>CM046955.1:1800000-2126080 GCA_025698515.1 Gossypium sturtianum | reverse complement strand
ACATGTATTGCTGAGGATCCATTATAGCATCTTAAATGAGATATACAACCCGCCAAGCTCCAAATTTCATACTTTGAATTTTTGACAACAATATAATAACAAATTAAAGATATATATACCAACCAAGCAGGATAATAAAACACTACTTGACAAAATTTTTTAAGAATCATCATACTCTCGCATCATACACCTGGTGAGGATCCATTATATCTTACAACGAGCAACCACAGTTTCCAAACTTCATATACTTTGAACTTTGTTTTTTGGACAAAGAATATAATAAACAACAAGATATATACCAAATCCAAGCGTGATAACAAACAAGAATTTGGACAGAAATTTTGTTTAATCATACGCGGCATTGTTACACCTAGGTAGGATCCATTATAATCTAAGAATCGAGATAATAAGGCAAACTCACAAGTTTCCACTTATATACATTGAATCTTTTTTTTTTGACAAAGAATATAATAAATGTACCAGCATATATCATCCAAGCAGGATAATAAATTAATTTGGACAAGAATTTTTAAGATTCATTACACGTGCATTGTCAATAACTTAGGAGGATCCATTATACCCATAACGAGATATACTTCAAGAACCCGGCCAAGTTTCCATCCTATATACTTTGAATCTTTTCTTTTGGACAAAGAATATAATAAATAAATTAGCATATATACCAATCCACAAAGAGATAATAAAAAGCAATATAGACAAGATAATTTGGACAGAATTTATAAGATCTACTATACGCATTGTTACACCTAGGAGGATCCATTATATCTACAATGATATATAAAACCATTGCTTCCTACCATATACTTTGAATTTGTTTTTTCACAAAGAATATAATAAAATGTACCAAAGATATATACCAAACTGCTGTGATAATAAAATGCACTGGCCAAGAATTTTTTAAGATCATACGTGGGCATTGTTAAGCACCTAGGAGGATCCATTATATCTACAAATGAGATATATGGTAATCCTGTCAAAGCTTCCAAAATTTATATACCTTGTATCTTTTTTTTTGACAATAATAAAATAAATGTACCACATATATACTCACAACCAAGGAAGATAATAAATAAAGAATTTGGACAAATTTTTGAAGACTTATCATACGTGGTATCGTTACACCTAGAGAACCATTATACCATAATGAGATAATACAAATCCACAAGTTTCCAAATTTTTATATACTTTGAATCTTTTTTTTTTTTTTTTTTTGACACAAATATAATAAAATGTACCAAGATATATCAACCAAGCGTATCAACAAACAAAGAATTTGGACAGCAATTTTTAAGATTCATCATACGTGGGTATTGTTACAATTTGGAGGATCCATTATATCTTACTAATGAGGATATAAGGCAAACCCGCCACGTAGTTTCTGTTTCTATATACTATCTTTTTTTTTTTTTTGACAAAAGAATATAATAAATCAAACAAACATATATACCAAATCCAAGCGTATTAATTAACAAATATAATTTGGGACAACAATTTGGCTGTAAAAAATTTAAGATTCACTCATATGTGGTATTATGTTATAATTTAATGGAGGATCCATTATATCTATAATGAGATATAAGGCAACCTGTCAAAGCTCTGTACTTATATACTTTGAATCTTATTTTTTGGATAAAGAATATAATAAACATCCAAAGTATATATACAAAACTATGCAGTGATAATAAACAAAGAATTTGGACAAAGAATTTTTTAAGATTCATTATATCGTGGCGGGGGTATCATACACCTGGGAGGATCCATTATATCTTATAATGAGATATAAGGCAACCTCATTGTGTTTCTAAATTTATATATACTATCTTTTTTTTTTTGACATGCTAATATAATGTTTTACGTATTAAACATATATACAATTAACTCGCTGCGTATTAATAAACAAAGAATTTGGACAAACAATTTGGATGTAAATCTTTTAAGATTCTATCATACGTGGCATTGTTACACCTAGGAAGGATCCATTATCTCTACCAATGAGATATAAGGGCAACCCGTCAAAGCCAAAATTTCTATATACTTTGAATCTTTTTTCTTTTGAATAGCAATATAATAAATACCAAAGATATATACCAGCAACCAAGCAGATAAAAACAAAGAATATGGGACAAAGAATTTGGATGTAAATTTTATAAGATTCAATATATACGCGGCATTGTTACAATTTAGGAGGATCCATTATATCTTACAATGAGATAATAAGGCAACTCCGTCAAAGTTTCTGGGCCATATACTTTGAATCTTTGTTTTTGGATGCTAAATATAATAAAAATGTACTCTAAATTTTTAAAGATATATACCATAAATCCAAGCAGGATAATAAATGCAAAGAATCTGACAAAGAATTTTTTAAGATTCATCATACGTGGCATTGTTACAACCTGGTGGAGGATCCATTATATCTTACAATGAGATATAAGGGCAACGCCGTGTTTCCAAAATTTCATATACTATCTTTCTTTTTTTTTTCGACAGCAAAGATAATAAATAAAACAACATATATACAAACCACAAGCAGATAATAAACAAAGAATTTGGACAACAATTTGGACAAAAATTTTCAGATTCATCATACTTTGGGGCGTTGTTACACCTAGTGGAGGATCCATTACATCTACTAATGAGATAGAAGGCAACCCACTGTGCCTTCAAATTCTCATATACTTGGATCTTTTCTTTTTGGACAAAGAATATAATAAATGTACCAAAGATATATACTACAATCCAATATATAATAAAACAAAGTAATATGGGACATGAATTTTTTAAGATTCATCATATCGTGGCATTGTTACACTAGTGGAGGATCCATTATATTCTGCATAAGATATAAGGCAAACCCATTGTGTTTCAAATTTATATACTATCTTTCTTTTTTTTTTTTTTTTTTTGACTAAGAAAGATAATAAATAGCCCAAACATATATACCAAACTACAAGCAGATGAATAAATAAAGAATTTGGATAAATAATTTGACAAAAAATTTTAAAGATTCTTCATACGTGGCATTAGAAATACACCTAGGGAGGATCCATTATACTTATACAATAAGATAATAAGGCAACCCACAAGTTTCCAAATTGTGATACTTTGATTCTTTTTTTCGGGATGCGTTAAATATAATAAATGTACCATCATATATCAAATCCAAGCATGATAATAAATAAAAGAATTGGGACAGTATTTTTTAAGATTCACATAATACGCAGAAGCATTGTTCATAACTAGGAAGGATCGCATTATATTCATAATGAGATATAATGCAACCCGCTTGTGCTCTGCACTTGTATACTATACTTTCTGAATCTTTTCTTTTTGGACAAAGAAATATAATAAACATGTTAAATATGGACAAAGTAATTCTGGACGTAAATTTGCTAAGATCTCACCGATACGCGGCATTGTTATTACATCTTAGGAGTGATCCATTATATTCACAATGAGATATATATGTAACCTGGGCTGTCAAGCTCTACCATATACTTTGAATCTTGTTTTTTTTGACAAAGCAATATAATAAACAAAGAAGTATATAACAACCAAGGTGATAATAACACAAGTAATTTTAACATTCTCTTTACGTGGCATTGTTACACCGGAGGATCTTATTATATTCTACAATGTAGATATAAGGCAACCTCGTCAAAGCCTCACCCATATACTTTAATCTTTTTTTTTTTTTTCGACAACAATATAATAAATGTAATTCAAAGATATAACATCCAAGTTATGATAATAAACATCAGCATCTCCCTGACAAAAAATTTCAAGATCTGTATCATTCGTGCGTAGCATTGTTACAATCATGAGGATCCTATTATATCTTACAATGAGATATAAGCAACCACACAGTTTCCACTACATACTTTGAATCTTATTTTTTGGGACAAGAATATAATAAAATACTCATCATATATGCACTGCAACCAAAGCAGATAATAAACAAAGCAATTTGGCCACAGCAATTTTTAAGATTCACTTCATACGTGCAGCATTGTTATCAATCTAGAGGATCCATTATATCTTACAATGAGATATAAGGCAACCCTGGTCAAAGTTTCCAAATTTATATACTATCTTTTTTTTCTCGACAAAGAATATAATAAAATGTACAACAAATATATATACCAAACTGCCGCGTAATAATAAACAAATAAATTTGGACAACAATTTGGACAGAAAATTTTAAGATTCATCATATGTGGCAATGTTACACCCACGAGGATCCATTATATCTCATAATGAGATATAAGGCAACCCGCAAAGCTTCCATGCTCTCTATATACTATGCAGAATCTTGTTTTGGGGATGAAGAATATAATAAACAAACAAAGATATATAGCCAAATCCAGTGGGATAATAATATAGAAGAATTTGGACACAAGAATTTCTTTAAAATTCATCATATGTGGCATTGTTACACCTAGTGGATCCATTCCATTCATATCGAGATATAATGTAACCCACAAAGTTTCTAAATTTATATACTTTGAATCTTTTTTTGGACAAAAGAATATAATAAAATGTAAACACCATATATCAAATCCAAGCAAGATAATAAACAGCACTCTGGACCGATAGCTGAAAGATTCACTATGACGTGGCATTGTTACACCTAGTGGAGGATCCATTATATCTTACAATGAGATATAAGGCAACCCGTCAAAGTTTCCAAAACTGATATACTATCTTTTTTTTTTTTTTTTTTTTGGACAAAGAATATAATAAAATGGGTATACAAACATATATACCAACCAAGCGTAATAATAAACAAAGCAATTTGGACAACAATTTGGACAGAATTTTTTAAGATTCATCATACGCGGCATTGTTACACCTATGAAGGATCCATTATATCTACAATGAGATATAAGGGCAACCTGGGTCAGTGTTTCAAGCCTATATACTTTTGAATCTTTTCTTTGAACAAAGAATATAATAAATGTAACCAAGATATATACCTTTTAACCAAGCAGATAAAAAAAGTTAAATATGGACAAAGAATTTGGGACAGAAATTTTATAAGATTCACCATACGTGGCATTGTTATTAACTAGGAGGATCCATTATATCTTACTAATGAGATATAAGGCAAACCCACAAAGCTTCCTACCATATACTTGAATCTTGTTTTTTTTTGGATGTTAAATATAATAAATGTTTCAAAGATATATACCAAATCTGCAAGGTGATAATAAACAAAGAATTAGACAAAGAATTTTTTAAGATTCATCATACGTGGCATTGTTACACCTAGGGAGGATCCATTATATTCAGTTAATGAGATATAAGGCAACCCATTGAAGCTTCCAAAACTCTATATACTATCTTTTTTTTTTTTTCGATGGAAACAAAGATAATAAACAAGCCAAACATATATACAAACCAAGTGAGGATAATAAAGTAGCAATTTGGACAACAATTTGGACAGAATTTTTCAGATTCATCATACGTATGCGTTGTTACACCTAGGAGGATCCATTACATCTTACAATGAGATATAAGGCAACCACGTGCTTCCACTTCACTATATACTTTGAATCTTTCTTTTGGACAAAGAATATAGTAAACAACAAAAGATATATAAATCAACCAAGGTGATAATAAACAAGCAATATGGACAAAGAATTTTTAAGATTCATCATACATGCAGCAAACAGACACATGGTGGAGTGATCCATTATATCTTTTAAATGAGAGATAAGGCAACCACAAAGTCGTGCTCTCACTTATATACTTTGAATCTTTTTTTTTTGGACAAGAATATAATAAACTAGCCAAAGATATGTCAACCAAGCAAAGATAATAAATAAATCGATTTGGACAGTAAAATTTCTTAAGATTCATCACTAACGTGGCATTGTTACTAACCTAGGAGGATCCATTATATCTTACAATGAGATAAAGGCAACCCGTCATGTTTCTAGCCTATATACTTTGAATCTTGTTTTTTGGACAAGAATATAATATATATACTGCCAAAGATATATACCACAAACCAAGGTGATAATAAACAAATAATTTGGACAGTAAATTTCTTAAGATTCATCATGCGTGTCAT
Organism: Gossypium sturtianum; assembly: GCA_025698515.1. Taxonomy (NCBI): domain Eukaryota; kingdom Viridiplantae; phylum Streptophyta; class Magnoliopsida; order Malvales; family Malvaceae; genus Gossypium; species Gossypium sturtianum. Next base: position 2,119,983 of record CM046955.1, on the reverse strand, counting down.
TGTTACACCTGTGGAGGAGCCATTATATCTTACACTCGATATAATAAGGCAACCTGGTCAAATTTCCAACTTCATATACTTTGAATCTTTTTTTTTGGATGAAAGAATATAATAAACAAACAAAGATATATCAACCAAGCGTGATAATAAAATAAGAATTTGGACAAAGAATTTGGACGTAGATTTTTTAAGATTCATCATAGGGTGGCATTGTTATACCTAGGAGGATCCATTATATCTTACAACGAGAGGATATGTTGCAACCCATCAAGCCTTTCTGGCCATATACTTTGAATCTTGTTTTTGGATAAAGAATATATTAAACATCAAAGATATATACCAATCCAAGCAGTAATAATAAAACAAGAATTTGGACAAGCAATTTCTTAAGATTCATCATACTTGGCATTGTTACACCTCCGGAGGATCCATTATATCTTTACAATGAGATATATGCAACCCGTCAGTTTCAGTAAATCCCATATACTTTGAATCTTGTTTTTTGGGACAAAGAATATAATAAAAAACAACTCGTGATATATAAATAAACCAAAGTGGGTGATAATAAATGCTTAATTTGGACAAAGAATTTTTTAAGATTCATCATAATGGGCATTGTTACAACCTGGAGAATCCATAATATTCATAATGAGACATAAGGCAAACCCGTCAAAGTTTCAAATTTCATACTTTGAATCTTTTTTTTTTTGGACAAGAATATAATAAATGTGCCCACCATATATCAACCAAGCAGATAATAAATGTTAATTTGGACCGATAGCTAAGATTCACCATACGCAGTGCATTGTTACACCTAGTGAGGATCCATTATATTCATGCAATGAGATATAAGGCAACCCACAAAGTTTCCAAATTGATATACTTTATCTTTTTTTTTTTTTTTTGGACAAAGAATATAATAAATGTACAAATATATATACCAAATCCAAGCATAATAATAAAAACAAAGAATTTGGACAACAATTTGGACAGAAATTTTTTAAGATTCATCATACGTGGGCATTGTATACACCTAGAAGGATCCATTATATCTACAATGAGATATAAGGCAACTCTCGTCAAAGCCAAGCTCATATACTTTGAATCTTTTCTTTTTAACAATGAATATAATAAACAAAATTAAAGATATATACCAAATCCAAGGTGATAAAAAACAGCTAGCTATGGACAGAATTTGGATTGTAAATTTATAAGATCTCACTATACGTGGTGCATTGTTACACCTGGTGGAGGATCCATTGGCATCTTACAATGAGATATAAGGCAATCCACAAAGCTTCCGCCCTATATACTTTGAATCTTGTTTTTTTGGACAGCACATATAATAAATGCAAACACAAAGATATATACAAACTGCTATGATAATAATAAAACAAAGAATTTAGACAAGAATTTTTAAGATTCATCATATCGTGGCATTGTTACACTTAGGAGGATCCATTATATCTTATAATGAGATATAAGGCAACCCACTGTCGTGTTTCAAATTTATATACTATCTTTTTTTTTTTTTTTTTTCGGGATACAAAGCAGATAATAAATGTACCAAACATATATACAAACCAAGTTAGATGTCATAAATAAAGAATTTGGACAACAATTTGATTAAGAATTTTTCAGATTCATCATACTGTGATGTTGTTATAATTCTGTGAGGATCCATTACATCTCACAATGAGATATAAGGCAAACACAATGTTTCCAAAATTATATACTTTTGAATCTTTTCTTTGGACGTTAGATATAGTAAACATGTACCAAAGATATACGCTACACAACCAAGCAGATAATAAATAAAGAATATGGATAAGCAATTTTTTAAGATTCATCATACATGGCATTGTGACACATAAGTGAGGATCCATTATATCTTTAAATGAGAGATAAGGCAACTCACGTCGTTTCAAAATTTCTATATACTTTGAATCTTTTTTTGGACAAAGAATATAATAACGGCCAAAGATATGTCAACCAAGCATGATAATAAATGCTGATTTGGACAGAATTTCTTAAGATTCATCATACGTGGCATTGTTACATTCCAGTGAGGATCCATTATATCTTACAAATGAGATAAAAGCAACCCGTCATGTTTCTAGCCTATATATTTCCTTGAATCTTGTTTTTTGGACAAAGAATATAACATAAGTGTTACTCAAGATATATACTACAACCAAGCAGATAATAAATAAAGAATTTGGACAGAAATTTCTTAAGATTCATCACACAACAGTTACACATATCTAGAGCTTTTTTACATTATATTCATACACTCGATATAATAAGGCAAACCCACAAATTTCTGCAATTTATATACTTTGAATTTTTTTTTCTCGGGATACATATAATAAAATGTACCAAGATATATCAACCAAGCAAGTGATAATAAACAACAGAATTTGGAGCAAGACTTGGATAATAAACAACAAAGATATATCAAATTCAAGCAGTGATAATAAATGCACTCTGGACAGCAATTTGGACAGAGATTTTAAGATTCATCATAGGTGGCATTGTTATACCTAGAAGGATCCATTATATTCATAATGATATAAGGCAACCCATCGTGCTTTCTACTTCATATACTTGAATCTTGCTTTTTGGATACAATATATTAAATGCCCAAAGATATATACCAACCAAGCGTAATAATAAACAAAGAATTTGGACACACTTTAAGATTCATCATACTTGAGGCATTGTTACACTGGGATCCATTATATTCATAATGAGATATAAGGCAACCTGTCAAAGCTTCTACCATATACTTTGAATCTTGTTTTTTGGGACAAAGAATATAATAAAACACTCAAAGATATATAACAACCAGCAGTGATAATAAATGAAGCATTTGACAAAGAATTTTTTAAGATTCATCATACGCGTGGCAGTGTTACACCTAGATAATCATAATTCTGATGAGATATATCTATGGCAACTTGGGATGTTAAGAGCGTACCATCATATCAAACCACAGATAATAAACAAAGAATTTGGACCGGCAAGATTCACCATTTATCATACACTCCAGTGAGGATCCATTATATCATACAATGAGATATAAGGCAAATCTGTCGTAAGCCTTTGCTAATCTTTTTTTTGAAATGCTGACATTATAATAAATGCCCAACCCAACCAAGCAGATAATAAAATGCACAAGCACCTGAATGACAATTTAAGATTCATCAAACGGCATGGTAATACATACTTGTGGAGAATCCATTGAATAACCTATACGAGAGATAAGGCAGGCAACTCCGTCAGCCAGTATACTTTGAATTTTTGGAAAGAATACAATTATAATAAATAAACAAAGATATATCAACCTAGCAGATAATATACAAAGAATTTGGGACAGAATTTTCAAGATTCATCATATCGTATCAACGAGATCCATTATATCTAACAGGTAACCTGCCGTTTCCAAATTTATATACTTTGAGGAACCATATATCAACCACAGATAATTTAAAAACCACACTTGGACAGATGCTTAAGATTCACCATATCGTGCATTATTGCACTGGGATGAGATCATTTATATCTTACAATGATAATAACCCGTCAGCGTGGTTTCCATCATATCTTTTCTTGAATCTTATTCGGGGACGAATATAATGAAACATAAGATATATACCAGCCAGTAGATAATAAACAAAGAATTTGGAATAATGCTAGATTCATCATGCCATGATATGTAGTCGATATACCTAGTGCAACCCACAAGTCTGTGCCTATACTATCTTCTTTTTTTTTGGACAAAGAATATAATAAATAGCCACCACATATCAACCATCCAGATAATAAATGCTAGCTGACCGACGCTTAAGATTCAACGCACACGGCATTGTGAGGATCAATTATATTCATAATGAGATGCCTCACAAGCTCGGATCTTTTTTTTTTTGAATAATAACAACCCAACATATGCCTGTAAAGATTAATAGCAGCTTATTTGACGAGAATTTGGACAACAATTTTTTAGATTCATCATACACATTGGTATTATTGCCTAATTTTGTGGGAGGATCCATCAGATCTTCTGATGAGAATAAGCGCAAACTTGTCGGGTGTTACCTTTATATATACTTTGAATATTTTTGTTTTCAAAGAGATGAAAGAACATATAATAAAAAATAGGGCCATATATACCAAACTAAGCAGATATGTGACAATTTGACTGGAATTCTAAGATCTATCACGCGCATCGTTACACTGTGGAGAGATCCAAAAAGATATCTTCTGATAGAGATAAAGGCAAATCCACAACCCACAAAGATTCACTCATATCACTTTGAATCTTGTTTTCTTGGAGCCTAATAATAAATGTCAGCATATATCAACCGTAGTAATAAGTAAAGAATTTTGACAAGCACTTGAGCGGTGCAGATTTTCAAGATCTATCTAGGTGTGCATCATTATACAAATTGAGGGAGGATCCACAGAACCACACGATGAGATATGGGCAACCTTATCATCGTAAGCTTTATCGGCTATATACTTTGAATCTTGTTTTTTTGACAAAGGAATATATTAAAATTACTCAAAGATATATACTACAACTTCAAGATAATAAAACAAAGACTTGAATGACAAAGAATTTCAAGATTCATCATGCTGTGAGATTGCACCTAGCAGGATCCATTATATCTTACAATGAGATAAGGTAACCCGTCAAAGCCTAGTGAATCTTGTTTTTTAGGAATCCATTATATAAATATATCACAGTGCAGATAATAAATGCAGCTTTTTAAGATTCATCATACGTGGTATCATAAGGCCATAATATCACATTGCTTCAAACCGTATACTTTGAATCTGTGTTTTTTACAAAGGATATATCAAAGAATGAAGTGATAATAATGTGCCTTAAAATGTGCCTGCATATACCAACCAGCAGGATAATAAATGTTAATTTGACAAAGCACTTAAGCATTCATCATAATGCAGCATTGTTGCACCTAGGAGGATCCATATATAATATTCATAATGAGATATAAGGCAACCACAAGCCTACTCATATATATTTTAAGCCTATATACTTTGAATCTTTTTTTGGACAAGAATATAATAACAGCCACCATATATCGACCGTGGGATGATCGCAACTAAAGAATTTGGACAAACAGTGTTAAGATTGACCATGCGTGGCATTGTTACACCTGAGGAGGATCCATTTATATCATACAATGAGATATAAGGCAAACCGTGAGTTTCCAAGCCTATATACTGAATCTTTTTTTTTTGGCAACAGCAATATAATAAGCGGCCAAGCATATATACCCAAGCGCAGATAATAAACAACTATTTGGGTATTAATTTGGACAACAATTTTTTAAGATTCATCAAACGTGGCAGTTACACTAAAGGAGAATCCATTTGTATCTTACAATGAGATATAAGGCTAACCAGTGAGGTTTTCGACCTATACAACTTTGAATCTTTTTTGGGCGACAATATAATAAACGGCCCGATACGTCTCTCCATATCAACCTAAGCGGGGATAATACTCGACAATTTGGACGAAACGATTTAAAAGATTCATCACTCGCGTGGTATTGTTACATCTAGGAGGATCCATTATATCTTACAATGAGAGATAAAGAGAGCAGCCCGTCCCGAGTTTCCGGCCCTATATCTTTGAATCTTTTTTTTGGGCAGCAATATAATGGCAGCGACATACCAGCCATATTAGATGTCATGACTATTTAAAGCCATTTATTTGGACAACAATTTTTAAGGAACACCATAGTGGCATTTATTACACCTCGGGGAGGATCATTTATATCTTAGAATGAGATATAAAGGCAACTTGCGTGCAGTTTCAGCCTATATACTTTGAATGCATTTTTGTTTTGGGCGGCAATATAATAAGCAGCCGAGCATATATACCAACCAATGGCGGGATAATAAGCGACGAATTTGGACCACAAATTTTTAAGATTCATCATCATTGGCATTGCACACAAAGGGAGGATCCGATTATATCACTACAATGAGATATAAGGCAGCCCGTCGGAGTTTCATCGACCTATATGCTTTGAATCTTTTTTTTTGGGCAGCAGATATAATAAAAAGCCACCATATATATCAATAAGCGGGATAATAAAGCCAATTTGGACGTGGCCAGTTAAGATTCACCATACGTGGCATTGTTACATACTGAGAGGATCCATTATATCTTACCAATGAGATATAAGAAGCAACCCGTCCCGATTTTCGGCCTATATACTTTGAATCTTTTTTTGAGCGGCAATATAATAAATGGCCGACATACCAACCAGCGAGGATAATAAACGGCTATTTAAGCGATGTAATTTGGGCTTCAGCAATTTTTTAAGATTATCATAGTGGCATTGTTGCACCTAGGAGGATCCATTTGTATCTTAGAATGAGAGATGGAAGGCAACCGTCAGTTTCGGCCTATATACTTTGAATATTTTGTTTTGGGCGGCAATATAATAGCGGTTGAGCATATATACCAACCAAGCGAGGATAATAGCGGCAATTTGGACACAAATTTTTTAAAGATTCATCATAACGTGGCATTATTACACACCTAGGAGGATCGGTATATCTTACAATGAGATATGAAGGCAACCCGTCCGAGTTTTCGACCTATATACTTTGAATCTTTTTTCTGAGCAACAATATAATAAAAACCACCCATATCAAGCCAAAGCAGGGATAATAAAGCGACAATTTGGGCCAGCAATGATTTAAAATTCACCATACGTGGCATTGTTACATACAAAGGAGGATCCATTATATCTTACAATGAGATATAAAGCAACAGTCAGTTTCCGACCTATATACTTTGAATCTTTTGCGAAACGAGCAGCGATATAGCCAGCAGCCGGCATATGCCAGCAAGCGGGGATGTCGCGGCTATTTGTGATAATTTGGACAACAATTTTTTAAGATTAAATCGCCACGTGGCATTTGTTACACCTAGGAGGATCCATTGCTATCTTCTAATGAGGAGATAAGGCAACGGCGTCGAGGTTTCCGACCCTATATGCTTTGAATATTTTTGTTTTTGGGTGATGATATAATAAGCTTGGTTAGCATATATACCCAGCCAAAAGCGAGGATAATACGCGACAGTTTGGACACAAATTTTTAAGATTCATCATCACGTGGCGACTATTTACACCTAGGGAGGATCGGTATATCTTACAATGAGATAAAAGGCAACAGCGAGTTTCGGACCCTATATACTTTGAATCTTGTTTTCTTTGGGCGGCAATATAATAATACAGCAGACGTATATATACCAACCAAGCGAGGATAAACAGAAAGCAATAATTTGGGCGACCAATTTCTTAGATTCATCATACTTTTGCATTATTTACACCTAGAGGAGGATCCATTATATCTTACAATGAGATATAAAGGCAACGTGCGGAGTTTCAGCCCATATACTTTGAATCTTTTTTTTTTTGGGCGGCAATATAATAAGCTGGCTTGGCATATATACCAACCAAGCGAGGATAATAAGCGGCCAATTTGGACATAGCAATTTGGGCCAGAGAAATTTTAAAGATTCATCACTCGTGGCGTTATTTACACCTGAGATCCATTATATCTGCACAATGAGAGATAAGGCAACGCAAGTCGAGTTCAGAAACTATATACTTCCAGATCTTTTTGTTTGGGCGACAATATAATAAGCTTGAGTTAGCATATATACCAACCAAGCGGGGATAATAAATGACGAATTTGGACACAAATTTTTAAGATTAAATCATCTCATTGGCATTATTACACCTAGGAGGATCATTATATCTTACAATGAGATAAAAGGCAAGCCGCGCGTTTCGGCCTATATGCTTTACGATCTTGTTTTCTTAAGGCGGCAATATAATAACGGCGAGAATATATACCATACCAAGAGGATAATAATGACCAATACCAACCCAGCGGGGATTTGCATGACAATTTCTTAGATTCATCATACTTTGCATTGTTACACCTAGTGAGGATCCATTATATCTTACAATGAGATATAAAAGCTGTGCGTCGAGTTTCGACCCATATACTTTGAATCTTTTTTTTTTTTAGACGGCAATATAATAACGGCCCGGCATATATACAACAGCCAGCGGATAATAAAGCGCCAATTTGGACAACAATTTGAATGAGAAATTTTTAAGATTCATCATCAAATGGCGTTGTTACACCTGAGAAGGATCCATTATATCTTACAGTGAGAATAAGGCAAACCGTCGGAGTTTTCGGCCTATATACTTTGAATCATTTGTTTTGGATGGGCAATATAATAAGCTGATTAGCATATATACCAACCAAGCGGGATAATAAGCAACCAATTTGGACTACAAATTTTTAAGATTCATCATCATCGTGGCATTATTTACCTAGGAGGATCCGGTATATCTTACAATGAGATAAAAACCTTGCGGAGTTTCGACCCTATATACTTTGAATCTTGTTTTCTTGGAATGACAATATAATAAGCAGACCAGCATATATACCAACTTGGCGGGGATAAGAAAGCGTGACCAATTTGGACAACAATTTCTTAAGATTCATCATACTTGGCATTATTACACACTAGGAGGATCCATTATATCTTAGAATGAGATATAAAACAACCCGTCGATTTCCACCCCTATATACTTTGAATCTTTTTTTTTTGGGACAGCAATATAATAAGCGACCCGACATATATACCAACCAAAGCGGGATAATAAGCGGCTATTTGGACAATAATTTGGGCGAGAAATTTTTAAGATTCATCATCACGTGGCGTTGTTACACCTAGGAGGATCCATTATATCTTACAATGAGAGATAAGGCAACCGTCGAGTTTCGGCCTATATACTTTGAATCTTTTGTTTTGGAGCGGCAATATAATAAGCAGATTAGCATATATACCAACCAAGCGGGTAATAAGCGGCAATTTGGACACAAATTTTTTTAAGATTCATCATCGTGGCATTGTACACCTAGGGAGGATCCGGTATATCTTGCAATGAGATAAAAGCAACGCTTGAGTTTCGGCCTATATACTTTGAATCTTGTTTTCTTGGGCAATGATATAATAAGCGGCCCGAATATATACCAACCAAGCGGGATAATAAATGCCAATTTTGGACGAGCAATTTCTTAAGATTCATCATACTATGCATTGTTACACTAAGGAGGATCCATTATATCTTACAATGAGATATAAGGCAACAAATCAGTTTTCAGCCCATATACTTTGAATCTTTTTTTGGGCGGCAATATAATAAGCGACCCGGCATATATACCAAGCAAGCGGGATAATAAGCGGCAATTTTGGACAACAATTTGGGCGAGAAATTTTTAAGATTCATCATACATTGGCGTTGTTACACCTAGAGAGGATCCATTATATCTTACAATGAGAGATAAGGCAGCAAGTCGGAGTTTCGGCCTATATACTTTGAATCTTTTTGTTTTGGACAGCAATATAATAAACGATTAGCATATATACCAACCAAGCGAGGATAATAAGCGACCCAATTTGGACACAAATTTTTAAGATTCATCATACATTGGCATTGTTACACCTAAGGAGGATCAGTATATCTTACAATGAGATAAAGGCAACGCGCTTGAGTTTCGGCCTATATACTTTGAATCTTGTTTTCTTGGACATCAATATAATAAGCATGACGAATATATACCAACCAAGCGAGGATAATAGCGGCAATTTGGACGGCAATTTCTTAAGATTCATCATACTTTGCATTATTACACTAAAGGAGGATCCATTATATCTTACAATGAGATATAAAACTGGCAAATCAGTTTCCGACCATGTATACTTTGAATCTTTTTTTTTGGGCGAACAATATAATAAGCGAGCGGCATATATACCAACCAAGCGGGATAATAAGCGGCAATTTGGACAACAATTTGAATGAAATTTTTAAGATTCATTATGCGTGGCGTTATTACACTAGGAGGATCCATTATATCTTACAATGAGAATAAGGCAACAGTCGGAGTTTCCGACCTATATGCTTTGAATCTTTTGTTTTGGGCGACAATATAATAAACATTAGCATATATACCAACCAAGCGGGAGAATAAGCAACAATTTGGACACAAATTTTTAAGATTCATCATACGTGGCATTGTTACACCTAGGAGGATCCAGTATATCTTATAATGAGATAAAGGCAACGCGGGGTTTCAGCCTATATACTTTGAATCTTGTTTTTCTTGAGCGGCAATATAATAAGCGGCGAGAATATATACCAACCAAGCGGGATAATAAGCGGCAATTTGGATGACAATTTCTTAAGATTCATATACTTTGCATTGTTACACACAGGAGGATCCATTATATCTTACAATGAGATATAAGGCAACCCGTCGAGTTTCAGCCCATATACTTTGAATCTTTTTTTTTTTTTGGGCGACAATATAATAAGCGGCCGACATATATACCAACCAAGCGGGATAATAAGCGACAATTTGGACAACAATTTGAATGAGAAATTTTTACGATTCATCATCGTGGCGTTGTTACACCTAGGAGGATCCATTATATCTTACAATGAGAGATAGAAAGGCAGCAACGTCAGTTTTCGACCTATATACTTTGAATCTTTTTGTTTTGGGAATGACAATATAATAAGCGATTAGCATATATACCAACCAGCGGGGATAATAAGCGGACAATTTGGACACAAATTTTTTTAAGATTCATCATCGTGGCATTGTTACACCTAGGAGGATCGGTATATCTTACAATGAGATAAAGGCAAGCAGTCGGAGTTTCGAAACTTATATACTTTGAATCTTGTTTTCTTGGGCGACAATATAATAAGCGAGCCGACATATATACCAACCAAGCGAGGATAATAAGCGGCAATTTGAATGACAATTTTTTAAGATTCATCATGCGTGGCATTGTTACACCTAGGGAGGATCCATAATATCTTACAATGAGATATAAGGCAGCACGTCGGAGTTTCAAGCCTATATCTTTGAATCTTTTTTTTTGGATAGCAATATAATAAGTGGCCACCATATATCAACCAGCGGGATAATAGCGGCAATTTGGGCTAAGCGATTTAAGATTCACCATCGTGGCATTGTTACACCTACAGGAGGATCCATTATATCATACAATGAGATATAAGGCAACTTGAAATCGGAGTTTCGACTATATACTTTGAATCTTTTTTTTTTTGAAACGGCAATATAATGCTTGACCCGGCATATATACCAACAAGCGAGGATAATAAGCGGCTATTTGGGCTGACAATTTGGACAACAAATTTTTAAGATTCATCATACGTGGCATTGTTACACCTAGGGAGGATCCATTGTATCTTACAATGAGAGATAAGGCAACGTCGGAGTTTTCGAGCCTATATACTTTGGATTTTTTTGGGGCGACAATATAATAAACGACCGGCATATATCAACCTAAGCGAGGATAATATCGACCAATTTGGAATGAGAAATTTTTAAGATTCATCATACGTGGTATTGTTACACCTAGGAGGATCCATTATATCTTCTGATGAGATATAAGGCAACGTCGAGTTTCGACCTATATACTTTGAATCTTTTTTGGGCCGATAATATAATAAGCGACCACCATATATCAACCAAGCGGGATAATAAAGCGACAATTTGGACCCAAGCGGTTTTAAGATTCACCATCGTGGCATTGTTACACCTAGGAGGATCCATTATATCTTACAATGAGATATAAAGGCAACGTCGGAGTTTCGACCTATATACTTTGAATCTTTTTTTTTTTGAAAGCGACAATATAATAAGCGACCGGCATATATACCAACCAGCGGGATAATAAACGACTATTTGGGCGACAATTTGGACAACAATTTTTAAGATTCATCATCACGTGGCATTGTTACATCTAGGAGGATCCATTATATCTTACAATGAGAGATAAGGCAAGCACGTCGGAGTTTCGGCCTATATACTTTGATTTTTTTTTTGGGGCGGCAATATAATAAGCGACCCGGCATATATCAACCTAGCGAGGATAATAAGCGGCAATTTGGGCTGAGAAATTTTTAAGATTCATCATCGTGGTATTATTACACCTAGGAGGATCCATTATATCTTACAATGAGAGATAAGGCAACCGTCGAGGTTTCCGGCCTATATACTTTGAATCTTTTTTTGGGCGACAATATAATAAGCGACCCGGCATATATCAACCAAGCGGGATAATAAGCGATAATTTGGGACAGAAATTTTTTTCAAATTCATCATACATGGCATTATTACACCAAAGGAGGATCCATTATTTCTTACAATGAGATATAAGGCAGCAAAGTCGGGTTTCGACCTATATACTTTGAATCTTTTTTGGGCGGCAATATAATAAGCCGGCATATATCAACCAGCGGGATAATAAGCGACAATTTGGGTGAGAAATTTTGAGATTCATCATACATGGCATTATTACACCTAGGGAGGATCCATTATTTCTTCTACAATGAGATATAAGGCAACGATCGAGTTTCAACCTATATACTTTGAATCTTTTTTTTTTTTTGGATAGCAATATAATTAACTGACTGACATATATACCAACCAAGCGGGATAATAAACAACAATTTGGGCGACAATTTGGGCGCCCAATTTTTAAGATTCATCATCGTGGCATTGTTACACCTAGGAGGATCCATTATATCTTACAATGAGAGAAGGCAAGCCGTCGGGTTTCCGACCTATATACTTTGAATCTTTTTTTTTTTGGGCTGGCAATATAATAAGCGCCCGACATATATACCAACCAAGCGAGGATAATAAGCGGCAATTTGGACAACAATTTGAATGAGAAATTTTAAGATTCATCATACGTGGCGTTGTTACACCTAGGGAGGATCCATTATATCTTACAATGAGAGATAAGGCAACCGTCGGGTTTTGACCTATATACTTTGAATCTTTTGTTTTGGGCGGCAATATAATAAGCGATTAGCATATATACCAACCAAGCGGGATAATAAGCGGCAATTTGGACACAAATTTTTAAGATTCATCATCGTGGCATTGTTACACCTAGGGAGGATCGGTATATCTTACAATGAGATAAAAGGCAACCGCGAGTTTTCAGCCTATATACTTTGAATCTTGTTTTCTTGGGCTGGCAATATAATAAGCGGCCGGCATATATAACCAAGCGGGATAATAAAGCGCCAATTTGGACGAAGCAATTTCTTAAGATTCATCATCGTGGCATTGTTACACCTAGGAGGATCCATTATATCTTACAATGTGATATAAGGCAACCGCGTCGAGTTTCCGACCTATATACTTGATCTTTTTCTTTTTTGGACAGCAATATAATAAATGACATATATACGGTTCAAAAAATATAATAAGCAACAATTTGGACAAAATCATCATGATATAAGCGGTATTGATCGAATTTTGAACTAAAGCGTGCTTTAATAATTTCAAGAAAATTTGGTCTACTCCACTCTCCCCCAGAAAGCAGAAAGTTGCGATCGGAAAAATAGTATTTGTTAAGTAATTTAAAGGGAAAATGAATATAAATAAGCCAAAAGAATTGGCATGAAACATATACTGCCCAAGCAATATTTCAGCAAAACCTGACGGCCCGTGAGACGGATGTCAATGGGTTTGTGGTGTAATATTGCACCAAATTTTAATTCGGGTGAGTCGTTATTACCTACAGCGGATGTAAGATTATAAAGTATACGAAATATTAATTTTGTTGAACCAAATATAATGACTTTATCAATATCTCTACCAAATATTAGTCGAAGATTAAATGGCGGCCAGTTGAACCAACGATTGCGGGGAGGAGTAGGAAAGCGATAACACTTTTTATCTGTCAATATGTTAAACAAAAGAAAGACCAAATAAGAATCAAATCTCATTCTCATTAAATAATTTAATACCAAACTCATACATTTCTAATAAAAAACAAAGCGATTTGGAAGCATCTCAAGTACCTATGTAAAACAATGTCACAAAGTTGCACCAAATTCAAATAATATACAATATCCACAAAAGAGAAATCACACGAATAATCGTAATGCCATTCGGATATAACTTTCAAATGCAAAATAACATAATTAAGTAGCTCTCGTATCAATAAAGCGATCAACACATAACAATTCAAGAAAAAAGTAACAACATACATAGAGGAACTTCTTAAGATCTCTTCGAAGCGGTATCCACAATTGATAAAACCGGAGTTAGTCTCAAAGTGACTCAAATCGTATCTGCGATTTAAATCCAATGTTACATGATATATAATAATAATATCGGGGTTTCGAAATTACAACCATGTTTCAACCATAGCAATCAAAAGTTCTCTAGGTTCAACGGGTTGAATATAACGAGTTGAATATAAGCGATTACGAAGAATCGTCTAGTCATTAGTTTGTATGAACTTAGTCAGATGGAAGAGTTAGAGGCGATTTGATCGCATGACCAATCTGCTAAAAATCAGGTCTGAGCTACAAATAACAATTACATATAATAACTCTCGATAAAAGAAAAAACTTTTGAGATGATATGAACAACAATTAAATAAAATAATTGAGTAAAATAAGACTCTAGTATAGATCAATCATTAAAGACATTTTAATCGTCAGAAGCAAATAAAATAAAAGAAAATATATGGCTTGAAATAAAGAAAAAATAGAAGCATAGAATCTAAAAAATAGAAGCATAGAATCTTAAAGACATTTTAATTTATAATATGCTCCTTATATTCTGTAAAAGACATATTATCTCAGAATAAAGAGTGTTTTGGATAGGGTTGGATAACTCAGGTCGATTGTTGGCAGTGTATTCGTCTTTTGGTTGACAAATATTAAGTGGTAGTTAAAAAAAACTTAGTATGGAAACCAAAAGTAAGAAAATAGACATACTTCCTTGAAGATAATCTATCGGCCAAAAGGGAATGGCATTCGGCAATGGTTAAAATAAAATGTTAGTTCGATAATCTATGAAAATGAAAATGAAATTTATTTCATGAAACCAAAGGAGATTAAGTTTATATATATACATTTATAAAATCACGGTACTCATCAAACAATACTTTGTAAACTATACATGTTTAGTCTTCAAGTAGTAATGATTGAAAATTGATAAAATATATATCGAGTATATAGTAACTATAGTTAATTTGGAATATCTGCACTCATTGTGTAAATTGAAAGAAAATATATGGCTTGAACTAATGAAAATAATAGAAGCATAGAATCTTAAAAACATATTAATTTAAACTGAACAAATCTTGAAAAAATATATCATTGAATTACTTGAAATGGACCATATTAATTTAAAATTTGAATATCAAAAGGTCGGTATATAATGACAAATCACCGAACTCTATGTTTCATAGAAGCATCACCAACTCTTATATCACTCAACTCATAAGCTAACCAACTGCATAACACATTTTGCTTGGAAGCCTGCCATGATATAACCCATATGTACAAGTAAACCATTGCAAAATATTTCGAGGATTCGGTAAAATGAAGCTTTCTTTAGACACAACAATGTTGTCATCTTTCCATGGGTTAAGACTCAAAGTAACAAAATCTGTAAAAACATAAGTCTATCTCGATCCCAAGAGGCGAAAATACTCGAGATCCGGTTTTGTGAAATTCTCAATACTTTTAGTTACTTTCCATGCACTAAAAATCCCCACAACCACAAATTGATACAAAAAAAAAAAAAAGATTATTAAGATCCAAACATCAATTTAAAGCAGAAAAGAACAATTTTTTTGTGCATGCACCATGAGTAACAACCAAGTTTACTTCCATACTACCTTTTTACGAAGAGGAAATGGTCATGCATTGCACAGTTGTGTGAATACCGGTGTAGCGATAGTACCGATGTTTCACTGCGAAAAAAAAAAAAAAAATCAATAAATGCGGAGAACACCACTTTGTCATCTAAATGTACTGGAAGAAACAATTAGAGAATAAAATAATTGGAAAACAAATTCCATGCCTCAACTCTAAAATTCCTTGTCGGTTTCACAAATCCAGGCAGCAGCTAATGCCGATGGATTAGTCTTTGTTGGTGAAAGATATGGTTGTGGCCGATGGGTGTTGGAGTGGAGAAGGGGAGAAAGGAGTTGCTGCTAGGGATTAGAAAATGGAAAGTCGGTAGAAGAGGAAAGAGAAGAAAGGCAATGGCTAATTAAAGCGGTGGCGTTCACGTTAGTCAAATTTTGTGGCGTTAATGAAAGCGCGTTTTGCAAAATTGTGTAACATATTTGCGGGGAAGGCAAAATTGACAAAATTGCGGCGTTTTTAGAAACGCCACTAAAACCTCAATTTACGTGACATATTTGCGGCGTTTAACAAAAGCGCCATGAAAACTCATTTAAAAGCAGCGCCCTTTTGCAAACTTTACCTATTTAAAAACCACCATTGATTAATTTTTACATATTTTTCTATTTTTTCTTTCAAAGTTTTTGTGCTCATGTCCATTTATTTTTGAAAATTTTGAATATTAAACTTTTTAACTAAAATATTAAATATTAAATTTTTAAGTTTTTAATTTATTAAATTTTAAAAATTTAATTACCATTATCATCTCTTTTAATAATTTCTTTTTCTTTCTTTTTTACATCAATATTATTCTTTTAAGTATAGTGCATTAGTTGTTTAGATTTTTATATAAATGGCATTTAATTATATGTATACACCTAAATTTTGATATAGATACATCTCGGAATTATATATGAATTTGGGTTTGATGTGAAATTCTAATTGTATAGTTGAAACTTTTATTTTGATTTAATCATACACATTATTTTAAAATATAAATACATCAATATATTTTTATATTGAATAAATATAAATTTTTATGTAAATATATCAATAATTGTGTTAATATTTTACAATATCTAGATCAAATTAAAGTTCATGTATGCTTTTAGGATTTAACCCATTTTGATATATATTTTTAAAATAATATTTTATATTTCTCTTCTTTTGATTTATATTCTAAAAAATCTAAGACTAATCCTAGACAGTAAAATCACAAACACCAAACCCTAGACCCCAACCCATTAATGCTAGACCATAAAACCAGACCCTAAACTCTAAACCGCTAGCCTTACACCATAATTGAGACCAATTTGGGAATTCATGTGGCCAATGTTAGTGTAGTACAAAACATATATTTTATGTTCTTATATTAAATAAAATGGGTGTAGTACAAAATGGCATGAACCTCGATGAAATTCAAAAACTTTTTGATTCCAAGCGGTGTCATTAAAGATAACAAAATTATAAGTTTTGATATCAGAAGATAACAAAATTATATTTTCATTGCTTAATTTAGATTTTAGAGTTGATTTGATGAAAATTCATAATTAAATAATAATAAAAATATTAGCAATTAACTTTCATCAAAACAACTTTAAAATCGAGGATTAAATCACATTCACCGTATTGTATTTGACAAATTAAACAGAAAATGAAACAAATTCACAATCAACACAAAGTTTATTCTATTAATAAAATCATGAAAAATTCAAACCTAAAAGATTAACAATTAATTTTTATCAAATCTACCACAGCATCTATGGTTGTATCTAATGGCATATAAAAATATTTTCCAAGTCATTACCAGGTAATAGTTTTCCAAAATAATTGCAGCTTAACAGAGCTCTCACCTTTTTGTCCATCATCCACATAGTGCTTTTATCGGAAAAAAAATGGGTATGGATTTTTGTTTCCTTGAAGATTAAAAATATTTAATGGCATATAAAAATATCAAAAAGTCATCAGCTTCTATCCTACCAAATGCAAGCTAAAAAGCGAACTATACAATATTTCTTGCAGATATATCCTTATCTTTAGAACAGAACAGATTTCTGTGGAACCACAAACTCCACATAAGAGCAAGCCCTTTGTCCATAGTATTATTCTGCAATGATAAAAGATACTCAATAAACAACGGAATAGTGGAGTTTACGATATCAAAACCTGCTAAACACCAAGCTTTTGCCGCTTTTGGTCATCTCAGACGAGCTTTGCGTAGGAGAAAACCCTTCAAACATCGCTTAAAGTGAAGTTAATTTTCAGGAGCAGGTGACTTTTTCCAAATACGGAACCAAGGGCCTTCCACAAAACGACTAAGATAACCATGATCACTACCCACAGTGTAACATCCGAAATTGGGCCTAGTAGAAAAAACAAATATAGTGTAGCGTAATGTCATCTCATATTTGTTAGTTAAAAGAAGAAAGAATCGCGTTGTTTAGGAACAATTTTGCAAAAACTATTAATGAGTCTATAAATACACATATCTCATATCCCATTTTACTCAAGAAAACAAGAGAAATGAGACTTTGGGTCTATATAAAGATTTCCTTTGTAAGTTTATATTTCCTTATTAATTGATGACACCTTAAAAAAAACGGTGTTGTCACTTTGAGCCTTTATAAAGTTTTATTCTCGTAAATTTTTAAAATATTCGAGAATAGTTTTTTTAAAACACGAGCTAAAGCGTGCCTTGTAGGGGCGCTTTTGCCACCTCAGCAAAAAGCAGCATCCACGTAGGCATGTTTTGGATATTTGCCCTAATTAATATATAAATATCTTTTACTTATTATTTAAGAAAATATATAAATATTTTACAAGTGTACAAACATCACACATGTATTTTTTTTATTACCATACAATTGTCTACTATTTACTTATTTAATAATAATAATAATAATAGTAATAAACAACCATAATAGTGGTTAATAATTATAATAATTATATATGTATATATATATATATAGCTCTAATAAAATCTTAGATTTTAATGCATATATGCCGCCTCATTTCATATAAATGGCTTAATTTCCATTTTAGCCCTTTTTACTTTCTTTTAATCTATAATTAGACTTTCACTCTTTATTCAATTTGATCTGTTTTCCTAATTACTTTAAATTAAGCTAAATTCACCAAATAAAAATCTAATTAAACACACTATTAGACTCATAATTACTCCTAATAATTATTTACTAACTCGATTTATTAAGAAGGAGGCGGATAACACACTTTTCACTGTGCCCGCAGTTTTGGGTTATTTACAATCGAGCTTAGATAATCTGTAGAGTAAAAGAAAGACAAATCGTAAGCAATGAATACTTAATAAGCTCGTATAAACTTGAAACATAACTTATCACTTCAATACTATCATACATAGATTAAACATGATTCAACACCAATACTTTAAACTTAATATAAACCTATTAGACACCATTCAACTCACAATTGAGTATATTTATAAACTTCACATACACCTTTCATTCATAACGTAATAAGGTCTCATAGGTTGAATTACATATTTATCAACCTTTCCTTAAAACAATGAAGCATTTCATCTACTTACTTACCATCTCATTTACTCAACATAAAGCTTAATTACATTATTAACTTACGAATTAGTGTATTTATTCATGACATAAGTAAACTCACATATAGCATAAGTAAATTTCTTCTTTACAAGTAAGTCTTTTAACTCAACAAATCTTTTTATTTCATCACATTACATCTTGCTTGTGAACTTATCATTTCATTACCTATTCTCACCCATTTCATTTGCATAACATACAAGAAGACATAAACATAACATTAATTATAGCCACAAGTTAGTGCATTTAAGCATAACTCTTTTAGAATCAACAACACAATAATCATTTCATGATAAATTACATACGTTGATTCTTACCACTATTCATGCACATAAGCATCTTTCCATTTGGTCACTTAACATTCAATACATTTCGTTAAAACTAATATAATACAATCCAACCAATAGCTTGGCACATGCCTAAGCATCATCAACGATACATGTTAATGCATCAATTCATAGTTCACATGAATAACATAATATAAGTCATTAAACATGAATAACCTCACTAGATATAAATCGATTCCATGAACATAGTCATACTTTTATTTAACCTTTCCTTTTCATAGTTTTCATAATATAAGTAATTTGAATACTTCTGTTCCTTCCATTTTCATGCTAGGTGAACCACTTAGAATAACATTGAATATGCGGAAAGCTTACACAAAGTGTGTTAAACATATAGTCGTAGCTCATCACGAGCTATAAAATGAGTCTTCGCACAAGTGCGAGTTGGAATGTAAGCTACGATCTGCTCACACAAGGTGATAAGTATCGCAGCTAATTAGGACCTCGACCATCGACGGGACATTCGGGACCAGCATTGAAACATGGTAACTTGGGGTGCGCTCATGCAAAAGGCGACGATCGAGAATGTAGCTACGATGCCGCTCACACAAGGTGATGAGTATCGCAACTAATGTCGAAACTTTGTCATCGGTAGAACATTGAATCGGCACCTAAAGCATGGTAACCTAATGGCGTGTCATAAAATAAAATATATTAATTTAAAATAAAGAATAATATTTTAAAAAATCTAAAATATACAATGAGTTATAAGTATAATCATATTTGTAAAAATATATATATAGAAATTAAAAATATCTTAAAATAAAATATATTAAATTTATAAAAGATACATTTTAATTCGTTTTAAATTTGCAATTTGTGATAGATCATGTCATTAAATACCAAAACTATAAAAAAAACTTTCCTATTTTCACAATATTCATTATGATTCGATTACGATTGTATTTAATAATTTTCTTATTATTTTTGATATCTTTTATCTTTTTAATAAATATCAAATAATTAAGTCATCGTTTTACATGTTAATTTTTAAGAATGCAATGGCGATGCATAAATATTATACACCTTTAATGAATAATAATACGATCGTCATCATTAAATTAAACAAATAATATGGAAGACTTGTAAATAAATATTAATATTTTTATTTAAACATAACTAAACAATCATAACTATTATAAATAAATATTAACAACTCTCAAATTTAGTATATTAAATTTGAAAATTTAGAGTTTAGAGTCCCGAATTTAAATTTTAGGATTGTAATATTTATTTATAATTAATTATTATTCAATCGTGTATTAAATATTATAGAACATGTAATTAAAATCAAAGTTGGAAGGAATTTAATTAAAAATTTAATAGCGTGCAAATCAAGTAATTAAGCTCACGTAATCTTGGGGTTGATCCCTTTAATCACGGCATAAATTTTATTACGTTATCGAAAAATTATTTTCTCTTTTTTTTTGAAATAATGCAGATTGGGCTTATTATTACTATTCAAAATAAAAACAAACATCCTAAAAAAGTCTTAAAAACCGGCCCAAATCCGTGTCTTTGGTACCAGCTCTAATGAAAATATCTTCTAAAAAACAAAAAATAATTAAATGAAAAAATTGAAAAGACTTAACAAAACTGCCACCGAAATTTACGCCCAATCAGCTAACGCACGCCTGTCAGTAAACATCGTTTCCATTTATTACTCCCTTTAATGGCGTGTAAAAACCGAGGCTCCCTTCCCCATTTCATCTGATTCCCTCATCTCCTCTCCATTTCCTTCCCCATTTTCCTTCACTTCGTTCAACATTTCAGTTTGGTTCCCGCAAGCTCTCATCTCTCATCTGAGATTCAGCAAAATATGGTCCGATCAGGTAACACTCCTCTTTCCTCTTTAACGCCTCTGTAGCTAAAGTGTGGGCTAGATTATTTCTTTGTTCTAGGGATGAAATCGTCGATTGACTTAAATATTGCACTGCATCGATGAATGTCTTTAATATATGCTCTGTCGAGATCACGCCGGATCTGGATTTTACACTTCTTGATTCTTTGTTAAAGAATCACCTTCAACCGGATTTCTTCTTTTTGCATGTTTATCCCCATTTGAAGCTAGCTCTACGGCAAGCAATGGCCCGGTGCAAAAGCGAGTCCACCATCTCATGAAGCGATGTGCGAGAGGCAGAACCTTTCCTTCACTATTTCTAGCCACGACCCTGAAAGCGGGGTGATGCCCATCCTTATCAAAAGCGCCATCAAAGTTTATTTTAACAACTTGTTGAGGTGGGTTTCGCCATCTTTTCTCGTTCTTTATGACTTTTGTTGTTCTGTTTTTCACCATCAACTTCATGAATGTAATTTAGCATAAAATTTGCAACTCGACCCGTTCTATTCGTTCTTTCATGTATTCGAGCGTTTCTATCCCCATATAGCCCATAGCATTCGCGAGAATATTAAACCACAGATCCGGAAGAAGAATATCCATTGTTTTGGTAAGCCAACGTATGAAAACCAATGAGCTAAAGCTGGGAATGATTAACATCTTTAATGTGTGTCCCAAGCGCTACTTATAGAGGGCATTCTCGAGCAGGTGATCAATTGTTTTACATGCTTGATCCACGTCGAGGGCAAGAGGCATCTGCAAGTAACTTCTTATGAAAAGATTTGCAGGAGTGGGTAAATAATTCGAGAAACTTTCCAAACAAAGATTTTCACTTTTGTGGGTAGTTCAATATTCCATAATTTTCTGTAAAACTCATTGTATACATCTTATGCAGGGTAAGCTCTAGGATCAAAGCGTTGTAATAGTTTATAGGCGCTCTTCACTTGAGAACTCTCACGGTGTTCACCACTCCAAGCACGAAAGTCCTCATGAGGAATCCTCGCTAAAGGGATTCGAAAAATTTGGTCACGCCTCATTAGCTACTATCGTAACCATTTTTGAAAGCGGGAATCGACTTTAGAAAGCGAGTCGCCACCGATCTTTTATTCGAGGTGTGATCGGATCACCTTGTTTTAAAAAATACTTTAGCTTATTAAAGCAGGACCTTTTGGTCTCACGAGTGTTTTGAGAAAAAGCGGGTTGAAGTCGGTTACATGCAAGGAAGGATTAGCACCCTTGCAGCGCCCAAAATTGGTACCAAATTGATTGATGTCGTCCCAATGCTGAAAACTTGAAAGTATTTGGGGATGAAAGATTCTTAAAAAATGGTTATTTCAAGTAGGATTGAGTCCTAAGATTTAACTTTCGTTCCAAAGGAATGAAAATGTCACATCAACACGTTAGGACATAACATATTCATGCTTCGATCTGAGACCATCTTTAGTCCTCAAATGTATGAGAAGGATATTTGGTTATTTTAGTTGACCAGAAAAATAGACACCCGGCATGTTAGGATGTTATCTTACGAGCTTCTAAACACCGAATATTGCCTTTATTTTTTGAAAAAACTTTTGAATGAAGTATAATTTTGTAAAATGTATTTTGTGTTTTGAGCCATAATATATGTGGCGATGTTACCTTTACATTATTGAACATATGCATAGACAAAGCGATTATAATATGCTAACATTAAAGACAAGCTTGACAAAATAATAATGAAAATCGACAAATAATAATTCCTATACTAGAGCAATTACCAATATATACAATAAGACATAGAGCGGATGCAATAAACCATGAAGAGCGATAAACATATTTCATGCAAGTTTAAAATAATAAAAAACATTTCGATGATATAAACAAAGTGAGCGATGTATACAATAAAAATAATATTTAGTGGGTTTAAAAGACATCTAACAATATAGACTATACAAATAATAATAATAAATAATAGTAATACTAAATAATAATGATAAAGATAGTAATAATAATAATAATAATAAATATGTGCCTTGAAAATATAATTAGAGTAATAATAATAAAAGGGCTAAAAGATTGTAAAATAACTAAAAAGGGTCAAATCGCGTTTAAAATGAAAGTTCGGGGTCAATTCGAAATAAAATAAAAGGGGAAAAGGGTCCATTTGAAAAGCGCATTAAAGATGGGGGACCGAAAGCGAAATTATTCCCGATTTCAAAAACGATGTGTTTAAGAGGGCTAAATTGCAGCACTAATTTAGGGATAGAGGGACTAATCACGAAATATCTATTTTAAAGCAGAGGGGGTGCGGATCTGGGTCACCAGGCGGGTCGACGCGCGGATCCTACCCCCTGAAACGGCGTCGTTTAACCTTCAGTTTTTTAAAAGGTAATTTTCCCATTTTTTTTATTTTTCACCGTCCCTTCCCCAAAAAAAACTCAGATTCTCCCCCTTCCTCCTTTCTTCTCCCCGACGCTTCGGTTCCCGTCTCCCAAACGAAACCCCGGCCCTAGACTCCCTCCGTTCTACTAGGAATCCCCAAACGCCGCGTAGCCATTGAACTCGGCCGGCGACGCAAGCCCGTGAACGGTCCTCGGCTTCTGGTAAGTTTCTTTTTTGTTTTTGTTATTATTTGTTTTAGAAGCTTTTTAGAAATCAGAGAAGAACAAACGAGAATCAACAATATATAAGACGAAATCGAAAAAGAGAAACGCGCTCAACCTTGAAGTTTTCTTCTTTGGATCACTGACGATGCGAAAACGAGAGTCGACTTTTGAATATTTATTTTCTATTGTTCTTTTGTTTCGCTTTTTGGTTTACAGTGTTTCTAAAAAAAAAATTAAAGGATTCCCCCCGTTTTTACATCAACTTTCGATGGCTTTAGATCCGAATACCTCCTGCTTTTCACCTATTAAACTCTTTTGCTCCATACTCTGTTGCTTCTTCTTTTTCGTCTCTGTTGTGAGCGTCTTGCAGGGCATGGGCGAACGGTGGAGTCGTGCGAGGAGAGGTCGAGGTCTCGGGAAGGGGCGTCCGAGGCGTGCGACGAGGTTAGTGCGCGCCTGGGGTCACGGGCTTCATCTGTCAGGGGCGTGGGCACTAGGGCCAAGGCGGGTGATGGCCGAAAAGAGGCAAGGTGCGCATGTGCAGGGAACTGGAATGACGTACGTGGCGCGTGGGAAGCTAGAATGACATGAGCGTGCGCGTGTGGGACACGCGCAGCGGCGCTGGAAAGAAGGGGTTCCTAGGGTTTCTGTTTTGGCTTGGTTTTTGGGCCATTGTAATCGGGCCTGGGACTGGGTTAATTTTATTTGGGTTATTGGGCTTAAGGTCATTAATAATTGGGCCTTGTATTTGGTCTTTGTAAATGGACCTTGGCTATTATTTGGACTATTTTTATACTACCATTATTATTTTTTTATTTCATTATTAACTGATTCAATATTGGGCCGGGCAAATTGGTTATTACAGCTGCAAAGGTATGTCTAATCACCTCTCGATTCCATTCTCTGGATTGATTATCAA
This sequence comes from Gossypium sturtianum, assembly GCA_025698515.1. Classification (NCBI taxonomy): domain Eukaryota; kingdom Viridiplantae; phylum Streptophyta; class Magnoliopsida; order Malvales; family Malvaceae; genus Gossypium; species Gossypium sturtianum. Next base: position 2,094,875 of record CM046955.1, on the reverse strand, counting down.
TGAGCTCCGCAACAGTACTTAAACTCAAATCATCACCCGCACTTAATAATCTGGAATTACCACAACTTGAAACCCACACATCCCTGTAAATCGAGATATTTATACCCGTTCCAACTTTCCATATGATGCCTTTTTCCAAAACACCTTTTGCAGCCCAAATGCTGCGCCATACAAAAGAATGTTTATTACCCAACTGTGAATTAATAAAATCAACTCTCGAAAAATACTTTGCTTTGAAAACCTGCACAACTAATGAATCTGGATTTGTAAGAAACCTCCAACCCTACTTGGCCAATAGAGCAATATTAAATTGTGCCAAATCACGAAAACCCAATCCACCTTCATTCTTTGGACGACATAGCTGATTCCATTGACACCAGTGTATCCCTTTTCTGCTTTTACTTTTTGCCACCAAAACTTTGCAAAAATGCTTTCCATTTTCTGCATAATGAATTCGGAAGAAGAAAACCACGACATAAGCGTAGGTTGGTATAGCACTGTAAAGATCGCCTTAATAAAAATTTCCTTACCTCCCTGAAATAGGAATTTGTTACTCCATCCTTCAATACGCATTAAAGCTCGGTCCATAAGGCTCTGGAACGACTCGTTCTTTCTTCTCCCAACCATATTAGGCAGCCTTAAATATTTCTCTAGATTTGTTGCAGTTTTGACTCCTAACAGTTTTAACACAGCATCTTTGTCAACTTCAGTTGTGTTTGGGCTATAGAAAACTGTTGACTTTGCAAAATTTACGCATTGACCTGAACAGCGCTCATATTCTTGAAGAATGTTCCTTAGAATTTCTGCCCTTTTGCTAGATGCTTCCCCAAATAGAATACAGTCATTAGCAAACAACAGATGCGAAATCTCTGGCCTACTTCTACTTGCTTTTGCACCTCGTAAAAGTCCTTCACTCCTTGCGGTTCTCATTAAAGATGAAAGTCCATCGCTGCAAATTAGAAAAAGAAATGGACTTAGTGGGTTACCTTGTCGGAGACCCCTCGTAGGAAAGAATAGATTCCCCCTCCTTCCATTAATGTTAACTGCATAAGACACTGACGAGAAACATCTCCTTATAAGCTCCACCCATTTTCTTGCAAAACCCATCTTTGTCATTACCTCTTAAATAAACCCTTATTCCACCCTGTCGTAAGCTTTACTCATGTCAAGCTTAACTGTCATAATTCTTTTCTTTCCGGTACGTTTCTGACGGAGCGTATGTAGAATTTCATATGCTAACAGCACATTATCTGAGATAAGACGCCTTGGAACGAAAGCGCTTTGAATTTTATCAATGCATCTATCAATAACACTCTGAATTAATAATCTTATCTGTGCATAAACTGATGGGCCTGAAGTTAATCATCTTAGTAGGTCTTGGAATTTTTGGAATGAGCACAACATCTGTCTTATTAAACTCTTCCACCAGTATTTTATTATTCAACACTCCTAAACAAAAATCGGTGACTTCCTTTCCCACAATAGGCCAATACCTTTGAAAGAAAAGCACTGGAAAACCATCTGCTCCTGGAGCTCTAGTAGGACCCATCTCTTTCAACGCCCCTTGTATGTCTTCTGCCGTAAAAGGAGAAACCAAAAACTCATTATCCTCAGAAGAAATTTTAATTTCGATGCCATCTAACACCCTGCTAACATTAGCCAAACCTCTTGGCGTGAACAAATCTTTGAAAAAATGCATTTTAGTAGTCATGATTTCTGCTCCTCTTCAAGTACTCCACCCTCCTCTGTTTCTAACTTTGAAATTGTATTTGCCGCATCCTAGCAAATGATTGATTATGAAAATAAGCGAGTTTTTGTCACCAAGCTATAGCCAATTGGCTCTCTCGCTCTTTGTTCCCAATACATTTCATCTTTATCAATTTCCAAATTTAAATGGATTTTAGTGTCGATGATTTCGCCATAGTGTCATAATTGATTTCTTCTGCAAGTAGTAATTCCAGCTTCTTCGTTAACTCTTTTTTAGGCCCTCCTTTTCTTTTACTTTTGCACGTGCCCATTCTGTTAAGCAAAGCTGTAAACATTCAAGTTTCTCCATCAATGGTCTGCACTTTTGACCTCCCAAGATTCCTTAACAACTCCTTCAAAAGATTCTTCCATAGTCCACCATGCTTCAAAGTGAAATCTTTTGCTACCTATAAATGCAACAGTATTGTTTGTATTTAACAAGAGTAGACAATGATCTTGTTAGGATCGACCCGATTAAGCAACGAACAAGTAAAATTGGCAGAAGAAATTGAGAAATTAAACACACAAATTTAACGTGGAAAAACTCCTCCAAAGAGGATAAAAACCACGGGCAAAGATAATTTTACTATAATGGCAGCAGAATGAAGAGTACAAAAGATGGAGATAAAAACTAAAACCAGAAAACCGAAAAATAAAGAACCCTCAAAACGTAAACACAAAATTCTCTAAATGTGTTATGAGTTCTAATCTCTAATGGGTATTTTTTCTAAGGTTGTAAAAGAGCCTATTTATAGGCTAAATCCATAGGTCAAATAATAATAAAATAATCTAAACTAATCAGTGTTTGATTGAAACTAGTTAAACAGAGTTTAACTAGGAAATTACTTGAATTTGACTAAAAATAGGGGGTAAAAATCCAGAAAATACCAAAAAAAATGAAAAATTACCGGAAAGGATAGGGTTTAAAAATATTGACCGGAAAGGGCAATTTCCCCCAAAAACGCGTCCCCGTCAGCGCGTTTTTGAGGGGAAAATGGCCTAAAGCGTGTCCTGGGAAGCGCTTTGTACGTCGGTAGCAGCGTCGGGCGCAGCGCTTTGAGGTGGCCAAAAGCGCTTCCTACGTGGCGCGCTTTAGCCCTTTTTTTTTAAAAAAAACTATTCTCGAATATTTTAAAAATTTACGAGAATAAACCTTTATAAAGGCTCAAAGTGACAACACCATTTTTTTTAAGGTGTCATCAATTAATAAAAAAATATAACTTACAAAGGAAATCTTTATATAGACCCAAAGTCTCATTTCCCTTGTTTTCTTGAGTAAAGTGGGATATGTATGTGTATTTATAGACTCATGAATAGTTTTGTAGCTTGTTCCTAAACAATGTGGGATTCCTTCCTCTTTTAACTAACAACATGTCATCCCACATTGTTCCTTGTTTTCTTATGTTGTTAGTTAAAAGAGGAAGGAATCTCACATTGTTTAGGAACAAGCTGCAAAACTATTCATGAGTCTATAAATACACATATCTCATATCCCGTTTTACTCAAGAAAACAAGGGAAATGAGACTTTGGGTCTATATAAAGATTTCCTTTGTAAGTTATATTTTTTTATTAATTGATGACACCTTAAAAAAATGGTGTTGTCACTTTGAGCCTTTATAAAGGTTTATTCTCGTAAATTTTTAAAATGTTCGAGAATAGTTTTTTTTTTAAAAAAAAAGGGCTAAAGTGTAACGACCTCAAAAGTATGGATATTGGAAAATGAGTTATCGGGTCTCTATTTTTAGTAAACGGACTCATAAAATATTTATTAAAAATATTTACAAAGTTAGTTGTGTGTTTAATAAGGTTTTATTTAGGTGAATTTGATTTAATTAGAAGTATTTGAGAAAAAGGATTAAATTGAAAAAGGTGCAAAAGTTTGATTATAGATTAAAAGAAAGTATAAAGGACTAAAAAGGCAATTATGCCATTTTTAAATGTTGAGGCTGAAAAAAAAATCCTAGATTTTTTGGTTAAAAACGTGTATATGGATATAGATGTATATAAAGTATATTATTATATTATTATATTTTATTATTATATATATATATATATAGATTAAAGGAAAGAAAGATATAGAAACAGAGAAGCAAAACAGAACAGAGAGCAAACGTGAAGGGAAGGAAGAAAAAGAGAAAAGAAAGAAGAAAAAGGAAAAATAGAAAGTTTGAAGCTTGGAGTTTAATAGGTAAGTTAATTTAGCCCTTTTCTTCTAATTTTGATGTTTTATAAGTTTTAGAACAAAGTTTTGTTGAATTAAGTTGAAATTCTGGAAATTCTTAGATTTTTGAACATGAGTTATGTGGATCAAAATGATGAATTAGTGGTTTAATTGAAAGAATTTGAAGTTAGGATTGGGTAAAGGATTTAATTGTAAAATAAGCTATAAGAAAACTGTTTTGGACAGCTTTGAATAAGTTTATGAGTAAAGGATTAAATTGAAATGTGAGCAAAAGTAAGAAAGCATGAATTTATCATAAAATACATGTTTATTTTATTAAATAGTACAGGAAATTATTTGATTATTTTTAACATATAAATGTTATATGTTTATATGAAATTGAAGAAAAGAAAAGGAAAGAGAGGACCGAATTGAAGGAAAAGGAAAAGAGAAGGTTAAGGAGTGAAGGAAGAAGAATTTATATCACCTCAACCTTTTGTTGTAAGTACTACAAGAATTTTAAATTATTGTTATTTATCCTTTTTGAAATATTTATGTGAATTATTTAAGTACATGAGATTGACTTTAATGCCCAAGTAGGCGAAATTAGAACTCTTTGGGATATTAGTGGCATGCCATTAAGGAACTTTAGCGCTCTCGACGATATTAGCACGTTGGTGCTCTCTGATTATTAGCACATTGGTGCTCTCTGATTATTAGCACGTCAGTGCTCTCTGATTATTAGCACATTGGTGCTCTCTGTTCACTTGTGCATCATAATGCACCTCTGTATATGTTCCGTATATCCGATGTGTTCTATAAAGTCTACTTTGGGCTAAGAATTGAAACGAGAATAAAGTGAATTACTGATGTGTTAAGGTAAGATTTATACTTTACAAAAGATAAGTTAAATTTATTAAAGCAAGGCATACATGAAGAAACTTATATGTGAGAAGATATGCAATAATTAATTGAGTTTAAAATATTTTATTATAATTGCTTATTTAATTATTCTTGTGGTGCTTACTAAGCCTTCACCGGCTTAACGCGTTTATTTTAACGCGTAGGTACAATTAGACTAGAAGATTTCTCATCTCATCACATCCTCAAGGGCTTCAAAAGTAGGTACTATATTTTGTATTAAAATGGCATGTACATATGTAGTTCAAAGGTGTTCCCATGTGATAGAGACTAAAATGTAGATTCTTGAAATTTTATCTATTTTCAGTTATTTGAAGTATTTTGGTATATATGGAATGAATTAATAAACAATAAATATGTTAGCATAAATGGTTGGTAAGTTAAAATATTATATACAAATGTTTTAATTAGAGTATCTGGCCATAATTGTTTTGGCACCAAATGTAATAGTCTTATACCGGGTTTGCATAATTGAACCGGGTATAGGGGTATTACATAAAGCGCTCCCCCAAAAACGCGCTGACGGGGACGCGTTTTTGGGGGAAATTGCCCTTTTCGGTCAATATTTTTGAACCCTGTCCTTTCCGGTAATTTTTTATTTTTTTTGGTATTTTCTGGATTTTTACCCAAAAATAGGAGTCATAATTAACAGATCTGAATAAGAGTAAGGAAGATGTTGAATAATGCCTAAAGGGAATAACTTCATCCAATTTTCGTTTGGAACCCCCCTGTCTAGCCTTTCGCGTATATTCGTTTCTCTTTTTAATCCCTCTTTTTTGCTATTTTCTTTTTTTGGGCCAAAATTCTCGATCTTGTTATTTATAGTGATATATAAATATCTTAAAATTTATATACAAATACATTAATTATGACAAATAAAATATAAAAAACCCTAAATATATTAAATAGCATATAAAAGAATTTAACTAATCTTAGACCATTTAATTTTTAAAGGTTTTAGGTAACCTAAAACGTAACTTTTCTTACACCATAAATGCTAGTAAAAGGACCTTTCGGCTATTTTCCTCTCATTCAAAACCCCACGAGATATCGTGTTTGTGATGTGTAAATTTTAATTTTGTTTATCCGAGTTTTTTTTTAGTTTTTTATTTGTTATGCTTTATGATGATTTGATTTTATCTTATAATTACTTCGGTATATATTTATGTTTGTGAATATATCGTATTTGTGATAATAAAATTTACAAAAATCGACCATAAGAGTCAATAAAAAATTAATTTAATAGTAAGATTATAGTTTCGAAATCTTAAAAATTTATGTAATTGTGACACATACAAATTTTTTTATTGCAAATAAAAATCTTAAACCTAAAATTTATATGGTAAAGTAGAGGTGAGTACGGTAGGCGAGAGCAGGTTCGACTGAAAATTTAGGCCCGATTGTTAGGCTAGGGCTCGGCCGAAATATGGGCCTAAAATTTTGCCCAAGCCCGACCTGAATAGAAATGCTAAAATCCGAGTCCGACCGGTCCGCCCATATTAATTTTATATTATTTTTATATAATTTTAAAACTTATATAATACATCAAAAATATTAAAAACATCAAAATAAATATTTCCCAACAAATTGAAAATAAAATTTAAAAAATATGTATGCTTAAATAACACTAAGGTAGATACAACTTAGCAAGCAAATGTCTCTAAAAGAATAACAAAATTAACAAATGTCTTTAAAATAATAACAAAATTAACAATAAAATAAGTTTTATACAATATCCAACTAATAACAACAAAATAGTAGCAACATAATAGTAAAATGGTATCAAAATAGGAGAAAATAATATTTAAAAAAATTATTTTTGTCTTTTAGTGAATTCAGCCGGGCCGGGCCAAAAATGTCTTACCCAAGGCCCGGTCTTTTTTTAACGGGCTTTATTTTTTTATCTAAGCCCATTTTTCGTGCCTATATTTTTGCCCAAACCTTCCCATATTTCGGGCGGGCGGGTGGCCCAACCCTGCTCACCTCTAATGCCAACCGAATATTCATGGCATCCAATACAACCCACATTTATAATGATTTCACGACAAATCCTTGTATTTTACTATTTCAACAATTTAGTCTCTAATTGGTAAATTCATCAAAATTACTTAACAAAATACTTATAAATAACAACTAATACTTCAAATTCATCATTCAATATCTAAAATCACATAGATTCATCAATGGAAACATTCAGTATCTTTAACAATTTTAAAAACGAAGGTTCAGGCTGACTGGACCTAATGACAACAATCTCAAAAACATAAAAATTAAAAGAAATGGGGCCAAAATCACATACCATGCTAGCTTCAAAGCTTGCTGGAAATTAAAGGTATAAAAATGGCTTCCTTACCTTAACAATTTTGTGAAGAAGACAAATTAAAAGATGATAAAAGCTTTTAGTTTTAGCTAGTTCAATTAAATTATCAAATTACCAATTTAACATTGGTTAATAATTAAATAAAACACCAAATCCATGCAGCCCACTAACTCCTTAAATGGTTTAATTAATAACCATTTAAGTCTCTTTACCTGGATTTATTAAGCTATTTAATCACTCTAATTAAATAGAGATAAAATTTTACATCTTTTACGATTTAATCTTTTTTAATTAATTAACTATCGAAACATTAAAATTTTTTAACGAAACTTTAATACAACGTTAATAAAACTCTGTAAATATTTTTATAAATATTTACGGCTCATTTTATAACATTTTCTAAAACCATTTGACTTTACGATCTTATCACTTGAACTTAATTAATTATTTATATAACATAGATTACCAAATCAAAAATCTTCTTAAAATCATATTTGATATATAATATTTATGAACATACTCGTCGAATTTGTGGCCTCGAAGCCAGACACACATGTATTATGAGACTCACTCAAATATATAAAAGAAAGAAGAAAAAGGAAAAATAGAAAGTTTGAAGCTTGGAGTTTAATAGGTAAGTTAATTTAGCCCTTTTCTTCTAATTTTGATGTTTTATAAGTTTTAGAACAAAGTTTTGTTGAATTAAGTTGAAATTCTGGAAATTCTTAGATTTTTGAACATGAGTTATGTGGATCAAAATGATGAATTAGTGGTTTAATTGAAAGAATTTGAAGTTAGGATTGGGTAAAGGATTTAATTGTAAAATAAGCTATAAGAAAAGCTTATTTTGGATGACTTTGAATAAGTTTATGAGTAAAGGATTAAATTGAAATGTGAGCAAAAGTAAGAAAGCATGAATTTATCATAAAATACATGTTTATTTTATTAAATAGTACAGGAAATTATTTGATTATTTTTAACATATAAATGTTATATGTTTATATGAAATTGAAGAAAAAGAAAAGGAAGGAGAGGACCGAATTGAAGGAAAAGGAAAAGAGAAGGTTAAGGAGTGAAGGAAGAAGAATTTATATCACCTCAACCTTTTGTTGTAAGTACTACAAGAATTTTAAATTATTGTTATTTATCCTTTTTGAAATATTTATGTGAATTATTTAAGTACATGAGATTCAGCTTTAATGCCCAAGTAGACGAAATTAGAACTACTGGGATATTAGTGGCATGCCATTAAGGAACTTTAGCGCGCTCTCTGATATTAGCACGTTGGTGCTCTCTGATATTAGCACGTTGGTGCTCTCTGATTATTAGCACATTGGTGCTCTCTGATTATTAGCACGTCAGTGCTCTCTGATTATTAGCACATTGGTGCTCTCGGTTCACTTGTGCATCATAATGCACCTCTGTATATGTTCCGTATATCCGATGTGTTCTATAAAGTCTACTTTGGGCTAAGAATTGAAACGAGAATAAAGTGAATTACTGATGTGTTAAGGTAAGATTTATACTTTACAAAAGATAAGTTAAATTTATTAAAGCAAGGCATACATGAAGAAACTTATATGTGAGAAGATATGCAATAATTAATTGAGTTTAAAATATTTTATTATAATTGCTTATTTAATTATTCTTGTGGTGCTTACTAAGCCTTCATCGGCTTAACGCGTTTATTTTAACGCGTAGAGGTACAATTAGACTAGAAGATTTCTCATCTCATCACATCCTCAAGGGCTTCAAAAGTAGGTACTATATTTTGTATTAAAATGGCATGTACATATGTAGTTCAAAGGTGTTCCCATGTGATAGGGACTAAAATGTGGATTCTTGAAATTTTATCTATTTTCAGTTATTTGAAGTATTTTGGTATATATGGAATGAATTAATAAACAATAAATATGTTAGCATAAATGGTTGGTAAGTTAAAATATTATATACAAATGTTTTAATTAGACAGTATCTGGCCATAATTGTTTTGGCACCAAATGTAATAGTCTTATACCGGGTTTGCATAATTGAACCGGGTATAGGGGTATTACATTTATTGGTATCAGAGCCTAGGTTTTCTGAATTCTTGGGTCAAGTATGAGTCTATTTGTACATGCTATTTTAAAAATTGATGTGATGAGATGAGGTTTAGTTATTTAATTGTGTAATTTATGAATATTGTAGAATAAAAGATGTCTTATGAAAGAATAAAAGATACCGATTTTGTGATGTATACTGGAATTTATGAATTTAATAAAATAGAGTTGGTTGTCTCTTAGTACAGAAAGAGGAAATGTTAAAGAACGAAATGTTTTCCAATCGAAATAATTTCGATAATTCTGAAAGTGATGTTCAAATAATTAAGTAAAATGTTACTTATGATGACACAGAATTTGAAAAGATGTGAATAAATGTCTTATAGTAAGAAATGATAAATGTTATATTATATGAGTACATACATGAATCTAAATTATGAGGCCTTACGATCTCTACCCCCCTTAGTGGTACAGTTATATTTATAGTGAAATTGATAGGAATTATAATGATTTAGTTCAAAAGTGTGAAACTGAAGAGTTTGAAAGAAAGAAAGATGATGACCCAGCTGAGGCTGAAGAACGATTAGAGAACAGTCAAAGAATATTTGAAGAATTGCAGTTTACAAGAGATGAAAAGTTGAAGTATGCAGTATTTTTATTAAAGGGTGAGGCTTACCAATGGTGGAACACTGTCATGAATATCCATTCTGCAGAGAAAATTAATTGGAATTCCTTTGTATCTGAATTTAAAAAGAAACATGTGAGTCAATCTTATCTTGAGAAGAAGAAAAGAGAGTTTCTGGATTTGAAGCAGAACCACATGTCTGTTGTTGAATATGAACGTGAATTTATCTGATTTCTTTTCTGAAATTTATTTGGGGAATACACAGTGCTACTATTAAAGGAAGAAGTCATATATCAGAAATTGATTTATTCAGATATGGTAACTACAGAATAAGTTAACTGAAATTTCTTTTGAACAAGCTTTGTGAGTGAAGTGAATGATATGGGACTATTGATGATTATATATGTTAACGGATTAGTAAGGGAATTACAGAAATATTTGAATACAGCTGCTATAGTTGGGTATTTTACAATGATCTCTTCTGGGTATTCTATATGGGTATTCTATATGTTCTTTTATCTTCAGAGGTCTACGCAACTATTCAGATGTGATTTTATTGTGTAGAAAATTTGGAATCATAACGTTAAAATGGAAGTTCTGGTTGATTCCTGATCGGTACTGCTCTATTTTTCTTTGGATTTTCTAATTTGTTTTGTTAGATAGAAGACTTAAAGATCAGATTCATATGGAGTTATTTTCTATTTCTATCGGTTGATATTCTAGCACATATACGCAATTTGCATTATCTTTATCACAATCGTTTCTAGTGAGGATAAATGGTATTCTTCTTCTGCTTTTTCTTTGGAATATTATCGATTTCTTTATCATGGAATGTGGTTTTTATTCTCGGAAATTCAATATAGCTTCACATCTGGGATTTCATTATGCCACATCTGGGATTTTATTATATTGGTTTTCTTATTATTTTATAGTCTAATCTTATCTATCAAATATGGTTCATCTGTGAAGGGGTATTCATTGATAGAAGGTAAATATATATTACTGTTATAAATCTTGGTTCAGTTATGGAAGCTCGGTGATATGGATCTTAGATTATAGAAGTTGTATTATTATACTGGTTATTATTGAGACTACTTTTGGATTTCTTCATCTATTTTAAAGCACCATTGAAGTTGAAGTATTGATCCATTTATACTATTGAAATATGAGATCTATTACAGTACTATGGCATATTCTATCTGATGACTGCGAACTTGGGATAATTTGAAGTGTTGGGATTTTTTTTTATTTTTGTGAAAGTATTTTCTAATATAGCTATATCAATGATAAGAATACTACAGGAAGACACAAGGTTTGAATGGACTAATCAATGCTAGTAGAATTTTGAGTAGATGGAAGTTCTAATAATTGAAGCATCAGTTCTGGTTCAGTCTGGATCGGGGAAAAATAAATATAGTTGTAAATGATTTGAATGGGAAAATAATTGTTCGCTCTGTGAGTAATAAATATTCGATTGCTACTGTCTGATGAAGGATCAATTTTAGTCGAGTATTCGGTATTGGTGTTTACAGAATTATTAAAGCTAGTAAAGATACTGGAACGAAAATGAGATATAAGTCTATGAAATTGACAAACTATATGGAGTATCAGTCTTTGAAATGTTTGATAAAGATCTACAGTTTACGGTTCACTTTCTGATTTCGGAATAACTCATAAGAATGCTATATGAGTGATAGTTGATTAATTTATAAAGTTAGAACTGATTGATGGCTTCAAAAACTTGCGGAGATGTACATTCCAGAAATTGTAAGACTTCATGGTATTCTAGTATTGATAATTTCTGATCGAGATTGTTGTTCACCTTAGGGTTCTGAAAACAATTACAGGAAATTATTGAGTACTTAACTCGATTTCAGTACAACTTTTCATTTGCGAATTGATGGATAATTCGAGAGAGAGTTGGTTAGATTTAGGAAGAAGATGTATTGGTGGCCAGGTATGAAATGTGATATTTCTGAGTTTGTATCAAGATGTCTGATATGTCAACAGGTAAAAGCAGAACATCAGGTACCTTCGGGTTTACTTCAGCCAATTACTCTACCGAAATGGAAATGGGAAAGAATCACTATGGAATTTGTATCGGGGTTACCGTTGTCTTCGAGGAAAAAGGATGTTATTTGGGTGATTATTGACCGATTGACAAAATCAGAGTACTTTATTCCGGTACGTATGGATTATTCTTTAGATAAGTTGGCTAAACTGTATATATCTGAGATTGTCAAGCTACACAGAGTGTCTGTCTCCATTATACTGGATATCACCGATTTACGTCTCGTTTCTGGGATAAATTGCAAGAAGCTTTGGGTACTCAGTTGTATTTTAGTACTGCATTTCATCCTCAGACAGATGGCCAATTTGAGCGTGTAATTCAAGTATTGGAAGATATGCTCCGATGTTGTATACTAGAGTTCGAAGGTAATTGGGAGAGGTATCTACCTTTGATTGAATTTGCTTACAATAACAGTTATCAGTCTAGTATTAAAATGGCTTCGTATGAAGCTTTGCATGGTAGAAAATGTAGAACACTGTTATATTGGACAGAACTCAATGAAAAGAAGATACATGGGGTTGATTTGATCCGGGAAACAGAAGAAAAAGTAAAGGTGATTCGGAATAGATTAAAAGCATCATTCGACAACAGAAATCAATTGTGGATTTGAAACGTCGGGATATTAAATATTCTGTTGGTGATAAGGTATTTATCAAGGTGTTTATTTGAAGGAAACTATAAGAATTCAGTGTTTCATCTCTTTTTAAGTAAATTTCGAGGACGAAATTTCAAAAGGGGGGAGAATTGTAACGACCTCAAAAGTATGGATATTGGAAAATGAGTTATCGGGTCTCTATTTTTAGTAAACGGACTCATAAAATATTTATTAAAAATATTTACAAAGTTAGTTGTGTGTTTAATAAGGTTTTATTTAGGTGAATTTGATTTAATTAGAAGTATTTGAGAAAAGGATTAAATTGAAAAGGTGCAAAAGTTTGATTATAGATTAAAAGAAAGTATAAAGGATTAAAAAGGTAATTATGCCATTTTTAAATGTTGAGGCTGAAAAAAAAATCCTAGATTTTTTGGTTAAAAACGTGTATATGGATATAGATGTATATAAAGTATATTATTATATTATTATATTTTATTATTATATATATATATATATAGATTAAAGGAAAGAAAGATATAGAAACAGAGAAGCAAAACAGAACAGAGAGCAAACGTGAAGGGAAGGAAGAAAAAGAGAAAAGAAAGAAGAAAAAGGAAAAATAGAAAGTTTGAAGCTTGGAGTTTAATAGGTAAGTTAATTTAGCCCTTTTCTTCTAATTTTGATGTTTTATAAGTTTTAGAACAAAGTTTTGTTGAATTAAGTTGAAATTCTAGAAATTCTTAGATTTTTGAACATGAGTTATGTGGATCAAAATGATGAATTAGTGGTTTAATTGAAAGAATTTGAAGTTAGGATTGGGTAAAGGATTTAATTGTAAAATAAGCTATAAGAAAACTGTTTTGGACTGACTTTGAATAAGTTTATGAGTAAAGGATTAAATTGAAATGTGAGCAAAAGTAAGAAAGCATGAATTTATCATAAAATACATGTTTATTTTATTAAATAGTACAGGAAATTATTTGATTATTTTTAACATATAAATGTTATATGTTTATATGAAATTGAAGAAAAAGAAAAGGAAAGAGAGGACCGAATTGAAGGAAAAGGAAAAGAGAAGGTTAAGGAGTGAAGGAAGAAGAATTTATATCACCTCAACCTTTTGTTGTAAGTACTACAAGAATTTTAAATTATTGTTATTTATCCTTTTTGAAATATTTATGTGAATTATTTAAGTACATGAGATTCAGCTTTAATGCCCAAGTAGACGAAATTAGAACTACTGGGATATTAGTGGCATGCCATTAAGGAACTTTAGCGCGCTCTCTGATATTAGCACGTTGGTGCTCTCTGATTATTAGCACATTGGTGCTCTCTGATTATTAGCACGTCAGTGCTCTCTGATTATTAGCACATTGGTGCTCTCTGTTCACTTGTGCATCATAATGCACCTCTGTATATGTTCCGTATATCCGATGTGTTCTATAAAGTCTACTTTGGGCTAAGAATTGAAACGAGAATAAAGTGAATTACTGATGTGTTAAGGTAAGATTTATACTTTACAAAAGATAAGTTAAATTTATTAAAGCAAGGCATACATGAAGAAACTTATATGTGAGAAGATATGCAATAATTAATTGAGTTTAAAATATTTTATTATAATTGCTTATTTAGTTATTCTTGTGGTGCTTACTAAGCCTTCACCGGCTTAACGCGTTTATTTTAACGCGTAGGTACAATTAGACTAGAAGATTTCTCATCTCATCACATCCTCAAGGGCTTTAAAAGTAGGTACTATATTTTGTATTAAAATGGCATGTACATATGTAGTTCAAAGGTGTTCCCATGTGATAGAGACTAAAATGTAGATTCTTGAAATTTTATCTATTTTCAGTTATTTGAAGTATTTTGGTATATATGGAATGAATTAATAAACAATAAATATGTTAGCATAAATGGTTGGTAAGTTAAAATATTATATACAAATGTTTTAATTAGACAGTATCTGGCCATAATTGTTTTGGCACCAAATGTAATAGTCTTATACCGGGTTTGCATAATTGAACCGGGTATAGGGGTATTACATAAAGCGCTCCCCCAAAAACGCGCTGACGGGGACGCGTTTTTGGGGGAAATTGCCCTTTCCGGTCAATATTTTTGAACCCTGTCCTTTCCGGTAATTTTTTATTTTTTTTGGTATTTTCTGGATTTTTACCCAAAAATAGGAGTCATAATTAACAGATCTGAATAAGAGTAAGGAAGATGTTGAATAATGCCTAAAGGGAATAACTTCATCCAATTTTCGTTTGCAACCCCCCTGTCTAGCCTTTCGCGTATATTCGTTTCTCTTTTTAATCCCTTTTTTTTGCTATTTTCTTTTTTGGGGCCAAAATTCTCGATCTTGTTATTTATAGTGATATATAAATATCTTAAAATTTATATACAAATACATTAATTATGACAAATAAAATATAAAAAACCCTAAATATATTAAATAGCATATAAAAGAATTTAACTAATCTTAGACCATTTAATTTTTAAAGGTTTTAGGTAACCTAAAACGTAACTTTTCTTACACCATAAATGCTAGTAAAAGGACCTTTCGGCTATTTTCTTCTCATTCAAAACCCCACGAGATATCGTGTTTGTGATGTGTAAATTTTAATTTTGTTTATCCGAGTTTTTTTTTAGTTTTTTATTTGTTATGCTTTATGATGATTTGATTTTATCTTATAATTACTTCGGTATATATTTATGTTTGTGAATATATCGTATTTGTGATAATAAAATTTACAAAAATCGACCATAAGAGTCAATAAAAAATTAATTTAATAGTAAGATTATAGTTTCGAAATCTTAAAAATTTATGTAATTGTGACACATACAAATTTTTTTATTGCAAATAAAAAATCTTAAACCTAAAATTTATATGGTAAAGTAGAGGTGAGTACCGGCCGGGCGAGCCGGGTTCGACTGAAAATTTAGGCCCGATTGTTAGGCTAGGGCTCAGCCCGAAATATGGGCCTAAAATTTGCCCAAGCCCGACCTGAATAGAAATGCTAAAATCCGAGTCCGACCCGGTCCGCCCATATTAATTTTTATATTATTTTTTATATAATTTTAAAACTTATATAATACATCAAAAATATTAAAAACATCAAAATAAATATTTCCCAACAAATTGAAAATAAAATTTAAAAAATATGTATGCTTAAATAACACTAAGGTAGATACAACTTAGCAAGCAAATGTCTCTAAAAGAATAACAAAATTAACAAATGTCTTTAAAATAATAACAAAATTAACAATAAAATAAGTTTTATACAATATCCAACTAATAACAACAAAATAGTAGCAACATAATAGTAAAATGGTATCAAAATAGGGAGAAAATAATATTTAAAAAATTATTTTTTTGTCTTTTAGTGAATTCAGGCCGGGCCCGGGCCAAAAATGTCTTACCCAAGGCCCGGTCTTTTTTTTAACGGGCTTTATTTTTTTATCTAAGCCCATTTTTCGTGCCTATATTTTTGCCCAAACCTTCCCATATTTCGGGCAGGCCAGGTGGCCCAACCCCTGCTCACCTCTAATGCCAACCGAATATTCATGGCATCCAATACAACCCACATTTATAATGATTTCACGACAAATCCTTGTATTTTTACTATTTCAACAATTTAGTCTCTAATTGGTAAATTCATCAAAATTACTTAACAAAATACTTATAAATAACAACTAATACTTCAAATTCATCATTCAATATCTAAAATCACATAGATTCATCAATGGAAACATTCAGTATCTTTAACAATTTTAAAAACGAAGGTTCTGGCTGACTGGACCTAATGACAACAATCTCAAAAACATAAAAATTAAAAGAAATGGGGCCAAAATCACATACCATGCTAGCTTCAAAGCTTGCTGGAAATCAAAGGTATAAAAATGGCTTCCTTACCTTAACAATTTTGTGAAGAAGACAAATTAAAAGATGATAAAAGCTTTTAGTTTTAGCTAGTTCAATTAAATTATCAAATTACCAATTTAACATTGGTTAATAATTAAATAAAACACCAAATCCATGCAGCCCACTAACTCCTTAAATGGTTTAATTAATAACCATTTAAGTCTCTTTACCTGGATTTATTAAGCTATTTAATCACTCTAATTAAATAGAGATAAAATTTTACATCTTTTACGATTTAATCTTTTTTAATTAATTAACTATCGAAACATTAAAATTTTTTAACGAAACTTTAATACAACGTTAATAAAACTCTGTAAATATTTTTATAAATATTTACGGCTCATTTTATAACATTTTATAAAACCATTTGACTTTACGATCTTATCACTTGAACTTAATTAATTATTTATATAACATAGATTACCAAATCAAAAATCTTCTTAAAACCATATTTGATATATAATATTTATGAACATACTCGTCGAATTTGTGGCCTCGAAGCCACTATTGATTAAACTGACACACATGTATTATGAGACTCACTCAAATATATAAAAACCTTTCAATTGATTAAATTCTATTAAGTCTACAAACTCTACCAAAAACTTTATTTTTTTCCTCAAATTTTTGGATTTTTTCCAAACGACATTCAACACTACTGTGTGATATGTAGTTGTCTATGTTGTATCGACATATATGAATTAAACTGGTCTTTTTAATCATAAAAGAGATAGAGTCGGTGAGTGATTTATTTAATATATTTAAATTTTTATTTTTTGAGCTTTCCCAAATTAATTCCAAATATAAGCAAAGTTGAATAATCAATCCTTTTCACTCCATCTTTCCTCAAAAATGAACCAAACACCATTAGAGTAAAATATGGGTTTTGAAAAATTAGAATTAAAAGATGTAAAAATTGAGTTCTTCACTGACAAAAATAGTTAATTTTTTTAAATACAGAAAAAATCGATTTTGTGTATTTATCAACAAATGGATTAATTTTTTTAAATTTTTATAAAATATAATGATTAAATCATAATAATTCTTCTTTATCACTTACTTATTTCTTTTTTTTGTTGATATTTTTATGTATATTATTTTTTATATATCATGCATATTCCATTTTCTTTTATTATTATTATTATTATTATTATTATTATTATTATTATTGTTTAATTAACATTAGGTTTAATTAGTTAATGTGTCATTACTTATTTTACTTATATCGTCGTGTCATGCATCATCATTTTATTATTATTGTAATCACTCACACCGCAAACCGTTTAAATTTCCGTTCTATCACGTCCCGAATAAAATCCTCGACATTTCAAATGTTATATTCATTTTCACATAATCGCATGAAAATTTTTTTTTTAAAAGTAAGCATGGTTTCGTATTTGGAAATTCGAAAAAATCATTCCCTAACTTACGGTGTTTCGATTTTCTCGATAAATTCGAGTAAATGAATTTTTTAAAGCATGAATTTTGAACATTCTTGGGAATTAGGAAAAATCGTGTTCTAACTTACGGAATACGATTTATTTCTAAAACTGAGATAATCGAATGTCTTTCAAAGTAAACAAATTTTTCGATATTTATTCTCGTTTCGGGTTTTAAGGTGTTGTGTCCTAACTTACGGGACACAATTCTTTATTCTCGATTAACGTAAAATATACCCTCTTCTCAGAAAAATTGTCTATTAAGCAATGTTTTAACAAAGGATCGTATTTTTAAAATCTCTTCAATTTTTTGATTTTCGACACTAATACACTAATTAATCAACTAGGTACCAATTTTGGGCGTTACGATGGTGCTAATCCTTCCTCGTGCGTAACCGACTCCCTAACCCGTTTTTCTGAATTTCGTAGACCAAAACTGTTGTTTTAATAAATCAAATCTATTATTAAATTGATTGAATTACGAGGTGACCAGATCACACCTCATCAAAAAAAAAAGATTGGTGGCGACTACATTTTTATTTTTATTAAAAATAAGTCGACCCCATTTTCACAAAAAAATAGTTTCGACAATATTCAGATGTGCTGTAGATTGAAGTGTTTTGAGCGTATTTGTGTGTATATATATATATATTAAATTTTTAATCAATTTAGTGTCATGAGTCAATTGAGTATCAATTTGGTTAGAAAATTACGAGAATATCCTTCCATAATTAAAGTAAAAAATATTATTTGAAGATATTTTAATCTTTTCATTATTTCCACAAACTTTCTAATTTATATAAGTGAATTTTCTTATTATAATTTTTTTGGTGCTCCATCATATATTTTATTTCATATTATATTTAAAATGTTCAGCTCAACAAATTTGAATGTGGGACTTTGAGAATTTAATAATGCATAACGGTCCGACTCTTAACCATCCAAAATCGACCTAATCTCTATCAATCGGGCTACCTTGCCAAGTTGTAGTCCCTAATCGCCCATGAAGTTAAGGATATGTAAAGAACACCAAAACATTTGAGACTTACAAATGCCCCATACATAATTAGGAATGCCAATAGGGTACACCAATTTTTCCCCCCTCATTTCGATTCGATTGGATTCGATTTTTCTTTAAAAAAAGAAAAAGTTTAAAACCCAATGATATTCATTTACATGTGTTGCATATAAAAGTGTTTTTATCGTATTTGTATATATATTTTAAAATATTATATATTATTATTATTTAAATTTTTGATTGATTTAGTGTCATGAGTCAATCCGGCATTAATTCGGTTAAAAAATTACTAAGTTGTTATATTTTTTATATGTTTGGAAATCAATTACCTATTTTTATTTTTAAGAATTTAATTTCTTTACTTTCTAAATTTAAAAAATCGGGTCTAATTATTGCATTAAGAATTCTTCTATTAAATTTACTAATTGACATTTTAAAATTAAAAGAAAGAAAAAAACTCGCTTGGTACCCATGTAAAAAAAATGATATTTACTGTCGAAACCCCTTTTTTGAATGTCGACTTTATATTTTAAAAATGAAAATAGGAGTTGCCACCAATATTTTTTTATTTAGGTGTGACCGGATCACCTCGTAATTCAATCATTTTAATAAAAGTTTAAATTTACTGAAATGATGATTTTTTATCTACAAAATCCAGAAGACGAGTTCGGGAGTTAGTTACGCACGAGGAAGTATTAGCACCCTCGATACACCCCAAATTGGTACCTAGTTGATTACTTAGCGTCTTTAGTGTCGAAAATTTAAAATTTGAAGAGATTTAAGATATGATCTTTTATTATTTAACACGAAAATGGCTTTATTTTGAGTTAATCGAGAAAAAGAATCACATCCAGTTAGTTAGGACATAATGCGTTAAATTCTCAAAACGAGAATAAACATGGAAAAAAATTATTTTTTTAAAATATTTAATTATCTCGATTTTAGAAAGAAGTCATGTTCCGTAAGTTAAGAACACGACTTTTTTAATTCCTAAAAATATTTTAATTAAAATCTCATATGCTTTAAAAAAACATTAGAATTAAAATAATAACAACAATAATAAAAACGCACAACTAAAAAAAGTGTATGAATAATCTATTTTTTTAATGTAAAAGGAAGAAGAAATAATAATAAATAAATAAATAAATAAAATAAAAAGTTTGTGGAATGGTTGAAATAAAATAGATTAAGGATTAAATCAAGATTAAATTGAACTTAAAAGTAGAATTTTAAATAATAAAAATACAAAAGTATTTAAAAAAATAAAATAAGGACTGAAATTGAAAGCCAAACAAAATTTTAGGAGAGGAATCAGAAATTAAAATAAGGTGAAGAACCTAATCGTAATACGCGAATAAAAGGGAGAGACCAAAAGGGAAAATATTCCCTGTCTTTCAAAACGCACAGTTCTAATATGGACCTAAAAAAATTTTCTAACTTCGACCATGCGTAGCTGCCGCTGTTTCATGATCATCATTATTATTGAGTTTTTGCTATTTTTCTCTGTATTGAATTGCAAATCTGTTAACTATTGTTTTCTCATCGTGTAGTGTAACATTGGATCATCGCATTTGTAATTCAAGTAGGGTTAATCTTTGAAAACAAGATTTTCATGTATTCTTATCATTCAAGCCAAATACTTGAATGCAATGAAACTCTGGTTCATGTCAATGTTTGAGTATTGATGAGTAACTGATGATATATGTATGCATGCATCTATTCCTTCAATTAAATGATGATGATCATCATCATCATCATAGTAATCATCAATCTAGGCT
The DNA here is from genome assembly GCA_025698515.1 of Gossypium sturtianum. Taxonomy (NCBI): domain Eukaryota; kingdom Viridiplantae; phylum Streptophyta; class Magnoliopsida; order Malvales; family Malvaceae; genus Gossypium; species Gossypium sturtianum. The sequence goes on along the minus strand of CM046955.1, from coordinate 2,074,239 downwards.
CATTGTGAGCAAAATTAAGGTACAAGTGGGGCCATCTTAGAGAGTTTGCAAATGTAAACTCTAAAGCCGTTTCAGTATCAAAATTTTGAGATGGCTTGGATAGTGAGTAAAAAAAAAAGTTAAAATTTGATATTTAATTTATATATTATTTAGAGAATTAAAAAAATTAATTCTTTTTTATTTTTTAATTAAAAACCTTACTCCAGACATTAAAAAGTATTTTTTTTCAAACTTTCGTTATATTGTCTTCATATATGACATGACAAATAAAGATATAAATTGATAAGTTTTAATAGAAACTACTAACAAATTAAAAATTTTAAACTGAAAAAGTATAAAGATTGACTTTAAATCTCAAACTCTATGTAAGTATTAGGATCAACAGCACAATTTAACCCCCAAAAACAACCCCTTGTGTAGTGCTCATTCACCAAAATTTTGAGAGATTGGGCATGATACCTAAAAGGTTTTGGCCGATGTTTGTTGGGAGATTGGGACCCACTATGACGGTTACCACAAATCTTCAAAATTTTGATGTACTTGTGTTTGCGCCCATGCATGTCACACCAAAGGGATAGAGAAGGTTCATTAAGGGGCCAATAGCCAACAATAACACCAACGTGCCACAACTGCCTTCTCTTTTTCTTTTGCCTTATTTATATATCATCTTCACTAATAGTTTTTTTTTAAATTTTAATATAAATTATAAATTCAATTATATAGAAATTTTAATCTAGTATCTCAAATAATCATATTTGTCGCAACCATTTTTGACAAAAACGGGTGTCGAACTTGGGGTTTTGAAAACGGATAAAAACGGGAATCGCCACCGACCTTTTATTAGGTGTGATCGGATCACCTTTGTTTTAATAAAATATTTTTGGTTTACTAAAACGATACTTTTGGTCTACGAATGTTCGAGAAAAATAGGTTCGGGAGTCGGTTACGTGCGAGGAAGGATTAGCACCCTCGCCACGCCCAAAATCGGTACCAAATTGATTGATCAATGTCCTAATGTCGAAAAGTTGAAAATATTTAAGAAAAAAAGAATTAAAAGAATGGATTAATTAAACCGGGATTGAAACTTAAGATAACCTCGTTTCGAAGGAATAAAAGTATCATACCCAACACGTTAGGATATAACACCCTTATATTTCGATACCAAAATCATCTCCAAAAAAGGGTATTTGAATATTTAGTCGAACGAAAAGATCGACACCCAACACGTTAGGGTGTAAAATTTCGGCCTTCTAAATACACAAATATTACCTCTTTCGTATAAAATAAAAATCGGATTGTGATTTAGAACCGTTAATCCACATGAAGTGGCGAAGACTAAACAATTAACAACATATGATGGTGAAAGATGTGATAATAGAAACAAGAAGAGATAATATTAAAACCGTAACAATAAATAAAATAAAATAAAATAAAAATAATAAATAAAAAGGTATTAGTGACTATAGATAAAATATTAAGTATAAAGGTAGTAATAATGATAATAATAATAGTACGAAAATATGTACGAAGATAATATATAATAATGATAATAATGATGATAATGCTAGCACTAATAATAAATATAAAATATGTACAATATAAAGTATATGAATGTAGTAAGCATAATAAATAATAATGTAAGTATAGTAAAGATAATAATAATGATAACACACAATACATACGATATATTAATATAAATATAATAATAATAGGAAAAATAAGTAAAATAATAAAAAACTAAAATAATATAATAATAATAATAGTAGTAATGAATCGTATAATAATAAAATAATACTAATAATACAAAATACATATAATATAATAATACAGAGAAAATAATAATAATAATAATAATAATAATGATAATATAGTTAGTATATACAGGTAATAATACAATAATAATAGGAACAATAACATAAAAGAAAAATAAAGTAACTAAAAATAATAATATTAATAATGACATAATATAATAATATAGTAATAGTAGTAGCAAGATACTAAAATAATAACCTAGTAATAATAATAATAGGAGTAATAGAAAACATATACAATATAATATAGATATAATGGCGATAGTGATAATCTAATAATAATAATAACAATAATAATAATAATAATAATAAGTAATAATAATAATATACATATACAGCTAACAATATTACCAATAGTAGCTAATAATAATAAAAATAATAATACGAGATATGCATAATATGATAATATGATAATAGTAGTAATGGAGAATATATAACAAAATAATAATAATACAGTAATAATAATATGATGGTATAAAATACATACAAAATAATATAAATATAATAATAATAATATACAATATATATACAAGTGTAAATAATATAAATGTAGTAGAAGTAACAATACAAAAAATATATAATATACTAATATAAATATAATAATAATAAGGATATAATAATAATAGTATAATGATAAAGATGATAACATAATAATAATAGCAATAGGAAATATATATATATATAATACAACATAATAATAGTAATAATAATGTATGATAAATAATAACAATAATTGCAAATTACTAAAAAAGGATTAAATTGAACTTAAAATAAAATACTGGGGTCGATTTGAAATAAATTAAAAAGGAAAAGGACCAATTTATAACGCGCACGCAATATGAAGGGTCCGAAACAGCAATAAACCCTAATAAAATGGGGCGCAGGAAGAAAGGGGGGTCAAATTGAAATCAGAGAACAATATCGGGCCAAAATTGAAAATTAAAAACTTAATTGTATAACTATGAAAAGGAGGAGGGACCAAACGTGCAATTAGCCCCTCCAAGCAAAAACACGCGGATCCCCCAGGTACTGGGTCGGGTCGCGGGTCAGGGGACCAAAACGACGTCGTTTTGGCCCCTGACCACCAAGAGCAAAACGACGTCGTTTTGCTCTTGGTATAAAACACCCATTTTTCCCTTTTTTTTTCATTTGTGCAGCTTTCTTTTAAAAAAATTTTCTCTCCTTCTCTCAACTCTCTGCAGGTGGGCAAGGGGGGCGATTTCCGGCCGCCGTCGACCCGCCGCGCCGGCCACCGCAAGCGGTGGCCGGAAAAGGTGAGATTTTTATATTTTTTTTTGTTTATTTCTTTTTTTTTTCTATCGTCTATATGTTTTTAGATTTTACGAATGAAAGAAAAGGAAAATAAAACAAAAACAAAATATAACGCGAAAAAAAAAAAAAAAAGAAAAAAACTAAACCGTTTATACCTTCGAGCCTTTCGTTTATTTTTGATTTCTTGTACTCTTTTTTTTTTTATCCTCGAATCTGTTTTTTTGGTATTGATTGTCAATCGAAAAAAAAAGTCCTTTTGTTTACAAAATGAACGGCTTTTATAGCCAAAACGAAATTACAAAGTCCTCTTTTCGTTGCAATCTGCTTGCTGTTATCTTGTCTTCTTTCGCAGGTGCGCTTGGCGGCTGAAAACATGGAGAGATGGAGCGGCTAGTGGAGCACTTGTGGTGATGTGCGGCGATGGCAGACAAGGCCAAGTGGGGTTGACGGCGCCGTTAGGCTAGGGTTTCCAAAACCCTAGCTTCTTCAAAAATGTTGCATTGGGCCATTTTGTAATTGGGCCTATTTTTTTTATTATTTGGTTTGGTTTGGGCCCTGGGTTGAAGTCCCGGGCCCAAAATTGGTTATTACAGCTGCCCCTCTTTGCTCATTGTCGTGAAACGATAATAGAGCAAAGACAATAGAAGAACCAATTTTGCCCGGTCTTGGCCAAGCCTTGACGTGTTGGTCCCCGTCTTCTTTAAACAGCCTCAAACTCAACTGCAACCTGTCGCTTCGAACTGTTTCGTTATATCTTCAGGGAGATAACATTTCCCATTCACAGTAGTCAGTGCCTTAATCGGCTTCGATGTGATTTCATGGCTTTGATCTTCTCCACCGTTGCATATCTCGTAGCTTTAATTTGTTTTTGCCTTAATCTTGTTCATTCTTGAACTTGCTCCAACATCAGTTTATGACACGAAGAGATTTGTAGCTTCAATCTGTCGATCGCTCCACTGGGACTTCAAATTGCTCCCTTACTATCTTTGGGGAGACCTCGATCTTCATTCTACTCCGCTGCTACTTCCGAGAGATATGGCCCGTAGCTTCAATTTGTTCTTGCTTCAATCTTCTTTGTTCTCTGAAACTTCTTCATTCAATTTGCTCAACACGACTTTAGTCCTCCTTCTGTAAGTACCTCCGCGTGAGTCCCGAGGCTTGACTACATTCACATGAGTTTTTTTTTTTTTTTTTTTTTTTTAGAAACAGTAATTAAGGTACGGAAATTTAAATACCTTGGCGTGTGACGAGGCCCAACATACCTCTCGCATGGTGACTCGATTTAACAGAAATTTAAAGACAGAAATTAAAAGACAGAAATTAAATACCTCGACGTGTCCCGAGGCCCAACTCACTTCAAGTATTATGAGTGGATTTTGAACAGGAATTTAAAGACCGAAATTTAAAGACAGAAATTAAATACCTCGACGTGTCCCGAGGCCCAACTCATTTCAAGGATTATGAGTTGATTTTGAACAGGAATTTAAAGACCGAAATTTAAAGACAGAAATTAAATACCTCGACGTGTCCCGAGGCCCAACTCATTTCAAGGATTATGAGTTGATTTTGAACAGGAATTTAAAGACCGAAATTTAAAGACAGAAATTAAATACCTCGACGCGTCCCGAGGCCCAACTCACTTCAAGTATTATGAGTTGATTTTGAACAGAAATTTAAAGACAGAAATTTAAAGACAGAAATTAAATACCTCGACGTGTCCCGAGGCCCAACTCACTTCAAGTACTATGAGTTGATTTTGAACAGAAATTTAAAGACAGAAATTAAATACCTCGACGTGTCCCGAGGCCCAACTCACTTCAAGTATTATGAGTTGATTTTGAGCAGAAATTTAAAGACGGAAATTTAAAGACATAAATTAAATACCTCGACGTGTCCCGAGGCCCAACTCACTTCAAGTATTATGAGTTGATTTTGAGCAGAAATTTAAAGACAGAAATTTAAAGACAGAAAATGAAATACCTCGACGTGTCCCGAGGCCCAACTCACTTCAAGTATTATGAGTTGATTTTGAGCAGAAATTTAAAGACAGAAATTTAAAGACAGAAAATGAAATACCTCGACGTGTCCCGAGGCCCAACTCACTTCAAGTATTATGAGTTGATTTTTCTTGAAAAACAATAATTGAAACGTGTCATCTGGTGGAACTCGGATGTCTTTTCCTTCTCGGTCTGGTACGACTGTCATCAGAATTTCTTGCTTCATTGGTGGACCTGTATGTATTATGTGTGATGATGTCATGATATGCATGTGCCTGTCTTAAATGCTTTTATGCCTACATGGTTATGCCGTGTGTCTTGGGTTTGTTTTCTCATGTATCTCTTCTTGTTACTACTCTCATGATGACCTGCATTCACTGCTTCGACTCTTGATTCTCCTCAAGCTTGATACCCGCCCTCAGGTTCTACGAATAATTCGTGTTTCTCTCTCTTTTTTTTTTTGCCCCTGTTGAACTTTGTCCTTGCTTTGAAGCTCCCGTACTCGCCCAATTCTCATCCAGGTAATGCTCCATATTCTTTTTGTTTAGAGTGCGTAATTTCACTATCTATCTCAAAAATGAAACGTAAATAAAATGCATGAAAATGGCAAAGTAGGTAGGAAAGGCGTTCCTCGTATCTATATTTATTTCAAAGGCAACACACAAAGAAAATTGACAAAGAATGACTCAAGCAAAAGGAAAACACGTTCAGTTGTAGTAAGTGCTCTAGATATCCGACGTATGAACTTCTCCATGTTTCTTCGTCCTGAATCCTTTCGAGCAAGCTTTTCCATGTGGAAGATCCTCGAGCTTCAGAGTCCGCTTCAATACTATGATCTTGCTGTTTAACCCATTCCAAACTTTCTTCCTTAGGATGCCCTTCCAGGTTTTCATCCTAAGCCTTCTCCGTTTTTTTTTTTTTACGCGTAATATTTCTTCACGGCATCTGAGTTCACCGGGTTTGGTAACTCCTTCCCATCCATTTCGGTGAGAATCAAGGCTCCTCCTGAGAAGGCTCTCCTTACGACGTACGGTCCTTCCCAATTTGGTGCCCACTTTCCTCGAAAGTCTTTTTGTATAGGGAGAATCTTCCTCAACACGAGTTCCCCTTCACGAAATTCTCTTGGACGCACTTTCTTGTTATGGGCCGCGATCATTCTCCTTTGGTACATCTGTCCGTGACAAATTGCTTTCAAGCGTTTTTCTTCGATCAGATTCAGTTGGTCATATCGAGTCTGAACCCATTCAGATTCTTCTAGTTTCGACTCCATTAAGATTCGTAGAGAGGGGATTTCCACTTCGATGGGCAGCACAGCTTCCATTCCATAGACTAGAGAGAAAGGGGTCACCCCCGTAGAGGTCCGTACACACGTGCAATACGCGTATAGGGCAAATGGTAGCTTCTCGTGCCAGTCCTTATACGTCTCAGTCATCTTCCCAATAATTTTCTTGATATTTTTGTTAGCGGCTTCTACCGCCCCGTTCATCTTTGGACGATAGGGCGAGGAGTTATGATGCTTTATTCGAAATTGCTCGCACACTTCCTTCATCATCTTGTTGTTCAGATTTAAAGCATTATCTGAAATAATTCTCTCAGGCAAACCGTATCGGCATATAATCTCCTTTTTTAAGAATCTACACACCGCCGTCCTTGTCACATTTGCAAATGAAGCAGCTTCTATCCATTTTGTGAAGTAATCTATGACCACAAAAATGAATCGATGTCCATTAGAAGCTTTCGGGGAGATTGGCCCTATAACATCCATGCCCCACATAGAAAAGGGCCACGGGGAAGTCATGATATGAAGGGGCGAAGGTGCTGCATGAATTTTATCGCCGTAAACTTGACATTTGTGGCACTTTCGTGCGTAACTAATGCAGTCACTTTCCATCGTCAACCAATAATAACCGAGTCTCATAATTTTCCTGGCCATAGTGAAACCATTAGCGTGCGTTCCACAAACTCCTTCATGGACCTCTTCGAGTATCTTTCTGGCTTCAACAGCATCCACGCACCTTAGGAGTACCTGATCTTTTCCTCTTTTGTACAAGATGTCCCTATCGAGAACAAATCCCGCTGCCAATCTTCTGATCGTTCTTTTGTCATTCTCGTTTGCTTGCTCGGGATATCTTTGATTCTTGACATATTCTAAGATATCATGGAACCATGGTTGTCCATCTGCCTCGTTTTCAATGCTAAAACAATGCGCAGGGGCTTCATATATGCTCATCTGGAGAGGCATTATTTCTGTTTCTCGGTTTGCTTTGAACATTGAAGCCAAGGTTGCCAGGGCGTCAGCCAATTGGTTTTCTTCCCGTGGGAAGTAATTAAAAGTCACTTCTTCAAATTCTTTGACCAATTCCACAACGAGGTCGTGATATTTGATCAATTTCGAATCTCTTACTTCCCAATCTCCACGGATTTGATAAATCACCAATGCCGAATCCCCGGAAACCGCTAAGACCTTGACGTTATGCTCGATAGCGGCGCGAAGCCCCATGATGCAAGCCTCATATTCCGCAATGTTATTGGTACAGAAGAAATTTAATCTGGCAGTAAAGGGATAATGATCCCCTTCTGGTGACACTAAGACTGCTCCGATCCCATGCCCTAACGCATTGGGCGCTCCATTAAAACTCATTTTCCACGATCTCTCTTTCGACGATTCATATTCTTCTTCCGTAACGCATATCAAGTCTTCGTCTGGGAATTCAAATTTCAATGGTTCGTATTCTTCTGTTGTCCGAGTTGCTAAGAAATCAGCTATTGCGCTCCCTTTAATCGATTTTTGGCTCACGTATACGATGTCATACTTCGATAATAGGATTTGCCACCGTGCCATTCTTCCCGAGAGTGCAGGTGATTCCATCATGTATTTTATTGGGTCCAGCTTTGAAATCAACCATGTTGTGTGATACAGCACATATTGTCTAAGCCTCCGAGTTGCCCAGACCAGCGCACAACAGAATTTTTCGATCGATGGGTACTTAGCTTCATACTCTGTGAATTTCTTGCTGAGATAATAGATCGCTTGTTCCCTTTTTCTGGACTCATCATGTTGCCCCAAGACACAACCCATTGAGTTTTCGAACACAGTCAAATATAGTATTAGCGGTCTTCCAGGAGTTGGTGGTACTAGCACCGGGGGACTAGATAAATACTGCTTTATCTTGTCAAAAGCCTCCTGACATTCCTCGTTCCATTCTCCGAGATTGTGCTTTCGAAGGAGCCGAAAAATCGGATCGCATTGCTTGGTGAGTTGAGCAATGAATCGAGCAATGTAGTTCAGTCTTCCTAGAAATCCTCTGACTTCTTTTTGTGTACGTGGGGGCGGTAGTTCTTGTATGGCCTTTATTTTATCCGGATCGACTTCGATACCTTTTTCGCTGACGATAAATCCCAATAATTTTCCCGAGGTAACCCCGAATGTACATTTGGCAGGGTTAAGCTTTAGTTGGATTTTTCTCAGCCTTTCGAACAGTTTACGGAGGTTTCCCACATGCTCTCTTTCTCCTCGAGATTTAGCGATCATATCATTGACATAGACTTCTATTTCCTGGTGCATCATGTCATGGAACAATGTTACCATGGCTCTTTGATATGTTGCCCCGGCATTCTTTAGACCGAACGGCATTACTTTGTAGCAGAAAGTCCCCCACATCGTCGTGAACGTAGTTTTCTCCATATCCTCGAGAGCCATCTTAATTTGATTATAGCCCGAAAATCCATCCATGAAGGAGAAAAATGAATTCTTTGCCGTGTTATCTACCAATGTATCAATGTGTGGCAACGGAAAATTATCTTTAGGGCTTGCTCTATTCAGATCACGGTAATCTACGCACATTCGTACTTTGCCATCTTTCTTCGGCACCGGGACTATATTAGCCATCCATTCTGGATATCTAGAGATTTGTAGGAAACCAGCATCGAATTGTTTCTTGACTTCTTCTTTTATTTTTAAGAGCATTTCAGGCCTCATCCGCCTTAACTTCTGTTGGATTGGCTTGCATTCTGGTTTCAACGGAAGTTTATGGACCACTATATCTTCATTCAAGCCCGGCATATCTTGATACGACCATGCGAACACGTCTTTGTACTCGTGAAGCAAGGTGATCAGGTCGTGCTTGGTGTCTTCAGACATGGAGGTCCCGACTTTTACCTCTTGCTTCTTTTCTTCATTTCCTAAATTCACTGTCTCGATCGATTCTTGATGGGGCAGAATCTGTTTATCCTCTTGTTCTACCATTCTCAGTAGGTCTGGGGAAGAGACATAATCTTCGGCATCTTCTTCAGCCTCGAATTCCCCCACACAAATAACTTTCTCGAAGTCGATTTTAGGGTTTGTAACAGGATTATTCACGCCGTTGATATTTGAGCACCTGAAAAGTAGACAAAAAGAAGACTATAGAGGGACATCAAGGTATCGGGTCCTATAAACGTGACATGATGATATGGAATATATAGGGACAAGTAAAGAATGAATATGGAATCGATGAAAAGAACACGACGAAATGCATCTTTATTCATGTTTCATTTAAAGGCCAGATAGACAAAATGAACTCTCATAACAGATTCCCCTACAGCTTAGGGGCACACAAAAAGTTAATACTGAGCATTACTCCGGAGGGGATTTGGAAACTACAAGGAGGTCCACGGCAGTCCAATTGTTCAAAGTGAATCCTGGAGGACGTGGGCGTATCATCGAAACATCTCCAATCGCACCATCCCCTTCGTCTATAACATTTATACCGACATTCTGGAGACTCCTTTCAATTGATAACATCATGTTCGATAGACTATCTCTTCCCGGGTACATCATTCCTGCCGATGTAAATGTCTTCAACAGCGGTGGATACATTATAGGCTCCCAGTCCAATTCCCGACCTGAGGCTTTTGCGATCCTCCTTTCTTGATCTTTCTGCCATTGTTTTTTTATTTGTTGGGGATTCGGCTTGAACCCTAAACCGTATCTTGCCTTGTGATGTACTGGCTTTAGCGCTCTGGCCATCCCTTGCTGATATTTTCCTAAGCCCTTCCCTGCCCGGGCGCCTTTTCCTACAGTCAACTTGATTCCCATCTTGGTGTTTCTTGACAGTTTGGGTGTAGGTGCCTTGCCTCCTTCAGCGACAAATGTGGCATTGATAAATTCAAAGGAGCGGAAGGAGCATTCTGGCGCGTCTTTGTTTGCCTCGATATAGGGTGCGTCGGTAGAGAGTGAGGCAACGATGTCTTCTTCACCAACGATGCCTCTCCCGCTCTTCTACATGCGTTTAGTGATCTGAAGGTCTCCGCAAGAATTGCTGGGACAGGTGTGACTTGCTTATCCAATCGGTCGAACAAATCCACCACCGCTTCGTCTATGTGCCTCAAAGCTTTTGGGAAGACGACCAATCCGTAGAGGCTTAAGGCGAAAATATCAACCTTTTTTTCCATGTCGGGGTGCGTCAAAATTAGATCCCTTAAGTTCACCCAAGGGATACATCTCCCTTCGCCTTTCTGTTGAACCTTGGCCAAGATCCACTGTTCACTCATGCCCGTAATTTTCATCAACTTTTTCGCCAAAGGAGGGACATAGGCAGGCCTGATATAAACCTTGTCGACTTGCATCTCGGGAATACGAAGTAGTGTAGTGTATTCTTCTATTGTTGGCACCAAATCCACTTCTCCAAAAGTGAAGCAACCGTATGCAGAATTCCAAAACTGGACCATAGCCCGAAATAGGTGCTTATCTATCTTAACATCCAATAAGTAAGAGATATCACCGTAACGATGGTAGAACATTTGCTTAATTCCATCTTCCCAATTGGCCCAGATATCCCGTAACTCTTGGAGCTCGTTTTGTGTCACACTAACACGGGTGAAGTCCTTCAACTCTGACGTATGACCCTCGACTAGGCTGTCTCCTAGTTCCAACTGCAACTTTTCCGACCATGTGCGTACGGCCGCATTGTCCTCTACTTTATCAAGAAAGTTGTTTTCCATAGCAAACTTCCTATTCTAGCAACCGAACAGAAATTGACACCTCGACTACATGGAATGTCATGCAAATCAAACAAGACAACACAAGTTAGTATTGCATAATCAAACAAGCAAAATATCAATAGACGCTTATCCGGGTAACTATTTCGGCACTACGCCTAGGGTAGGCTCTAGGGCTTCTTATATGAGGTTCGGTTCTACAGAGGGGTACCCGAACCAGCAGATTCCTCGATCCTCACCCATTATAGGCTCATACGGACCGAGTTCGGTTCAGGGGGATACATTTCCCTACGGCCATGCGGAGGTGAAAACCTCACGAAACACGTAGGTACGGATGTCTCCCGGAAGCAATCTACTAGCCTATGCGGAGGTGAAAACCTCACGAAGGCTTAGTTTCTTACTCCCACTTAAAGGTATGACCAACGGTCTTGCAATGAAATGCCAAAGTATTTCACAAGACTCGACACTATAACACATGCAAATGCATAAAGAACACGATTTTTCAAAACAATTTTCCAAATCTTCAATCAAGAGGACAAAAATCAATCAATTTACGGCCTGACTCTCTCCCAAGTCCCCAGTGGAGTCGCCAAGCTGTCGCAACTATTTTTGACAAAAACGGGTGTCGAACTTGGGGTTTTGAAAACGGATAAAAACGGGAATCGCCACCGACCTTTTATTAGGTGTGATCGGATCACCTTTGTTTTAATAAAACATTTTTGGTTTACTAAAACGATACTTTTGGTCTACGAATGTTCGAGAAAAATAGGTTCGGGAGTCGGTTACGTGCGAGGAAGGATTAGCACCATCGCCACGCCCAAAATCGGTACCAAATTGATTGATCAATGTCCTAATGTCGAAAAGTTGAAAATATTTAAGAAAAAAAAAATTAAAAGAATGGATTAATTAAACCGGGATTGAAACTTAAGATAACCTCGTTTCGAAGGAATAAAAGTATCATACCCAACACGTTAGGATATAACACCCTTATATTTCGATACCAAAATCATCTCCAAAAAAGGGTATTTGAATATTTAGTCGAACGAAAAGATCGACACCCAACACGTTAGGGTGTAAAATTTCGGCCTTCTAAATACACAAATATTACCTCTTTCGTATAAAATAAAAATCGGATTGTGATTTAGAACCGTTAATCCACATGAAGTGGCGAAGACTAAACAATTAACAACATATGATGGTGAAAGATGTGATAATAGAAACAAGAAGAGATAATATTAAAACCGTAACAATAAATAAAATAAAATAAAATAAAAATAATAAATAAAAAGGTATTAGTGACTATAGATAAAATATTAAGTATAAAGGTAGTAATAATGATAATAATAATAGTACGAAAATATGTACGAAGATAATATATAATAATGATAATAATGATGATAATGCTAGCACTAATAATAAATATAAAATATGTACAATATAAAGTATATGAATGTAGTAAGCATAATAAATAATAATGTAAGTATAGTAAAGATAATAATAATGATAACACACAATACATACGATATATTAATATAAATATAATAATAATAGGAAAAATAAGTAAAATAATAAAAACTAAAATAATATAATAATAATAATAGTAGTAATGAATCGTATAATAATAAAATAATACTAATAATACAAAATACATATAATATAATAATACAGAGAAAATAATAATAATAATAATAATAATAATGATAATATAGTTAGTATATACAGGTAATAATACAATAATAATAGGAACAATAACATAAAAGAAAAATAAAGTAACTAAAAATAATAATATTAATAATGACATAATATAATAATATAGTAATAGTAGTAGCAAGATACTAAAATAATAACCTAGTAATAATAATAATAGGAGTAATAGAAAACATATACAATATAATATAGATATAATGGCGATAGTGATAATCTAATAATAATAATAACAATAATAATAATAATAATAATAAGTAATAATAATAATATACATATACAGCTAACAATATTACCAATAGTAGCTAATAATAATAAAAATAATAATACGAGATATGCATAATATGATAATATGATAATAGTAGTAATGGAGAATATATAACAAAATAATAATAATACAGTAATAATAATATGATGGTATAAAATACATACAAAATAATATAAATATAATAATAATAATATACAATATATATACAAGTGTAAATAATATAAATGTAGTAGAAGTAACAATACAAAAATATATAATATACTAATATAAATATAATAATAATAAGGATATAATAATAATAGTATAATGATAAAGATGATAACATAATAATAATAGCAATAGGAAATATATATATATATAATACAACATAATAATAGTAATAATAATGTATGATAAATAATAACAATAATTGCAAATTACTAAAAAAGGATTAAATTGAACTTAAAATAAAATACTGGGGTCGATTTGAAATAAATTAAAAAGGAAAAGGACCAATTTATAACGCGCACGCAATATGAAGGGTCCGAAACAGCAATAAACCCTAATAAAATGGGGCGCAGGAAGAAAGGGGGGTCAAATTGAAATCAGAGAACAATATCGGGCCAAAATTGAAAATTAAAAACTTAATTGTATAACTATGAAAAGGAGGAGGGACCAAACGTGCAATTAGCCCCTCCAAGCAAAAACACGCGGATCCCCCAGGTACTGGGTCGGGTCGCGGGTCAGGGGACCAAAACGACGTCGTTTTGGCCCCTGACCACCAAGAGCAAAACGACGTCGTTTTGCTCTTGGTATAAAACACCCATTTTTCCCTTTTTTTTTCATTTTTGCAGCTTTCTTTTAAAAAAATTTTCTCTCCTTCTCTCAACTCTCTGCAGGTGGGCAAGGGGGGCGATTTCCGGCCGCCGTCGACCCGCCGCGCCGGCCACCGCTTGGTGAGATTTTTATATTTTTTTTGTTTATTTCTTTTTTTTTTCTATCGTCTATATGTTTTTAGATTTTACGAATGAAAGAAAAGGAAAATAAAACAAAAACAAAATAGAACGCGGAAAAAAAAAAAAAGAAAAAAACTAAACCGTTTATACCTTCGAGCCTTTCGTTTATTTTTGATTTCTTGTACTCTTTTTTTTTTATCCTCGAATCTGTTTTTTTGGTATTGATTGTCAATCGAAAAAAAAAGTCCTTTTGTTTACAAAATGAACGGCTTTTATAGCCAAAACGAAATTACAAAGTCCTCTTTTCGTTGCAATCTGCTTGCTGTTATCTTGTCTTCTTTCGCAGGTGCGCTTGGCGGCTGAAAACATGGAGAGATGGAGCGGCTAGTGGAGCACTTGTGGTGATGTGCGGCGATGGCAGACAAGGCCAAGTGGGGTTGATTTATGCCGTTAGGCTAGGGTTTCAAAACCCTAGCTTCTTCAAAAATGTTGCATTGGGCCATTTTGTAATTGGGCCTATTTTTTTTATTATTTGGTTTGGTTTGGGCCCTGGGTTGAAGTCCCGGGCCCAAAATTGGTTATTACAATATTACATTTTTACTATAATTAATCTCCACGCTCGTTACGCTCGTTATTATTGTAATAGGCCTAATTTGCCCGGGCACTGCAATCACAGTCGATGGAATCCTACGATATAAAACATCTCCAGCAATCTGTGGTCCCATGCCGTACTGCTCATCTAATGTGGGTAACATCTTCACATCCTCTTTCCTTCGGCTCCTTAACGACACGCTGCGCTTAGACTTCTTCCTCCCCTTACAAACACACAATTATCACAAGGATTCAAAAACCCAAATATCTGATATAAAATGAAAAATAATGAAAAGGAGCATTAAGGTACGTAGCATAGGTGAAGAAAGGTGAAGTAGGGAGCAGCAATTGTCTGCTCAACAGGTCCTTGAAGATACTTGCCTTCTCAAGTAAATATTTCATGCTGTTTCCAAATTGTTTCATAGTCCTCTGTGGAAATTCTTTTTGGTGTGGAAATTATTATTATTATTATGTAATCTCCATTGATTCCTTTGATCACAGTGAGTTATAATGTGGTATATGGTTAGTCAAGTGGTCAGTAATTGTTATCAAGTGGTTAATGTTTGTTATCACTCACTAGTGTATATAAGTATCATTTCTGTACAGGTTCACCAAAGCTAATGATACTAAGATATTCAGCAAATACTAATCTCTGTATTTCCTTCATTATTGTTTCTTCAGTATAGTTCTAACAAGGATGAAAAGGAAAGAAGGGAGCAGCGCAGGGTACTTACAGCTACTTGCAGGTGAAGAAGGGAGCAGCACTTGTCCTTACAGCTACTTGCAGGTGAAGAAGGGAGCAACAAGGGGTCCTTTTCAAGTAAATATTTCATGATATTTAATAATTTAAAAGATATTAATAAATGGGAAAGTAAAAAAAAAAATTGTTTTGATAATGATACCTTATTTTATTATTATTTTAAATTTAAGAATACAAAAGAACGTAAAAGAGAAAGAATAAAAAAAAAAAAAAACAAGTAGGGATATCAATGAAAAAGGAAGAAAAATTAGTGGTCAATGTGTTGATAAAGACTTTCATTGTAATACTCATGCAATGCTGGTTGTGTAAATTAAGCATGCATTTGACACAATGTTCACCGTAATCATGTTCTAAATTTTTTTTCAACTCCATAAGTAATTTTTTATTATTCATTTATTATAAAATATGATAAACATTTACATGTATATATCTTAAGTTTTTTTCTAATTGAGATAAAAGAATTTGGGTTATTTGGAATCAAATCCACTGGGTTATATATACGTATATATCATGTTTATGAGCTTGGTTGATTTGTTGCATGATGGGTTGTGATGAGGAGTGTGAATTTTGATCAAAACCCGTGTTCTTTGTTTGCGTATGGTTAATTGCACAGGCTTTTTAAATATGTAAGCTCGCATGACAATCCACGTATACTTCATGTTTTTATTTATGAATTTTTATAATTTTTTGAATTTAAATTTCTTTTATTTTTGAATATTTTATAATTTTTAAATTATTTGTTAGTGTTATGTTAGCATGAAATGCTACCATGCATATGTTGTCATGCCGATATTGTTAAAAATTTAATGTTTTAGTGAGTATTTTCATTAGAGAAAAGTAATTTGACTCTTTTTGAAAAGTTGATTGTCAAATTTAGCTGAACAAAAAAGAAAGCCAATTTAACAAAAAGTATAAACGTTAAAGGCTAAATTTATCATTATGTCAAAAATGAAATAGAATATAACACACGCATACTTAAATGTGTTTAAACATGTGATGTCGAAGTTGTTGAAACAACAACAATATAAACCTAGTAAATCAACCACAATAGTATAAGTTTAGGAGTGATATCAGTTCGGTTCAATCAGATTTTTATTATTTTTTAACCGTCCATCATAATTTAGTTCAGTTCTCTATTTTTTCCTATTGATTTTTTTTCTTTTGATTTTTAGACTTATTTTTATAAAATGAGCGTTGTTTTATGGCTTTTGAATATTATTTGACAAAGTGTAAAGTTCTTTTTCATAAATATTTCTTTAAAAAAAACAAAATTTAAAGAACTTTTTCATTACTTTTTTCATTATTTTGAATATAAAATCAAGATTAATTAAATATTAAATAAAAAAACAAAATTTGGTTCAATTTCAAGCCACCACAATTTTTAAACTTACATTTTATAAATGGTCCCAAAACCTCGCTTCAAGTTGATTTTCGAGTCTTTTTAGCCTTGCATAAGCTTAATCAAGACCACCTAATTTATTTTGCATAAGTTCTTTTTGAGTCGGGTTTCCAGCTGTGGCACCAAACAACTAGTAAAGTTAAACAAAATACCCAAAGAACCCACCATTGGTTATAATGGACCTATTTCAGGTTTAGGTCCAAACCAGTTTTCTTGTTCTTTCTCGTTAATATTTTTTTTTGGTTAAACTAGGTGGGATGTCCCTGTATTATATGGACTAAATCAAATTAGTCCATCTATTATTTCATAGATCAATTTAATTCCTATATTAAAAAGTTTAAATTTGTAGCAAATTTAATATTTACTATAAAAACATCTTGAAATTTATTTTTATGTTGAACTTCAATTCCAAATAAGATATTTCATTTGCATAACTATACAAACTTTGAAAGATACCTTTTGAAAATATCAACTTTTTATTATTTTTAGAGGGTCAAAACTGAAAATTTACCTTAACTAATTTAAAATATTAAAAAATTTTAAGTGCCTAAATGAAACATTTTCTATTTGGGGGCAAGGAAATGCCACTGAAGCTAAGAATCTCTCTGTAATTACATGTTTTTTTTTTCCCTTCGCTATTTTGATAATGGTTTCTTTCATATTGTTTATTTTGTTGCACACCACGAATGTAAAACCCCTCCCACGCGCGCGCATACTCTGTCTTACTTAATGTAAAGCCCAATTCTCAAACTCCCGGGAAAAAAAGAGCCCAAAATTAATGAAATTTGAAGGAATAATTATTATTTAAAAACCTGCCGAGTACAGAAGCGAGGGTTTTAACATAGACATCGATCATTTCTTCTTCCAAAGGTTCTGGGCGTTCTGGGAATTCCAAAATGATAAGCCAATGTTCATAATAATCGGTTGGTGGTCGGTTACTCCAGTTAGGAGATGGGTCGTTCAAAGGCGAGTAGCCGGACCCAGATGTCTTGGTTCGGGTCAGGATTTTGGTGCTTCGGGGATAAAAACTGGGGTTGAGTTGAGGAGAGCAACTGGGAGGCGAGAACGGGAAGGAAAGGAAGAAGAAGAAGTGAGGGCGCGGCTTAAAAGGGTTGATAGAGATCTTCGGGCATTGAGGCAAGCCATTTTCCGGCAACGCTGGTTCTCTCTGATAATAAGCTTTGCTTCTTGGACACTACTAGATTGAGATTGAAATAAAGACCACCGGTTTACCGATTTATTGTGTAAAAAAACAGAAATTTTGTCTCATATCATATCATTCCTTCTTTTCATCATATCATTTATATAAAAACTGAATTCCCTTTCTTATTTTTTTTAACCCATTTTTTTTACCTTTATCACTCATATCTTCAACCGGCAAAGCACCATCCTTGACATGAGCTTCAGCTACAGAAGCAGGTTCTATAACAGGGTCAGGCTTCTTTGCAACCTGAGAATCCGGTTCCGATGAGTAGAACCTGAGTCGACACCGAGTTGAAACGGCGAGTGGGGTGAACGAGTGAACTGGGTTTTGGCTGGTTTTGGTGTAAGAGTGAACTTTGAGGTAATCATGGTTCTCCATCGTGTACTTTACTCTATGGTGTGAGATTTCTGTGAATTGCGACGTTGCTCAATACAGTTCTGCTTTTTATATTTTCATATTGTCCATTGCATGCATGTACGGTTTGTATATGCATGCATATCAATTATTGCTTGTTTCAAAGGTTTACTTTAAATAACTGGGTTCCATGTGTTCATGCTTAATTGTCAGTTCTTCTAATGTCTTGCTCACTATAGTAATCATTGCTGTTCTAGCAAAATCACTTAAAATTATAAAATATTTTTAATAACATCTATTTATCACTTAATAAATTTATTTCTCTTTTAAGATTATATCATTTGTTAGGTTTATTGGTTTTCAAATTTTTAGTATGGATAGGCAAGTGCCAGCATAATTTTTTAGGGGCCGAATGAAATTTTAATTTTTTATAGTCTAATACAATTTTTTTACCCGATCTTTCACACTAGCTATCAGATCTACTTGAATCTAATGTATGTTTTTCTACTAATTGATGGGTACTGATTCACCATCCCGATCATCTAATCACCGCTTGGAACTAGTTAGCTAAACTTTTAAAAAAATTAATATCCTAGTGACTTAAATAAAAAATTTTGAATAATTCAATAACTAAAACATAAATTTACTAATAATTTAATAACAGTAGGCATGATAATTAAAAATTATCATTAACGATATTAAAATAAATTTATATATAATCAATAATTATATTCTAACTAATAAAATATTTTAAATTTGTATTTATTTTAAATAATAATCACATTTTAGTACAATTAGAAATTTATTAATTATATCCGGATCTATTTTCGGTTGAAAAGTTGACTTCGTAGGTAGGTTGGGTTGGGTTTTGGGTGTTCTCACCTGTGAAGATAAAATTAACAACAATGAATTTCGAAGAAAGAGAGATCATTTATATATCTATGTTTAAAAAAAAAGATGAAGAAGAAAGAAGAAGACAACTTGTGGCGGCAGAAAGAAAGCAATGTCTCTAGGGTTAATTTTTTGGTTTATTTATATGTAAAATGTTCTACAGGAAATATCTTCTGTATTTTCTTGTATTTGTTTTATGGAAAACAACTTGCTCAAAGGAAAATAACTTATAAGTCAACGGAAAATAAACCTTCTTAAAAAGCGTAAATCAATTTCCGAAAAAGTGTTTATCTATAGATAATTTTATTTTTATATAAAAATTAACTTAAATCAAGCTTAATTTTATTATATTGATAATATTTTTATTTTTATTTTTAAAATTATTAAAATATTAATAAAAAATATTATATCTGTCAATATTGTTTAACATACACATTTAATTATTTATATTTAGTGATATAATAAATTATTAATACAATTTTATTTTAATAATTAATTTTAAAAATAATAATTTTCTTCACATATCGTTGAAAATATTCAATATTAATATTTTAATAATAAATATTTATTACAATTACAAATATATTAATAATAAATATTTTTTAGTATGAAGGTTAAAATATATCATAAGTCTATATTCTCTTTACAAATTTACAATTTAGTCTCTGTACTTTTATTTTCAAGGATTTAGTCCCTCTATTTTTCATATTTGAAAATTAAGTCCAATTGTTGATATTGTTCAAATTTTTTGGTTAATTTTGTTGATGTCACATTTTTAAATAAAATAATAATAATTTGGTAGTCATATAATTAAAAATGACGTTGTAATGAATATGAATTTAACAAAATATTTTTAATATAGGCAAATACAATGTAAAATATAAAATTATAAATATAAAGTAAACACAATTAGAAAATGAAAATATAATGAAATCTCAAATGTAAGTTTTATGAAATATTTGTAAGAAATCTAAATATTTGACTTTTTTATGAAAGTAAGCCATTTTCTAAAATTAATTTTCCGGTTGCCAATTTCAATGAAACAAACAGAGCCTAAGTTGTAACACTCCTAACCCGTATCCGTCGCCGAATTAGGGTTACGAGGCATTACCAGACAATTTTCCAAATTTAGCAAACATATATAAATCAAATAAGCATAGTAATATAAGTATCTTTCAATTTGGTCATAGTCGAATGCACCATTAATAATATTATAACGAAACATTTACATATATGTATATATGTGTCTCAACTCTATATCACCAATTACACATAAAAGTGGTACTATTTAAAAGGCATAAATTATTATTCATTTGGTAAATTATCGCATCATAACCGAATATGCACATCACTTATATTCATTTCACCAACAAAATACCAAACACTTTAAGTTAATAAATCCATACAAAAAAATTTAGACCAAACCGAATTATCCATATAAAGTACAATCTCGCTCAAGATCAAATACACAATATGTCCAAATACGTATATCTAAAAAAAAATACCTGTAATGTCATTTATCCCTAATTACAAATAATAATTACTAAAACATATATAAATAGCAAGACCGAATGTTTCAATGCTATTTTAATCCAAATTCTTTATAAAATCGTATTCAAAAATTACATGGATACTACGATCGAATCTATAAATTAAATATACCACAATTAGATTATTATATTTACACATCCATTAGCCGCCTATGTAAAGTATAATATAATTTATACCATGACCTAACATGTATATGTATGTCTATTTCTAAACATGTAAGATCACCCATCATTCAAAATTTACTATATGTTTTACTTAAACCATGTTCATGCATTCATAGATGACATATATGTAATAATAATATGGTATAGGCTTCCAAAATAAACTTACCACGACTGAACATACACAACATCATCATCAAGCTCAATAATTTAAAGCCAAACCAATCCCAAATATGGAAGTAAAGCCATTTTCGAATGGCAAAAGCATATATATACAAATATTTACATCCAATACATTTTCTATTTAATTATATATATTGCCGAATACAAAACCTTGGAGTTGAATCCTTTTTTTTCTATTATTATCATTCCATGTTGCACATTCAAAAAAATATGCATATTTAATATAGTAATTATTACTATTGGTAACCACCCATCTTTGAAAAGTCAAAGATGGAGGCTTCAAAAATAGGCGGTAGAAAGTGTAGAAATTAGGTAGAAAGTTGAGTTGAAATTTGGCATGGGAAAATTGCAATTTTGGTCCCCATTTGAATAGGTACTTTGCAAGTTTGATCCCTGAACTTCAACTATAAATAGGCCTAACCATTTCTCATTTTCTTCATCCCAACATTTGCCATTCTCTACTTAAGGCATTGTTCTCTCTCCCTATTTAATTTTTCACTTGTATTTTTGGAGTGAAATATATTTGTTAGTGCCCGAGGACGTAGGCGAAATTTGCCGAACCTCGTTAAAATTCTGGTGTTCTTTATTATTTATTTTTCATATCTTGTGAGTGTGATTGTAGTTATTTATTGTGCTATTAAATTACGATAGAGGATATTCGGCTAGGAAAGATCGGTACTTAAGCGATCCTCGTGATCCACCTCTCTTTCCCGGGAATTGAACTCAGTGTGATTTTTCAAGTACAATAATTATACTCTTTACACGCTTCCGCACAACAATTGGTACAGAGCTAGATTCGCATTGGGGAGAATCACGATCGTTTGTGGCACTATTCACGTATACGGTACTGTTCACGTATACAGTAGTTGGGATTGAGGAGAAAAATGGCACAGGCATCGTCATCAGCAAGGACTACGGTGACCAATGCAAAATTTGAAGTAGAGAAATTTGATGGTACCAATAATTTTGGTATGTGGCAATGTGAGATCCTGGATGTCTTATGTCGCCAAGAAGAGTGGATATAGCCCTTGAAGTAAAACCTGACAATATGGATGACAAGGAGTGGGCCAAGATTAATAGACAAGCGTGTGGTACAATCCGTCTATGTTTGGCCAAAGAGCAGAAGTACTCTGTCATGAGGGAGACATCAGCGAGGAAATTGTGGGATACATTGGAAGAAAAGTTTCTAACGAAAAGCCTTGAAAATAGGCTTTATATGAAAAAAAACTTTTTGATTCACGTATGCACCCGGTATGTCGATGAATGACCATGTGAACTCATTTAATAAAATTTTAGCAGACTTGCTAAATTTGGATGAGAAAATTTGAAGAGCGAAGACAAGGCATTATTGTTGTTGAATTCCTTCACGATGAATATGATCATCTTACCACCACATTGCTTCATGGGAAGGACACAATCACATTTGATGCAGTCTGTAGTGCATTGTATAGATCTGAGACTCGTAAGAAAGATAAAAGAGATCACAGAGATACAACTGCAGAAGTCTTAACAAGCAAGAGGTCGTTCAAGCCAGAGGCTTTGGTAGAAGGGGAAAGTCAAAGGAGACCCGCCAAAGATGAGTGTGCCTTTTGTCGTGAAAAGGGCATTGGAAAAGAATTGTCCTAAGTTACAAAAGGGCAAGGCTATTTCTAATGCATGTGTGAGAACATGATGAGGAGTCGGACTTTAGCTTGGTTGGCATGGCAATGGCATGTCATGCTTGATGAGTGGATTTTGGATTCGGGATGTACCTACCATATGTGTCCTAATAAGGACTGGTTTTCTAGTCTTACAGAACTAGAAGGTGGAGTTGTTCTTATGGGCAATGACAGTGCTTGTAAGACAATGGGAGTAGGTACAATCAAATTGAAGAATCACGACGGCTCAATCCAAGTCTTGACTAATGTTCGCTACGTACCCAGCTTGAAGAAAAATCTCATCTCATTAGGGGCCTTAGAATCTAAAGGGCTAAAAATCACTTTGAGAGATGGATTACTGAAGGTAGCAGCTGGGAATTTGACGGTGATGAAAGGCACAAGAAGAAATAACTTGTACTTTTTAAATGGAAGTACAGTTATTGGATCAACATCAACAGTTTCTGCGAAAGATATAGATTCAGAGGCTACCAGGTTATGGCATATGCGATTGGGACATGCTGGTGAAAAAGCTTTGCAGACATTGGCGAAGCAAGGCTTGTTGAAAGGTGCAAATTCTTGCAAATTGGAATTCTGTGAACATTGTGTTCTGGGCAAGCAGACAAGGGTAAAGTTTGGTTCAACAATTCACAATACGAAAGGAATTCTGGACTACGTTCACAGTGATGTGTGGGGACCTACCAAAGTGGCTTCTTTGGGAGGTATGCACTATTTTGTTACTTTTGTTGATGATTATTCAAGAAAAGTATGGGTGTATCTAATGAAAAGAAAAAGTGAAGTATTGGATGCATTTCTGAAATGGAAGAAGATGGTGGAAACTCAGACTGGTCGAAAGGTCAAACGACTTCGATCAGATAATGGTACTGAGTACAAAAACGATCAATTTCTTCAAGTATGTCAAGATGAGGGCATCGTGCGACACTTCACTGTTCGGGATACACCACAGCAAAATGGGGTGGCAGAACGCATGAATCGAACTATACTGGAGAAAGTTCGATGTATGTTGTCCAATGCTGGATTGGGCAAGGAATTTTGAAATTTGGTGTTACATATGCGTGCCATCTAATTAACCGTTTGCCATCATTTTGCAATAAATGGCAAAACTCCTATGGAGATGTGGGTGGTAAATCTGCATCGACTATGATTCTTTACATGTTTTTGGTTCCACTGCATATTATCATGTAAAAGAATCGAAGTTAGACCCAAGAGCAAAGAAAGCACTATTCTTGGGTATAACTAATGGAGTAAAAGGATATCGTCTCTGGTGTCCTGATACAAGGAAGATTGTCTTTAGCAGAGATGTGACTTTTGATGAATCAACCATGTTAAAGGATTCACAAAAGGATGACAAAACCAGTAGTACTTTGCAGCAGGTGGAGCTTGAAAAGGTTAATAATGATCCAGCTGATATTGGAACAACAATTGATGAAGAAGTTCCAACCCAAGAACTTCTACAGCAACAAGATTCAATTACATATAGGAGGCCAAGAAGAGAGATTCGTAAGCCTGCTCGCTTTGATGATATAGTGGCCTATGCACTTCCAATTGCGGATGATGATGCTCATTCTACTTACGAAGCAATAAGTAACCACGATGGTGGAAAGTGGAAGCAAGCCATGAATGAAGAAATGCGATCTCTTCATCAAAATAAGACTTGGGAGTTGATGACACTACCCAAGGAAAGAAGGCAATTGGATGCAAATGGGTATATGCAAAGAAGGAAGGATTTCTGGTAAAAATGAAATTCGGTACAAGGCTAGATTGGTAGCAAAGGGTTATGCTCGAGAAAGAAGGAATAGACTACAATGAAGTGTTTTCTCCGGTTGTGAAGCATTCGTCTATTCGGATTTTGCTAGCCTTGATTGCGCAATATGATCTTGAACTAGTTGACTTGATGTGAAGACCGCATTTTTACGGTGATTTGGAAGAAGAAATCTATATGACTCGGCGAGATGGATTCAAGGTTCTTTGGTAAAGAGAATTGGGTTTGCAACCGACAAAGTCGCTTTATGGATTGAAGCAATCCCCCGAGGCGATGGTACAAGCGATTTGATCAGTTCATGAAAGGGCAAAGGTACACAATAAGTAAATTTGACCATTGCGTGTATTTCCAGAAGCTACAAGAAGGAACTTTCATATACTTGCTCTTATATGTTGATGATATGCTAATAGCATCTAAGAGCAAAGTTGAGATTGAGAGATTGAAGACTCAACTCAATCTCGAGTTTGAAATGAAAGATCTTGGTGAAGCTAAGAAGATTCTTGGCATGGAAATATGTAGAGATAGAGCTCATGGCAAAGTTAGCTTGTCTCGAAGCGATGATTTGAAGAAGGTACTACTTAGATTTGGCATGAGCGGCGGACAAAACTGTAAATACCCGTTGGCTTCTCATTTCAAGCTTTACGCACAACTATCTCCTTCGGCGAATACGGGCGAGAATACATGTTGCAAGTTCCGTACTCCAATGCAATGGGTAGCTTGATGTATGCAATGGTGTGTACAAGACCCGACATTTCACGAGCGATTAGTATAGTGAGCGGTATATGCATAATCTCGAAAAGGACATTGGCAAGTTTGTGAAATGGATTCTACGGTATATTCAAAAGACCGTAGATTTTGGATTCTTGTTCGAGCGAGGATAATACACTTGGTGAAGGTGTTATTGGGTACGTTGATTACGACTATGCGGTGATTTGGATAAGCGAAGATCAACCACCGGTTACGTATTTACATTTCTTTGGAGGACCAATCGGTTGGAAGTCTACTCTCTGATCCCATTGTTGCATTGTCAACCACAAGCCAGTAGTACATGGTCTGTAACAGAGGCTATAAAGGAAGCTATTTGGTTACAAGGTATGGTTAAAACCTTGGGATTGGTTCGGAGCATGTTAATGTGTATTGTGATAGTCAAAGTGCTATTCATTTAGCAAAGAATCAAGTCTATCATGCACGCGTACAAAACACATCGACGCATTTCGATTCCATTTTGTGCGGGAAATTATTAATGAAGGAAGATTCGCCTTGAGAAGATTAAGGCTGCAGATAATCCATGAGATATGATGACCAAGGTGGTAACAGAACCAAGTTCGAACATTGTTTGAACTTGATCAATATCCGCAAGTTTACTTGATTGAAGAAGGCACTATCAAGTATTGTTGGCAAAGCGAGAAAGAATTGTGTGAAGATAAGATTATCCTAATCAAATCTTCAAGGTGGAGATTATTGGTAACCACCCATCTTTGAAAAGTCAAAGATGGAGGCTTCAAAAATAGGCGGTAGAAAGTGCAGAAATTAGGTAGAAATTTGAGTTGAAATTTGGCATGGGAAAATTGCAATTTTGGTCCCCATTTGAATAGGTACTTTGCAAGTTTGATCCCTGAACTTCAACTATAAATAGGCCTAACCATTTCTCATTTTCTTCATCCCAACATTTGCCATTCTCTACTTAAGGCATTGTTCTCTCTCCCTATTTAATTTTTCACTTGTATTTTTGGAGTGAAATATATTTGTTAGTGCCCGAGGACGTAGGCGAAATTTGCCGAACCTCGTTAAAATTCTGGTGTTCTTTATTATTTATTTTTCATATCTTGTGAGTGTGATTGTAGTTATTTATTGTGCTATTAAATTACGATAGAGGGATATTCTGGCTAGGAAAGATCTGGTACTTAAGCGATCCTCGTGATCCACCTCTCTTTCCTGGGAATTGAACTCAGTGTGATTTTTCAGTATAATAATTATACTCTTTTACACGCTTCCGCACAACAATTACACAACCAAACATATTACACCTAGGTGCCATAACAACTTACATTTATATATATATACACGAATGCAATATACCTAGATTAAAACCATATATGCCTAAACCAAATTTCCAATATTTTTGCATCATAATAGTGTACTCACAAGCATTACCAACATAAACCGACATTATATCGAAAGCACAAAAGCGTACTTAACAAAAAAATTTAGCCATATTCGCATGGCTATTATATACATGAACCAAAAGTTTTCATCAAAACAAAGACAAATTAAGTCTTTCCTATACATGCCTTCATTCAAAAACCAAAATGAAAGAGTACTAAAATAGTTTGATAGTGTGGACGACTTTCCGAACGATCCCGACGAGCTTGTAGCTTGCACCTAATCTATAAAACAGAGGAAACATTCCGCACAAATAAGCTTACTAGCTTAGTAAGTCCTAAATTCATGATAATATAACATTCAAATATTAAACATTTAAATTACAATAATTTAACTTGTACGTTTGTACTCACATTTACTTTCAAACTTTCAACTTCATACCTATATAACGTATAAATTCATAGAACAATTTCTCTTTAACCGTATGCTTATATAATCAAAATATTTCCTCATAATTCAACCTTCCAAAACCAAAATGTCATCATATGTAACCATATGTATAAACATTCATATCATTCATTAGTAAAACCGAGAACACATTTTATAATCATATATATATATATAAACTTCATTTGTAACACGTACAATTTGTAATAAATAACTGAGTTACTTGCTAAATAGGTAAGCAGTTAATTCATACCTTACATGCTTACCTGAGCCATTAACTCAATAAATTAGCTTTAATTTGCCTTGAACAAAAATTCGGTTTCTCTTTTGTAAAACACGTCACCGGCTTCAAGCCTGCTAGGCGTAAAAGCCCGATAAATGACACCGGCACAAAGCCTGCTAGGCGTAAAAGCCCGATAAGTAACACCGGCACAAAGCCTGCTAGGCGTAAAAGCCCGATAAGTAACACCGGCACAAAGCCTGCTAGGCGTAAAAGCCCGAAACATATCAATGTAGTTAAACATTCCCAACACACTTCATAACTATTATATACATATGTCCAAATCAATTGGGCTCGTTCACATTAAACCAATAAAATCATTATATCATTATACGATCCAACAATTCACATCACATAACCAACTTTAATCATCAACCTAGTGTACCTATGTACATTCGGCCATGATATAAACGGGTACTAAAATTCATTAATTTTTACTATTTAGTATAATCATAATTAATTCTTTGACATATTTTAGCTAAAGGACTTACCTTGGTTGTCGATAGTCCGTGCGAATCGGCTATTCGAGAACCTTCGTCTTTCCCTGGTCTAATTCCGTTTTTCTTTGCTCTTGATCTAAAACACATTAAAATTTAGCTCATTTAATTGCATTTCAACTCAATTTAGTCCCAAAACACACAAATGGGCAATTTACCATTTTGCCCCTAATGTTTCCCATTTTTACAAATTGGTCCTATTTACTCAAAACACAAAATATGCAAAATTTCCCAACACCCTAGGCCGAATCTTCCCCATAGTCATATGTGTCCATGCATTTCATTTATTTGTCATTTTAACTCTTCACAAATTTATTCTTTTTCAATTTAGCCCTATTTACTCAAAATCACCAAAAACTTCAACACAAAACGTGTAAATCTTTAACATATATTTAATCTAAAGCCATCAAACATCAAAACCATACAAGCATGTTAATGGCCGAATCCTATGTACATAATATTTTCAAAAATTTAGGCATGGGTCGGGTAATATACGAAGCAACGATCTCAAAAACATAAAAATTATCAAAAACTAAGCAAAATACCTACCCCAAATTAAGCTCCAAGTTGCCGAAATTTAGCTTCAACAATGGAGTTTTCTTCCTCCTACATTCGGCCAAGAAGAAGAACAAGGTATGTTCTCTTTCTTCCCACTTGTTTTTATTATTTAACGTTGTATTTAAACATATATATTAACATTATTTATAAATACACTAATATAACTTTATAATAAAATTAAACTAACACAAAATTTGTAGTTGGAGTGGCCCATTGCCGTTCCTCTTTACTGCATATGGGCTAATTGCCCTTTTAGGACACCCACTTAAAAAGCCACAAGCAATTTAGTACATTACACTTTAGCATGCAACTTTTACGCTTTTCGCGATTAAATCCTTTTTATCAAATTAAGCACTTAGATGATAAAATTTTTCTACGATATTTTTACACACATTAGTTCACACAGTATAAGCACGGAATATAATATTAAAAAATTTCTCGAACTCGGATTCGTGGTCCCGAAACCACCGTTCCAACTAGGTTCAAATTCGGTCTGTTACATAAGTACTTTTAGTTGATGATTTGATTTTTTATTGTAAAAATTCAACTCGACTCGAACTCGAAATCCAAAATTTGTTATTCTAGTTGACTCAAATAGTTCAAATAACTTGATTCGATAACTCAGAATAAAAAAAAATCGATTTTTTCGAATCGAATCAAATTTTGTTCACCCCTAGTTAGATGTAATCATAGTAACGAGTGTGGAGATTAATTATAGTAAAAATGTAATATGATTATTTAAGATACTAGATTAAAATTTCTATATAATTGAATTTATAGTTTATTTTAAAATTAAAAAAAAACTATTAGTAAAGATGATATATAAATATGGCAAAAGAAAAGAGAAGGCATTTGTGGCACGTAGGTGTTATTGTTGGCTACTGGCCCCTTAATGAACTTTCTCTCCCCTTTGGGATTCATGCATGGGCGCAGATACAAGTACATTAAAATTTTAAAGATTTATGGTAACCGTCATAGTGGGTCCCAATCTCCCAACAAACATGAGCCAAAACCCTTTAGGCATCATGTCCAATCTCCCAAAATTTTGATGAATGAGCACTATACAAGGGGTTGTTTTTTTGGGTTAAATTATGCTGTTGGTCCTAATATTTACATAGAGTCTGAGATTCAAAGTAAATCTTCTTACTTTTTCATTTTAAAATTTTTAATTTGTTAGTAGTTTCTATTAAAACTTATCAATTTTTATGTTTATTTGCCATGTCATAAGAAGATAGTACAACGAAAGTTTGAAAAAAAACTTATTAAAAAATAAAAAAGAATTAAATATTTTTTAATTCTCTAAATACATAAATTAAATATCCATGGTGGCTGACCGTGTGTCACACATGGCACACATGCTCGTGTTTCTACCTGTGTGGACCATTTGGAGGCTATTTTCCAAGCCCTTGGTCACCCTTAACATCCATACACACTCCTAAGTTTCAATGACATTTATCAAGGCATAAATGTACACTTAAATCTTTCTTGGCAAATATCATGCATATAACTTCCCATCCCTTGTTAACACATATCATGTTACCCCATTGCATTAGGGTTATCATTATTATATTTCCCATTTTAATACTTAGGCCATTTACGCCATATACTATTACCAAGTTGTTAGGCCTCATTTTAAGCATCCACCCATGATAAACCATATCAACACATCTCATGGGACATTTAAGCATAAGCATGCAAAATAAGAAGGTTTATAACCTACATCAATATGAGCCACATCTCATGGCCATATACAAAATGAATCAGCATAAATTTCATAGGCCATCATTTTGGCTAACCAAATGACACATGTAACAAAAGTGGCCATAACCTTATACATCCCATTATAACAAAATAAAAGTTCTTTATACCAAAGCGGGATTTGTCGATAGTGTGATCACTACTCCAACCGTCTTCCAATCTTCACGAGTCCACGAGCTCTATAAGACAGGGAAAAGAAACAGGGTATGCATTAACATGCTTAGTAAGTTCGGATAACAGGAAAGTATATCGGTTATTTAACATACAACCACATTAGCAATATCATCCATCAAGGATCTATTATTTCCCTAACACATGCACTCAATCATCAAGTTATTTACATATCTGTACATGATAATGATAATCCTATATAAGCTCATCAATTAAAGTATTTCAATCTCATTTCTCATATTAATCTCGTTGAATTTCTCAGAATCTCGATGGATGTCCCATTTACCGTCAATCCTTATGAGTGATCATTTTAAGTACGCACTCCAGCGAACCTCGCATACTACGACGGGATTACCAGTATGGGCTAAAACCCCCGTAGTATAAAGTCATAGAGTAAATGTCGAGATTACCAGTTCATGCTAAATCCCCTGCAACGACAATTACTCTCATGAGCTCAGATCTGAATTACCAGTCCAGTCTAAATTTAGACCCTAACCGGATTACCCGTATGGGCTAAATCCATATTGCACACATATTTTTCGGGAGGCTAGATCACTTTAGGAACACCCGTTCGGGCTAGATCCTTTTTGCCATCAATTCATTTATAGAAATCCATCGATTATCCTTTCCATTCAACCGGGACTTTAAATTCTCTTATCATTAATACAACCACATTTCATGAATTGTTATGCAATAAATATTAAGATTATCACACATTCAAGATGAATATCAAGATTATCACACATTCAATAACATACATTTTATGTATATTAAAATTTTACTTCGAGTTACACGAACTTACCTTGTAGATGTTTCGGATTCGTGTTCCGGTTATTTCGAAACCTTTTGTTTCCCTCTGTCAACTTTCGGAATCGGTCTCTCGGGGTCTATATCAG
This sequence comes from Gossypium sturtianum, assembly GCA_025698515.1. Classification (NCBI taxonomy): domain Eukaryota; kingdom Viridiplantae; phylum Streptophyta; class Magnoliopsida; order Malvales; family Malvaceae; genus Gossypium; species Gossypium sturtianum. Next base: position 2,043,052 of record CM046955.1, on the reverse strand, counting down.
TAAAATAAATTATTAACACCTCACATAATTCATTTTCAGCCTGAAAACTCAATTTCGAGCAAAATGACCATTTTACCCCTAACCTTTCACACTTTTACAATTTAGTCCTAAAGCTCGTATAATGAAATGTATGTGTTTTCTTGGTTACCCAAGCCTAAAAGAATATTTTTCCTTCTTATAGCAGCCCACATTTTCCTCCATTTCACAATTTTCTACTCATTTCTACAACTTTTACAAAATGGTCCTTTAAGCCATTTCCATGAAAAACTACTTAGTAAAAGTTGTTTACTACACTTCAAACTTTCATATTCCTCCATAAATCATCAAAACACAAGTATCCCATGCATGGGTCAATTTTTAAATATGAACCCTAGCTTGAAATATGGATAGAAATAAATAGAGCATGCTACGATGATCTCAAAAATACAAAGAACATTAAAAACGGAGCAAGGATTGACTTATGAGCTTGAAAAGTTTGGAAACCCTAACTATAGTTTCTCTTCAAAATTCAGCAGCATGGGGAAGAAGATGGACTAATTTTTGCTTTCATTTTCCCTTTTTAATTCACTTATTTACTAAATGACCAAAATGCCCTTCCTTACTAAACTTTCAAAATTTTCCATGCATGCCCATTTTTGTCCAACATTTTAAAAATTGGGAAAATTTCTATTTAAGACCTCCTAATTAATAATCCAAAGCAATTCCAAACAAATTGCTTCTAGAACACAAGTTTTACAATTTATTCGATTTGGTCCTTAATTTCCAATTGGACACCTTATGCTTAAAATTTCTTCATGAAACTTCCACACATGCATATTTTCACATCCTAGACCTCATTATAATCATAAAATAAATATTTTAATATCGTATTTGTGGTCCCAAAATTACTATTCTGACTAGGCCCTATTTCGAGATGTTACATAAAAAATTAGATTTATATAGCTTACCAAAAACGGTGTCGTTTTGAATTAAAACCCCAGACGCTAAACGGCGTCGTTTTGATATGTAACGGGCCGACCTGACCCGCTTAGCCAAGGTCCGCGTGTTTTTTTAGCGAAAGGGCTAATTGCACTTTCAGCCCTTCCGCTTTTTATGTTTTGGCAAATGAGTTTGTTTTATTTTTAATTTTTCCCTATAATTTATTTTAACTTTCAATTTGGTCCCTGTTGATGTTGCGCGTTTTGGAGGAGAAAGGAAAATTGCCCTATTGGTCCTTCATTGTTATTCGCGCATATAAATTGGTCATTTTCTCTTCTATTTATTTCAGATTTGCCCCGAACTTCTGTTTTAAATTTAATTTAGTGCTTGGTGGTTATTTTTGTTTCTTTTATTATTAAAATTAATTAATTTAATGTTCTTATTATTGTTCTTATTATTACTATTATTATTAACATATTATTATTTTCTATTATTGTTATTATTAATATATTATTATTCTTATTAATGTATTATTATTATTTTCTACTTTATTATTATTGTATTATTACTATTATTATTATCATATCATTAAACTAATTAATTTTATATTGTTATTATTAACATTATATATTTTCTTTTTGTATTTACTTATATTATTATTATTAACATCATCATTTTTAATTCGTTTTATTTGATGTTTTTTATTCTTTTATTTGTTTCCTTATTTTCAAGTTTTTATTTAAACCTTTTATTAGTTTTTTTATTAGTTTATTTACTTATTTCTTTTTTATAATTAGATTGTTTTTTATTTATTTATCTTATTGTTATTTTTTGCTCTTATTATTGTTATTTATATTATCGCATCTATTATTATTTTGTCACGCATATTAGTATTGTAATTTATTTCTACATTTCACTATAAAATTATGTTACATTTTACCCGATGCATTTAAAATGTTGTTTTTTTAATAAGCACTGTTCGTATTTTGAAATTTGAAAAGTCGTACCCTAACTTACGGGGTTTTGATTTTCTCGATAAATTTGAATCTACGAACCGCTTTACATGAATTTTGAAAAATCTCGGGAAGTACGAAAAGATCATGTTTCTAACTTACGGAATCAACTAGGTACCAATTTTGGGCATATCGAGGGCGGTAATCCTTCCTTGTGCGTAACCGACTCCCGTACCTGTTTTTCGAATTTCGTAGACCAAAATAATCGTTTTAATAAATTTAAACTTCTATTAAAATGATTGAATTACGAGGTGATCCGATCACACCTAAACAAAATGATTGGTGGTGACTCCCATTTTTCTTTTTCTTTTTCATTTTCAAAATAAAAGCCGATCGCATTTTAAAAAAAATGGTTTCGACACGAGTCATTTTACTATTCATATTCTGAATGAAATTATTATGTCCCTCTATTGGGCTCTCGGAGCCCAAAACATACATTAGAAACGATTTGAGACTAAATCGGGATCATAGAGAATTTTTCGCATAATCCCAAAATTTTTTTCCTCTATTACAGGGCTCACAAGGCCTTGGCACATGCCCATGTACTAGACCGTGTGTCATACACGACCTAGACACACGCCCGTGTGTCTACCATTGTGGACAAAAACAAGACTATATCCAAGCCTCATTTCTCACCCAATTGGTCTTTTACTTACACCAACATTCAAATAAGTTCAAGATTCAATTTATATGGTTAAATATCTAAATTTATCAATCAAATATTCATATATATATAGACATATTCATAAATTTTTATAGCATTCTTAACCATCATCTTCATCCCTATACTTATACCGTCTCATCATTTGTTCATTTTAAACCCATATATATCAGACATGATAAAATCATTATTATATGTAACTCAAAACTTACTAAATACAAGTCATACCAATGGCTAGTTACAGTTAGATAAGTTATAAACCAACATTGATACCAATGACTAGTTACAATTAGATCATTTGTAAACCAACATTGACCAATTAACCTATACATGCCATTATAACCATAATTCATTTACCATACATACCAGAGTAGGCCGATGGATAGTGTGAGTTATCTCTGTCGAGCTTCCTAACCAACGAGCATATAAACTTACAAGGCATATTCAATCATCTTGATCACGAGCCCTAACACATAACCTCATCACCCTTGTTAGTCGTACACTTCATATAAATACCAAGAAACATGTATGGGCTCAATTCTCATTAAATTTCATTATGTAATCATATAACATATAGCAACCATATCTGTAACATCCTGGAAAGGGCCTATGCATTTTCGATCTTATTGTACGAAATGACATGTTTTAAGTATCATGAATAATTTTTTAATATTTTTGGAAACCTAGAAATGCATAGAAATGGAAATGGAAATGAACATTTTTGGAAACCTGGAAATGCATGGAAATGGAAATGGGAAATGGAAATGAACATTTCTGGAAACTTGAAAATGTAAGAAAATGGCAAGTATACAGAGCCGATCGAAAATTTTAGAAAACTTGGAAATGATCTAGAAATGTCAAATTTTAAAGTTTAAAATAGGAAATTAGGGCAAGGAGGCCTTAAAAGAAAAAGTTGGTGAAATTTGACACACAAACAGGTTTGGAAAAGTGGCCTGAAGATGCCACTTAGGGCCTATGAAAATGGCGCCATGTGCAAGAGGAATGGGCCTGAGTTCGAGTCACTTGGGAAGCAAATAAAGAAAGTTTTATTTTTGTTTCCAGAAGTACAAGGAGTGGACGGCAAGGCATCTAGAAAAAAAGAGAGGTTTATCCTCTTTAAAATTCGGCTATTAAGTGATAAATAAGGGATTTTTTTTAGATTTTTAAATTGGATTATTTAGAAGAGATAAATACTGGATTAAATCCTTTTATTTGTCATATTAAAAAGATAAAGTTATCAGATAGAGGAGTGGTGGCCAAGTAAGGGACTCCTTAGCTGATAATTTTGCCTATAAAAGGAAGGAAGGAGGGCTACTCATCAGTTTGTTTCTTTCTCTGCTCCGCCGAAAATTCCCTAGCTCTCTCCCTCTCTGCCGAATTTTTTTCTTCTCTTTTCTTCTTCTTTTCTCTTCTATTGTCAAGCCGAAACCTCTTTGATTCCTGTTTAAGTCTTCATGGCCGAATCTCTGTGGCTTCAATCAAGGGTGCCGTCGACTGTGGTGATAAGGTAAGAATAATGGATTCTTGTTGTTTATTCTCTTTCAACTAAGATTTGGGAACTGATTCTTTTGGTTGTCTTTTGGCCGAATAATAAAGGAGGAATTTCGGGATTTCAGATCTAAGGATTTAAGGTAAGAAAAGCATGGTTTAGGCCAAAGGCCAATTGATTTAAGATTATTAAGTGATATGGAAATCAGATCTAACATATATGTGTAGGGATTTCAACATCTCCATAGCCAAGGGTTACTTTTCGGGATTTGAAATCACAAAGTATGTGTTTAAGATATTCAGCCAAGGCTATTTTAAATATTTAGATTTATTATCAGAAGCCGAAAACTAACCTGTGGAGTAATATAGTGTTTAGCCGAATTCACAAGGGAGGAATACAAAAATCCGGCACTTGATTCTTAAAATCAATTCAGTTACAAGGTAAGTAATACAAATCCTAGTTGTATTTGGAAAAATGGCCGAATGGTCTTTTAAATAGTAAGTGATTAACTTATGTAGGATTTGAGATCTAAATCTGTAATCGGTTCTCTTCGGGATTTTCGAGGACTTCATTAAGCGAATCAGGTGTGTACTCGACACTATTTTTGTAATATGAATTATGGTTGTATATATTAAAATGTATGTTAATAGAAATATGAGCATGGCTAACGTACCATGTTATGGTACTAAGTACTCAGGTACGTTTCCTACTTCTAATAGGAATATGAAATATGTTATTCGTAACATGAGAATATGTTAAGAATGTAAACTTTGGTATATTATGCATATTAATATATATATGGGGCATATGGTTGTATATTGATAGGGGAAGTGAAAAGTGGTGACTTAAGACCACAGTAATCTGAAAAGTGGTGACTTACGACCACAGTAATCTGAAAAGTGGTTACTTAAGACCACAGTAATCTGAAAAGTGGTTTCCTAAAACCACAGATGCGGAGCCTTAAGGCCGCAAATTGGTGTGTAGCTGAAGGAGGGTCGACTTAGTAGTCCCCATGGCGTGTTTGGCAGGTACGGGGGTGTGTAGCGGATTGACAATTAGGTTTGGGTTTGGGAATGCATCATAACTTGTATTTTATGTTAGAATGTATAATTATTGTATGCCTGATTCTATTACGATTTAGTGTCATGTACACATTGAGTCTGGTTGACTCACCCCATTGGGGAAATATTTTTTTCAGGTGATAAGCAGTAATGGACCGGGTCGGCAGGAGCTAAAGGTAGCCATGCATCGCAAGGAGAAATTTAAAGACTTGGGCTTTTATTTTACTCAGTACTTAAATTTTATTTTAGGTTTTGATTGATGTAATAAGGCCATGAGGCCCAAGTAGGATTTCTTTATTTCTGTTTAAACTTTTAATTTACTATGTTACGAACTATTTTTGATTAAAGTTCAACTTAAGAATTATTTATTTAAAAATAAACCCTAAACTATTTTGTCATCGTAATTAAATGATTTCTAAGTAAATAAGTGGGTTTCGATCTAAGCCCAACCCAAAACAACATTTTTTTTCAAAAATTACACAAATTTTCTCTAAGTAACAAAGAACTTTGAAACCGATTTTCTTAAGGAACATACTAGATCCGGTTCAGGCTCGTGGGCCGGGTGTGGGGTGTTTTAGTTTGGTATCAGAGCCCAATTTTAAAACTCTCGGCTTGTGGGCTAAGGCCCAAAACATTTTCAAAGCGAGCCAAATGATTTTCTTTGAAACTAAGCAGGTTTTCTGGCATGGCACCTAAGTCTCCGACCCGCAGTCCACCAGGTAAGTACCCCTAACTATTTGGGTGATTATGGGAATTATGAATTATGGAAGGGTAGAAAAGGAATGGAACGTAGAATAGCATGATAGGAACTTGAACCCTAGGATTAGACTACTCAAACACAACACACATAAGACTTAATACACTAAACAAACTTATGGTTAAGTCACTGAGCTAGGGTGTGGTAACCCCTGTACGCATGTCTAGGATTGGATCCGGAAGAGCCTGGTATTAAAGCAGTCCTAGTGACTCACCTCCTCTTCGCAGGAATCCTACCTGGTGCGTAGCTTCGGTTCACCCTAACTCAGAGGGCTCAGTAGGTGTGACAACCTCTGTGTGCATGTCCAGGAATGGTTTCGGTGGGAGCTTGTTATTTAAGCAGTCCGCGTGACTCACCTCCTCTCCACTCGAATCCTGCCTGGTGCCTAGCTTTGGTTCACCCTGACCAAAGAGGGCTCGGTCATAGGCTAAACATAATGACTAAAACCCGAAAGGGAACTAGCCATGTTTTTTTTAAAAAAAAGAACAAAACAACAAACCCTAGTTTTAAAATCCTTAAAACTTTCTTTCGAATTTGAGAAAACCATCTTTACAAAATTCTCTGAAAAATTTCTGATCTGTGAAAATTACAAAAATGCCCCTAGTGGCAAAATTACCAAAATGCCCTCGATTTACAAAATGTGAACCTACCCAACAGTTTTGCCAAAATTTAATTATTTTATAAATGTTCACAAACCCTAATTTGCAAACTATCAAAAATACCTTGATTTTGAAAAAAATTACAAAATTGCCCTCAACTTACAAAATTTGAAAAGGGGAACTCTCAAAAAGAACCCTCAAAGTTTTACAACTACTGAAATATCCCTAACTTATTAAATTTTACAAATTTACCCTGGTTTTTAGAAAATTACCGAAATACCCTCGAGGTTAAAAATTTTCGAAATACCCCTGGATTTCAAAATCTTTCCAAATTACCCCGGGACTTTGAAATTACCAAAATACTTTTTGACGAAATCACCAAGGAATTTTTTCTTTTAAAAAATTACGAAAATGCCCTTGTAGGACAAAATTACGAAAATACCCCTGGGTAGTGGAAAAACAATAACGATGAAAATTACAACGTTTCTCTGAATGAACGAAAGTTCATACTTGTTTGATGGATGAATGAATAAATGGAAAGACTGTGTGTTTGTATGAATACGAAAGAACCACTCCTAAATCCTTTTTCATAAAACTCCTTCGCGGGTAAATAAGTGGAACAATGACTAATTCATAAAACTTTTTAATCAGATCTCGACGTTAGAAAATGAGCTCTAGAGGATGTGGACGTCGTGGACGAGGTAGAGGAAGAATGACTAGGTAGGAACCCGTTAGATCGGGTCAAGGATCAGATAATGAAGTACCACCGCCACCACCGCCCCCAGCTGTTGGTGTTGAGCAACAAGCTCAAACGGGGGAAGATCTTTGTGTCGCAGATCTGTCCGCGCAGTTTTGGAATTGGTACGTGCGGTGGGAATTCGGGAACACGTAAGTCTGTGCCTGAACGGCTCCGAGCTAATGGAGCGGAAATGTTTCGAGGAGTATCTGGAGTGGCACCCAGTACAGCTGAGTACTGGTTAGAAGCAACGGAGCGCATCATGGATGAGCTCGATCTGACCCCTGAGGAAAAATTAAAGGGAATGGTGGCATTGTTACGCGATGAAGCGTATCAATGGTGGTTAACTGTACGGGATGGTGCCACGACTGAGGATCTGACATGGGAGTACGTTAAGGAAGCGTACCAAAAGAAGTATGTGGGAACCAGGTACACTGATGAGCAAAGGAAAGCTCTTCTGGGGCTGGTCCAAGGAAACAAGTCTGTTGCAGAATATGAGGCTGAATTCCTGAGGTTGAGCTGGTACGCTCGAGGTCTCGTGGCGACTGAGCATGAGCGCTGTGTCCTTTTTGAGGACGGGCTAAGGGATGATCTGAGATTGTTGATAGCACCGCATCAGGAGCGGGAGTTTTCTGCCTTAGTAGAGAAAGCTAAGGTAGCTGAAGGGATTAAGAATTCTGCAAGGCAGAACACTGATCGGAATAGGCCAGATAGAGGTTTTGGATCGTCCGGATCATCTGGGAATAAGAGGCCTAGAGTTGATGAGCCGCGAGGTCAGCCAGCTGGATCAGAAGGGCGGTATCGACCTTGTGATGTGTGTGGAAAGAAGCATTTGGGAGAGTGTTGGAGGAGAACAGGAGGATGTTTTAGGTGTGGGTCCAAGGACCATGTGGTCAAGGAATGTCCTAAGAACTTAGATGAAAGCCGACCGGCAGCTTAGAATGTTAATCAGGCTGGTAGAGGAGGACAACAGCCTCAACGGGGTAGTGGTCCGAACCATGGAGGAAATGGTTCAGACCGAGGACGTGGAGCATCAAGCAGAGATGCTGAAGGTGCAGACGCGAGGCAACCAAGGTTGGTTTATGCAGCTGGCCGTCGCGAGGAGGAAGATGTGCCAGATGTGACAACGGGTACGTTTCTTATTTCTGGAATACCCTTAATTGCTTTGCTTGTTGTAGGGTTAGCTTATTCTTGTATTGCTAGTGAAGTGAGTGAAACCGTGGATTTGAACTTAGAGAATGTGCCTAGAAAGTATGATAGTTCTTTAAGATCAGAGTGCGCAGCAATAACGTAGTAGGGTGAGTTAGACCGTACAATTATTCGTTAGTAAGTAATTTCGAGGACGAAATTATTTTAAGAGGGGTAGAACTGTAACATCCTGGAAAGGGCCTATGCATTTTCGATCTTATTGTACGAAATGACATGTTTTAAGTATTATGAATAAATTTTTAATATTTTTGGAAACCTAGAAATGCATAGAAATGGAAATGGAAATGAACATTTTTGGAAACCTAGAAATGCATAGAAATGAAAATGGAAATGAACATTTTTGGAAACCTAGAAATGATCTAGAAATGTCAAATTTTAAAGTTTAAAATAGGAAATTAGGGCAAGGAGGCCTTAAAAGAAAAAGTTGGTGAAATTTGACACACAAACAGGCTTGGAAAAGTGGCCTGAAGATGCCACTTAGGGCCTATGGAAATGGCGCCATGTGCAAGAGGAATGGGCCTGAGTTCGAGTCACTTGGGAAACAAATAAAGAAAGTTTTATTTTTGTTTCCAGAAGCACAAGGAGTGGACGGCAAGGCATCTAGAAAAAAAGAGAGGTTTATCCTCTTTAAAATTCGGCTATTAAGTGATAAATAAGGGATTTTTTTAGATTTTTAAATTGGATTATTTAGAAGAGATAAACATTGGATTAAATCCTTTTATTTATCATATTAAAAGATAAAGTTATCGATAGAGGAGTGGTGGCCAAGTAAGGGACTCCTTAGCTGATAATTTTGCTTATAAAAGGAAGGAAGGAGGGCTACTCATCAGTTTGTTTCTTTCTCTGCTCTGCCGAAAATTCCCTAGCTCTCTCCCTCTCTGCCGAATTTTTTTCTTCTCTTTTCTTCTTCTTTTCTCTTCTACAGTCAAGCTGAAGCCTCTTTGATTCCTGTTTAAGTCTCCATAGCCAAATCTCTGTGGCTTCAATCAAGGGTGTCGTCGACTGTGGTGATAAGGTAAGAATAATGGATTCTTGTTGTTTATTCTCTTTCAACCAAGATTTGGGAACTGATTCTTTTGGTTGTCTTTTGGCCGAATAATAAAGGAGGAATTCCGGGATTTCAAATCTAAGGATTTAAGGTAAGAAAAGCATGGTTTAGGCCAAAGGCCAATTGATTTAAGATTATTAAGTGATATGGAAATCAGATCTAACATATGTGTGTAGGGATTTCAACATCTCCATAGCCAAGGGTTACTTTTCGAGATTTGAAATCACAAGGTATGTGTTTAAGATATTCGGCCAAGGCTATTTTAAATATTTAGATTTATTATCGAAGTTCTAAAACTAACTTGTGGAGTAATATAGTGTTTAAATAATTCACAAGGGAGGAATACAAAGATCCGGCACTTGATTCTTAAAATCAATTCAGTTACAAGGTAAGTAATACAAATCCTAGTTGTATTTGGAAAAATGGCCGAATGGTCTTTTAAATAGTAAGTGATTAACTTATGTAGGATTTGAGATCTAAATCTGTAATCGGTTCTCTTCGGGATTTTCGAGGACTTCATTAAGCGAATCAGGTGTGTACTCCACACTATTTTTGTAATATGAATTATGGTTGTATATATTAAAATGTATGTTAATAGAAATATGAGCATGGCTAAAGTACCATGTTATGGTACTAAATACTCAGGTACGTTTCCTACTTCTAATAGGAATATGAAATATGTTATTCGTAACATGAGAATATGTTAAGAATGTAAACTTTGGTATATTATGCATATTAATATATATGGGGCATATGGTTGTATATTGATAGGGGAAGTGAAAAGTGGTGACTTAAGACCACAGTAATCTGAAAAGTGGTGACTTACGACCACAGTAATCTGAAAAGTGGTTACTTAAGACCACAGTAATCTGAAAAGTGATTTCCTAAAACCACAGATGCGGAGCCTTAAGGCCGCAAATTGGTGTGTAGCGGAAGAAGGGTCGACTTAGTAGTCCCCACGGTGTGTTTGACAGGTACGGGGGTGTGTAGCGGATGGACAATTAGGTTTGGGTTTGGGAATGCATCATAACTTGTATTTTATGTTGGAATGTATAATTACTGTATGCCTGATTCTATTACGATTTAGTGTCATGTACACATTGAGTCTGGTTGACTCACCCCGTTGGGGAAATATTTTTTTCAGGTGATGAGCAGTAATGGACCGGGTCGGCAGGAGCTAAAGGTGGCCATGCATCGCAAGGAGAAATTTAAAGACTTGGGCTTTTATTTTACTCAGTACTTAAATTTTATTTTGGGTTTTGATTGATGTAATAAGGCCATGAGGCCCAAGTAGGATTTCTTTATTTCTGTTTAAACTTTTAATTTACTATGTTACGAACTATTTTTGATTAAAGTTCAACTTAAGAATTATTTATTTAAAAATAAACCCTAAACTGTTTTGTCATCGTAATTAAATGATTTCTAAGTAAATAAGTGGGTTTCGATCTAAGCCCAACCCAAAACAATATATTTTTTCAAAAATTACACAAATTTTCTCTAAGTAACAAAGAACTTTGAAACCGATTTTCTTAAGGAACATACCAGATCCGGTTCAGGCTCGTGGGCCGGGTGTGGGGTGTTTCTATATCTCAATATTTTAAATACATTTTCATAACAACTTGTCTTGATTTCATACTATTTTATATTTTAGTTTTACTTATCAAAGTATTTGAAATATCATCTTTATGCAAATAGTACACATGAGGTACATAATTCCATAATTATGAATGAACATATTTATCAAACATATTCCATGTTTATACATCATAGTCTTATGTGTCCATATATCAATAACCATCATTTTCTTATATTTCATATAAATACTTGTAACCGTACATTTCTTCCTGTCAATCACAATTTCAAATGACAAATTCTTGTGAATATGCTCACAATTTCATAATTCTATGTATTTACCGTTTTCCATATTTATCTCGTTGAATTCCTCGGAATTTCGATGGATTTCTTGTAGTACACTCATGGTGTACAATCTCATTAACCGTCAATTCGTATGTAACACCTCTAACCCGTATCCATCACCGGAATGGGTTACGAAGCATTACCGAAAAAGATTCAACTTTCATACATTTAAATAAACCACTGATATCACATTCAAAGGCAAACATTCGTCTAACATTATAAAATATCTAAGCCAAATATAAACATGCTAATATCACTTTTCTTGCAATGTAACATTTATTCAACTTAAATACTTGTATTTATAACCTAAATCACCATTCCATAATTAATGACTCATTAAGAATTTTTATCAATTCAATTAACCACATGTCAATAACAAATCAATAAACAATTATCACATTACACATAATAATCTATTTTAATCTCATATGCCGAATTCACTTATTCTTGATATTAAGTATATCTCATGCATATCATAAATATTTAACAACTGGATTACAAATGCAAATCATACAATCATTGCAATTCAAAATTTAGATCACATTAATGATTATAACTTAATCAAATATCAAATGGATTTATAATACCATGCACAGATACCTATCAACCATATTATAAGCTCATATATTTATACATATGGCCGAAACTCATAGCATTTTCGCAAACATCATATATTTAATTACTCTTTCATTATAGGCTCAATCCAAGACCGAACACACATATATATAGCATAACGGATTCCTTTATACCACATCCGAAATCAATAAAAACATTATCTATAATTTCATATATTTTCCTCCTCCTCCTCTCCATTCCACATCCTTAATATATATATCACGCTTATAAGTAACACTATCTATAATTTCATATATTTTCCTCCTCCTCCTCTCCATTCCACATCCCTAATATATATATCACGCTTATAAGTAACATTATCTATAATTTCACTATTTACTTATATGTATATTCAAAGCTGTCCATTCGTGTCATAGTCACTAAATTATTTTTATCTTGAGCTACAGAACTCCAAATTAAGATACGATTGATGTTTTTGAAACTAGATTCATATATCCTTCTACATAAAAAATTTCAGAATTGATAGTTTAGCCAATTAGTACAGTAAAATCCTCAAATTTATCCTTGTCCTGCTGTTTGACAGCTTTGACCTTTGCTTACTAAAAACTAGTTATCTCTTAACACATAATTTGGATGAGATTCCTGTTTGTTTCTCTTAAAAATAGACTCATTAATAATTTAAAAATATAAATTTAAACCCCTAATTATTTTTCTCCAATTTTCGATGATTTTCCAAAGTCAGAAAGGGGAACCCGAAATCATTCTGACATTGTCTCACAAAATTTATTATATCTCATGATTTACAATTCCATTGCTTACATCATTTATTATATAAGAAACTAGACTCAATAAGTTTTAATTTCATATTTTATGCATCCTATAATTTGATTCCCACAATTTTTGGTGATTTCTAAATATTAAAAACAACAAAACAAAATGTAAGTGAATGGTAGGTATATATATTTTGACATGTCATCCAACTAAAAAAAGCATAAAGCATTTATTTGTTTTATTCTATTTCAATTTTAAAATGTTCTAAAATAATTTTTATTTATATTTTTATAAATTTATAAAAATTAAAAATCTTACATGGATAGTTTGTATATTTGACTATTTTGAAAATAAAAATTCTAGTGTCCAAGGTTTAATTATTCTAATATTAATTATTTAATTTTTAAAATATTTTATAATAATTCATAATTTTTACATGAAATATTATCTTATATATAATATGTGCAAAAGATGTTATAGGATATATTAAAGAAATTTAAAATTAATATATAAATAAATGAAACACTTGTCACATATTATACTCGTGTAATTTAAAATTTTCTCGAATTATGTATAAAATAATTGTTTTTTATTCAATATTATTGTAAATAAAAACATCTAATTAATTAACAAAATAATTATATTTATTTTAAAACATTTTTTCTGATTTGATTTGATAATATAATTATATAAATATATAAAAATAAAAATCTTTGACAAAAAGGTAAGCCTAATGTATAGACAACGTACAAATCACGAAATATGATTAAATCGTACCAAATTATTTAGAAAGAAAATTCCAAACCGAATTCAAAATATTTAATTAAATTATGTGATGCTCATCCTGTGAGTAAAGGAAAAAAAAAACATATAAAATCAACATTAAAAATCGAGCAAGCATCAACTTAACATTTTGAAATTTTCTGTAATCTAAACTATTTAATTTAAAAATAAATTATAAAATTATTGAAAGATATAAATATCTTTGTAATAAGCTTAAACTATAAAAATAGTCACTTTAATTTTGTTTGTCTCTGGTTATATTTTAGTTATTTATGTTTGAAATGTTACGTTTTAGTCACTTACGTTATCGTTTTGTTACGAAGTGATCACTCTACTGTTAAACTTCGTTACCTCCCTAACGACAGTCCTACGTGGCAGTCCAAATGGTTTTAAATGCCAACTTGGATGTCCAGTTGCTGGATGAAAATAGGTTTTTAATTAAATAAAATTTAATTTAAATTGCCACATACGATATTCAAGTTGGCATTTCAAACATATTTGGATTGCCACGTAAGACCGTGTAACACCCTGAATTAGGGGCTATTTGTAATTCAAATAAATTCCATGTGGGCTTCAAGAAATGAATAAATATTATTTTATTTAGCATGATTTAGGGTCTAGAAATAACCCTGATTTAGGTCGAATTTGGGTTAAAAAAAAAATTAAATTAAAGTACTTAAAAGGAGGGAGCTAGGTGGAGATAGGGTTTAAGAATAAATCTGGGAGAAACATGACACGAAAAATGGCTTGGTAAAGTGGCTCCCATGCGCCACTCAAGGGCTGGAAGTAACGCCAGCAAGGGCCCGGGTTCAAGGCACGGCAGCAGCAAGTGGCGTTTTATTTTTTTATGCAGTGCTGGGCTTAGGTTGAAAGGACTTAAAGATTAAATCATGGGGTTCTATGACACGAAAGTCTAATGGGAGAAGTGGCTAGGGACGTTGGAAGAGAGGGCTGGGCGTGAGGTCTCGGGTTCGAGACATGAATGAAGCAAGGGGTTTTATTTTTTTAGGCTTTGGCGTTAAAAAGGAGAAGGGCTCAGGTATAAGGCTTTATAAATGAATGGTGGGAATAATTAGCATGAAAGGCCAAAGGGAAGAGTTGGTTGGGGCGCTTAAAGGTGCTGCTGCTGCTTGGGGTCGCTGGTTCGAGTCCAAGAAGCAGCACTTGGATTTTTATTTTTCTCCAAGCTGGCGTGAGTTTGGCCTGCACATAATTGTTTTGTTTTTACATTCGGCTGAAAGGAAAATTGAGGAGCACATGGGTTCTTTTATTATTATTATTATTATTATTATTTTATTATTTTATTATTTATTTGAAGAGGTGACAAGATTAAGCTTATTTTTTTTATTATTTTCATTGTTATTTTCGGCTGGAAGAGGGGGGGAGCTATTAGTGTTCTATTTGCTATTAAATTGAGAGGGGATTAGGAGATTAAAAACATGATAAAGTTAGATTTATCTTGGATAAATCAAGGCTAGAAATTATCACAAATTAAGTGAGTGTTTGCCGAAAATTGGAGACCTTGGGGGGGGGGGGCTGTCCATATCTGTTTTGTACAGCAAAGGTGTGCAAAAGTTGAACCAATTTTCTTTTCTTTTCTCCAAAATTTGCTGCTGCCGAAATCACCATTGTTTCATAGCCAAAACCATTCAAAATTCCAGCTTTTCTTCTCTTTTACAAGCCGAATATACCCCCTCTTTAAGAGGAAATTTACAGCAAACTCTTTCTCTTCTTCCTTTCTTCATTGTGCTGCCAAAATCTCCCTTAAACTCTTAGCCAAAATTGTTCAGAAAATTCCAGCACTGTTGTTTCTCTTAGCCGAATACACCCTCCTCCTTCACTAAAATTTCCAGCCCTTCCAATTGTGTATTAGGTCGAATATCATATCTCCAACAAGGTGCTGCCAATTTTCAATAAGTGTGGTAAGGGGTAATCATCTCTTTTGGAATTAAAATTATGGCCTATGATTCGTATTAACTTGATTAAAACCAATTGTAGGAAAGCTTTCGGGATTTATTTTCCAAGGGACTAATTAAGGCTTCGGGATTTGTTAGGAAATCAAATCCGTTTAAGATTAAGAGATCTAGCATCGTAGATCGACTTTTCGGGATCTAGGAATTACGATAGTAACAGGTGTGTAAGATCTCTACACACTTTATTAATTTACATGACATTATTATTTGTTTTGATTATTTTGATTGTGATTAGCTTGTGGCATAATCACGGATTTCGGGTAAGTCCCCTGTCTTGTAACTTTTGATATATGTTATATGCCATCACATGATGTTTAATACTATGACATGATATATATGAAATTGATGAATAAGCATGTGATGGTGGGATTGATGAGAGGAGGGGGATGAAATATGGGCTGTCGTCGTGGTTTTGACCACAAGATGGGTTGGCCCCATCAGATTATATGTGACCTATGGTCATCAGTGGTTTTGACCACAACGATTGAATATTTGCGACTAAGTCCCAGTGGTTTGGTACCACCAGTGGTTTTGACCACACTTGATATTTTGTGACCTATGGTCATCAGTGGTTTTGACCACACGATGGGTTGGCCCCATCATTTAAATTGTGACTTTAAGTCATCAGTGGTTTTGACCACACGGGGTAGAAAAGGTGTATGGATGGCTAGTTGGGTTGCATGAGCATGTTATTAATAAATTGTGTATGAGATATATTTTTCCGGGTAGGGGATTTATACACTGAGTCTTGGTGACTCACCCCTTCCCTTAACATTTTGCAGATGAGTAGATCGCGGAGATGGAGCCGGAGGGACTCGAGGAGGCCATGCAGTGGAAATTTTAATTTAATGGACTTGGGTTTTATTTTATCAACTTTTGCATGTCGGTTATTTTTGTTAAATTGTAATAAGGCCTCCTAGAATTATTTTATTATTTTTTTTACATACTTGGAATATTTGTTTAAACTATTTAATTATGTTAAAAATGAATTCACATATTTTTCCCAATCAAACGAACAAAATGTTTTAAAGTACCATCGGGTACATTTGAAATCTATAAACAACTTGACTTGATAAATATTTTTAAACAACACTAAGTATGGTTTTTAACAAGAGACTTGAAAATGAAAGATTTTCGACAAAACTTAAATCGGTTTTAAAATGGTTTTCAAAATGTTTTCTCTGTAGCAAACCAAATTCGGTCGTAATGTTTGGGCCGGGTTTGGGGTGTTACAGACCGCCATGAGGGAGGTAACGGAGCTTAGCGATAGAGTGATCACTTCTTAACAAAACGATAATGTAAGTGACTAAAACATAATATTTCAAACATAAGTGATCATTAAAATGTAATATGAGACAAACAAAAGTGACTACTTTTGTAGTTTACCCTTATAATAAAATTTGTTGTCTTTAAAAATTATATTTTTATTTTTTTCAATTTAATTGATGTCTAATTAACTTGTAACACTATATATCTCAATTAGAGACTCTATAAGTAGTATACATTAAGGGAAAAGTTGACCATAATATAGGCTTAGGCTAAAGGATAAAAAAATCCTTAGTATAGAAAAGGATTAATCAAGCTCTTATGAAAAGATGCACTCAATTGAGCGCATAATGATAAAAATCAATTGGTCCCTTTCGTTAACGAAACAATAGTTGATCAATTTAACCATTAATTTTTGTTGATGGTAGACGTAAACTATGAGAAGTTGACATGTGACATGCTACTTGGATAAGTATGCTGATGTGTTATGCCATGTAAGCAAAAAAAATAATAATAAAATTAAAAGTCTAAAATATTATTTAAAAGTTAATAAAAATATACACTCATAATAAATTTGGACAAATGGATATCAAAATTATCTTAATCTAAACACAAGTTTATCCAATTTCATATGGATAGATGCAAAAATGTAAATTTTATTATTATTTTTAAAAATTAATATCGTTTAATATTAAATAAAAGGGCCTGAAAAAATAAAGTACAAGTTCGAAGACAATATCCAGGAGAAAACTCAACAAACACGCTACCATTTCACCAAAATGGAAAGGGGCGTGCCTCTTCACCACCGTTGACTCAGCCCATTGCTATGAAAAACTTGCAAAAAAAGAAGAAAAGAAAACAGAGAGCAGAGAATAGCATAAACATAGAAGCAGAAAAACAGGTATATATTACAGAAACAAAAAGGAGAAAGCAAAAAAATAAAAATAAAAACTAATATCATGTAATCTGTTTGACTATAAAAGCCGAAACCATTGTAATACAAAAAAAGAGAAATAAAAAAAATAGAGAAAACAACGAAATTTCAAAAACGAATGTAGTCTATTTATTTCGGTTTTTTATTATTTTCAAAAAAAGAAAAAACTGAAAATAAAACAAAAAGTTTAGATCTTTACATAACATTTCGTCTCACCGCCGACATGGGTGGCCTCCCCGATTCGAAAGGTCTCCAAACCCCTTAAGGTTCGTCGAAGGCCTCATTGGACGAGAAAGAAACCGAAGGGTTTCACCTTCTTTTTTGGAGGTTTGATTCTTTTTAGAGGGTTTTGACCCTAGAATCACGTTCTATGCGTTGGGAATTTTTTAATTTTTATAGCCCCTTAAAACGACGTAGTTTTGGCACGACCCGAAAATCTAACCCAAATACCGCTAGGATTCGCGCGTTTTCGCTTGGAAGGTCTAATTGCCACTTTGGTCCTTCCGCTTTTTTGCCCCTTTTTGATTTCGTCCTATTTCTTTTTTATTTGTTTTAATTTCACCCCTTTAATTTTAATTTCTTTACAAGTCAGTCCCTTGACCCACTGTTGGCCTAAGGGAATGACATGGGGTTGGGATAATTTCTCTGAGTCCCTATACGTTTCTTCTCATTTTAATTTAATCCTTTATGTTCTGTTTTCTTATAATTTAGGATTTAAATTTGGCTATATTTTCAATTTAGTCATTTATTTCCCCTTTCTTTTTCTTTTTTGCAACCCATGCTTTAAATTTTGTTTAAATATCAATTTAGTCCATTTATTTAATTCAACCATTCCTCTTCTTTTTTTTTCTATTTTTATTTTTTTAACATTTCTAATTTATGTCATTTACATTTTCCCCTTTAATTTACATTTTTTTTATTTTTTGTTTTTTCATTAAATACGGTATTAATCATATCATAATTATTTATTGTTACCATCATTGATTAAATATTATTATTACTATTATAGATGTATTATTATTTATTAGTATGATTACTATTATTTTATTCTCACTATTATTTTGCTATATTGTAGCTCCGTTTTTTACCCGTATAGTTATTTTGTTCTATTTCTATCATTACTATAGTACGTAACATGTTCATCTTTGTACTATGCCAAATAAATTAATTGTACATCGTATTAAATGTTATATTCGTTTTTACCCGATGCATAAGAAACAATTAGAATCGTCTTTAATTAGGGGATTTGAGAAATCGTGCCCTAACTTACAGGGTACGACTTTTTTCTTAAACCGAGATAATCAAGCATCCTTTTAAAATTCAAGACACATAGGACTTAGGTAATAATCAAATAGCAATTATTCTTGTTTTCGGGAATTCGAGACATCATGCCATAACTTACTGGGCACGATCTTCTCTTATTGATTAACTTGAAATAAGAAGGCCTTTTCCATAAAATTTAATTTAGTTAATTAGCGATATTTTAATCAAATAACATCATGCAAAGAGGGGATCGTATTTTAAATTCTCTTCGAATTCACAATTTTCGATGCTAAGACATCAAGTAATCAACTAGGTACATTTTGGGCGTTATGGGGGTATTAATCATTTCTCATATGTGACCGACTCCCGAACCCACTTTTTTGATTTTGTAGACCGAAAATTATCGTTTTAATAAATTTAATCATTTTATTAAAATGATAAGTTTCAAGGTGATTCGATCACACCTAATAAAAAGGATTGGTGGCGACTCCATTCTCGTTTTAAAATAATAAGTCGATTTCAAAAAGGTTTCGACATATATGCGTAAGTATACAAATATGCATTTAATGTACAAACATGTCACTAACCAGGTAGTAAACATCTCAACGAAATTCAATCTATCAACACTCAGTCTATACTTGCAAATCATTATAAAAAATTCAACCAAACATTCAATCTCAGTCAACATTCAGCTTATTCTCACCAGTCATTCTCATTTAATGTACAAACATGTAGTGAACATCTCAACAGATAATCTTAATCTATTAATTACTTACATCATGTTGCCAACCCCTCCATTCGATTGATCTTCATAAACACCTATTTGATAATGTTAGATTAAAAACATGCCAAATTTTGTAAGCGAAAATAAAATCAGAAATCTCGTATGGAAAGTGTCACTCATGGTGTTGCATTTGCACAAACATACAATTTTATGTCATTTTTTTATTTCTTAAGATAAATAGATAATATTGAAATTAAACTGTTATTAGTAAAATAAAGTAAAAAATAAATATCAATATTCGACCCTTCTTTAATATTTTACAAACAAGTTATTTTTAAAAATAAATAAATAATGAGATTTATGAATCCACCAAATCGGTTTCTTCCAAATTTCGATTCATAAATAACGGCAAGTATCTGCTCATGCACGAGATCAGTTTCAGCACCACTATCGGCTTCGGTTTCTTCCAACTTTCGATTCATAAAGCGCTTTACCCCAGCTGGAAATTAGCTTCAATAACGCTGTCGAATACGGTGTCGTCCGAAAGAATTCGATCAACAATAACGTCAAGTATCTGCTCCTGCATGAAATCTATTAATCCCTCAAGGTGCCCCACCGTTGGTGGTTGCATTTTCGAAAAGGTTGGTCTAAGAACGACTTCCCCATCAACAAGCAAATGCCCTAATAAGAACAAGGAGATTAAATTTGTTGACAATGACAGTGAGCAACAAACATCATCTTGAATTCTTTAAATTACCCACCTCCACAAATATCTTCGTTCCGATGTTGGACCTCTGAATCCCGATGAAAGCCTTCTACAAGGGGTAACCCTATATAAACATAACGCCAGTTGTAAACCCTGAACCCTAATAAATGAGAATAAATGAGAAATGGAATTACCTGAAAGTTCACGAGCCATTTCCTCAGAAATAAAAGCACGAAACCCAGTATACCACGATGTTGCACTAGAAACAGCGTATATTCTCTTTTTCGCTTCCTCTTCACTACAAACAAAAAAAGAAAAATAAAACCCATTTCTCAAATTCCTGGAAATGCCCAAATTTGAAGGAATTAACAACCTGCCGACAACAGTAGCGAGGGTTTGAACATAGAGATCGATCTGTTCTTGTAAGGAAGGTTCTTGGCCTTTCGGGAATCTGAAAGTGATAACCCAAAGATCATCATCACCACGCCCTCCAACTCTGTGGCTGCTATTTGAAACGCCAACCCTTGGATTCAACTGCGGTCTATGAAGGACTTTCCCATCAACAAACAAATCCCCTGAGAAAAAAGAGATCAAATTTGTTGACAATGGGAACTTCAATGGCTATAAGCAACAAACTTCATCTTTAAACTACCCACCTCCAAAATAATAATCTTGGCTACCGATAAACTCAGCTGGTAACACCCAGCGTACACGAGGTAACCCTATAGAAACATAATGCCAATTGCATGAAAAAGATTGATTTTAGAACGAAGTCAACAAAGTGGATGCCTCATCAATTATAAGTTCAAACAATTGGGGAAGGGGGGGGGGGACCGTTTAAACCCTAATAAATTAGTATAGAAAGTAATAACATTGGGAGGTTTAAAACCCTAAAACATCACACACAATGAAAACCAATGTTAACTCTTACTCTCTCTTTTCTTTCTTTCTGAAAGCCCATTGTTTCAAAAAAACACATTTCTTCTTCCAATTACACCAAAAAAAAGGGAAAACCATGTAAACTTTAAACCCTAATAAATGAGAAATGAAATTACCTATAACGTCAAAAACCAAAAGCCTTGGGAAAAAAGCACGAAACCCAGTGTACCTCGTTGTACAAACAGAGTACATTCTCTTTTTCGCTTCCTCTTCACTACAAGATCAGAACAAACGAAAAAGAAAAATAAAGCCCAATTCTCAAACTTCGGGAAAAAAAAGCCCAAAATTAATGAAATTTGAAGGAATAATTATTATTAAAAAACCTGCCGACTACAGAAGCGAGGGTTTTAACATAGGCATCAATCATTTCTTCTTCCAAAGGTTTTGGGCGTTCTGAGAATTCCAGAATGATAAGCCAATGTTCATAATCAACGGTTGGTGGTCGGTTACTCCAGTTAGGAGATGGGTCGTTCAAAGGCGAGTAGCGGGACCCATATGTCTTGGTTCGGGTCAGAATTTTGGTTGCTTCGGGGATAAAAATTGGGGTTGAGTTGAGGGGAGCAACTGTGAGGCGAGAAGGGGAAGGAAAGGAAGAAGAAGTGAGGGCGCGGCTTAAAAGGGTTGATAGAGATCTTCGGGCATTGAGGCAAGCCATTTTCCGGCAACGCTGGTTCTCTCTAATAATAAGCTTTGCTTCTTGGACACTACTAGATTGAGATTGAAATAAAGACCACCCGTTTACCGATTTATTGTGAAAAAAAAAAAAAAAAACAGAAATTTTGTCTCATATCATATCATATTCTCCTTTTAATATTATTTATTAGCACAATATAATATCATATCATATCATTCCTTCTTTTAATCATATAATATCATATCTTTTTCTTAAAATCCCCTAGTCCGATTCTACCTAACCTGTCTTAATTTTTATATAAAAACTGAATTCCCTTTCTTATTTTAAAAGATCCAAAACTTCAAAACTTATGTTAGTACATCACCTCACATAATGTATCATTATGCCATATAACACACGTATAAATGTGTTTAAACATGTGATGTTGAAATTGTTGCAACAACAACAATATAAACATATAGTAAATCAACCACAATAGGATAAATTTAATTGATATCAGATTTTTTTAAATTTTTTAACCGTCCATCATAATTTAGTTCAATTCTCATTTTTTTCCTATTGATTTTTTATTTTGATTTTTAGACTTTTTTTATAAAATGAGCTTTGTATTATGGCTTTTGAATATTATTTGACAAAATGTAAAGGTCTTTTTCATAAATATTTCTTTAAAAAAAACAAAATTTCAAGAACTTTTAAATTATTTTCATTATTTTGAATATAAAATTTTTATTTATATCATTAAAAATAAAGATTAATTAAATATTAAATAAAAAACAGAATTTGGTTCGATTTCAAGTAACCGTAATTTTTAAACTTATATTTCACAAATCGTCCAAAAACCTCGATTCAAGTTGATTTTCGAGTTTTTTTTAACATTTTGTAAGCTTAAACAATACAACCTAATTTATTGTAAGACTTCTTAACTTCATACGAGATTACCACTACAACAAAACAACCCTACGGCGACACTTTTTTTGACCTAAGACGATGCAAAAAGCGTTGGCATAGGCTCGGCGACGCTTTGTCCGACGCTTCCAAAATAGTCATCTTTGGTACAGTTGGGATAGGCATGGCGACGCTTTTGTAAAAGCGTCGCGATAAGTCAACCTAAGCCGACCCTTATTGAAGGGTTGTGAAAAGCTTAGTCAATGCCGACCCTTATTGAAGGGTTGTGAAAAGCTTAGTCAATGCCGACTCTTAAAAAGAGTTGGGAAAGACCTTGTCAAGGCCAACTTTTAAAAAAGGTTGTGATAGACATGTTTAAGGCAACCCTAAAAACGTTGGGATAGACTAGTCTAAGCTAACCTTTACAACAGTTGCGATAGACCTCATCTAAGGCAACGTTTTAAAAAAGTTGCGATAAACCTTGTCTAAGGCAACTCTTAAAAAGGGTTGGTATAGACTCATTTAAAAGCAACCTTAAAATGGTTGGGATAGAGCTTGTTTAAGGCAACCGTAAAAAAAGTCAGGATAGAATTTATCTAAGGCAACGTTTTAGAAAAAGTTGGGATAGATCTTGTCTAAGACAACCGTTACAAAAGGTTGGGATAGACCTGTCTAAGGCAACTTTTTAAAAATGTTAGGATAGACCTTGTATAAAACAACTTTAGAAAAAGGTTGGAATAGACACGTATAATGTAATTTTTTTTATTATTTCAATATTAATATATTTTTATAAATATTTACAGTGAATAATGATAATAGGAATTGTGCTTTAAATACAACTAAAAAATATAAAATTAAAATTAAAATAAATATTGAATATTCAGTACAAAAATTGATCCAACAATTAGAATACACTGTTTTCTGTCTCTGTCAAGTTCAGTAATACTACTTCCAATCTTGATCGATTCATGTTTATGTTGTAGAGAAGCAGATTGTGCACTTATCCCATCAAGTCCTACTACAGCATCATCTATGATTCTTGTTCTATCATTTGCAGTTTTCAAGTCTGTAGGAGTCACAGGAATTAAGACCTCAGCTCCCTCTTTAGCTGCTATATGTTGTTTTGATGCCTGCACAGTAGAAACCTTACAGTCATCTTAACAGATAGTAATTATAAAATCAACATATTCCAATCAATTGTAAGTTCAATGAAATAAACAGTAATGAGGAAGTAGCACAAAGAATGGTAATCATCATTGTATCAACCCATTCTCGGGACTAAGATAAAGTTTCTAAGGCTTATAGGCTTATTCGATGACATTTTATCAGACTTCATGAAACTGAATCAATCAATTAGCATATTTCATGTTTGTAGCTTTCCTATGTTAACATTATGATTGACTTGATTGATTTTGTTTTATAAGTCATACAAACAGCCTACTACAACTCAAAATGCTTTCATTTTTACTTCTGGACAATGATCACAATTCACAACTCATTTGATGACTAAAAGAAAAATGAGATAATAACACATAGAACAGATTTAACAAAATACATTATAACAATACAATCAGGGTTGTCAAATCAGTGTAATTAATCTTACATTTAGCATATGTCCCATTTTAAGATGTTGAGCAGCAGCTTCAAATGCAACAGCATTTTGCATAGCATGCCTGATGATGCTAACAACTGCACCAAGATTTCGTTCCACTTATGGGTGTCTAGATTTCAACAATTGACGTAACTTGTGAGCAGCTACAGGCATCTGCTTGACTTTTAGCAGTAAGGAAAACAAAAGGTGCTTCAGGAAATATACCAATAAGCAGTATGAAAAAAGAAGATAATATACTGGAAATTGATAAAAACAAGAAAGTTCCTACCAATTTTAAGAAGCGTCTTGTTTGGCAATACATAACCAGTACTTTCATCCTCTGCGCAAGCAATAATGTCTCGCCATTCACAAAGCCCCTATAAACCATTTAGGTGAGACGCACGATTAGGGGATATCATCTATTTTTTACTAGTAAGGCTATTGTATATCAAATATGTTCTCTGAATTAAAATTAGACATTTCTTATGATTTACCAATCAATCCGTGTGTTATCTTAAAAGTAAACAAAGGGCCAAGTAGACATGAAATCAACAAAAACTTACAGCAACAACTGCTAGCTGCTCAGCATTGAAACCAGTCACCTGCAACCTATATTAAATAGAAGAAAAACAAAGTTATTTAGAAATTATGTAATATTTATTTAAATCATGTAGCCTTAGCAAGTAACAACCCCATGTATATGGAGATATGATTTCTCTGTCAAGAGCTCTTTCTCATACAGTTGTGTACATACATCAGAACTAAATGACCACAACCCATTATCATGGAGAATATAAACACAACAGAGAACTAAATGGCAATTTTGTAACAAATTGCATAAATAAAGCAAGTAAGTTGACATTATTCTTTAAATGATGGTAAGTATTGATAGAATTAGAACTAATGGTAACCCACAAATGGTTAGAAACAACCAAAAGGCATCATGGATATCAAAGCACTAAGCACTAAACGGTACCAATTGGATGTTCATCCAAGTGTCGCAATTGACCAAATGTCCATTATATGTCTCCCCATTTTTCAGTTTCACCAACTATTAGCAAACAGAACTAAGAAACATGGACACAAAAACACAATCGTTTTAAAATTCAATTACCGAAGAAAACTTTTTGAACCATATGTAGATGCATACGAGGAAATGTAAATGTTCTTACCATAGGATGACCCTGTGCCGTTTTTAGTAGAGAAAGATGAAGCTGCCCAAGATTTGCGTAATACATAAGACAGGTGAGTTGAGCAAAGACAACAAAGTATTCAAAAACACCTTAAGAAATCAAAACTAACCCAAAAATCATTTGATAACGTATCAAAAGTTGCTTCTTCTTCTTTTTTTTGTCTCAATTTGATTTCCCAAGTTTCTTGGTGTTTATAAGCAACCAACCAGATAACCAATGTAATTCAATGTAAAAATTAAAAATTCCAAAACCAAATTCGAGGGATCCTATAATGCCCATTGCTAATTCCATGAAGCACCAAGAAATGCGTACGTAGCAAACAGCCATTGCTATAATATTCAATAGTTCAAGGCATACTAAAGACCGTAAATTTAACATCAGAGAAAGTAATTCAAGGATTGAAGAAACCCAAAGTTTTCTTTTAGGGTCAGAAAATGGAAATAGAGGAAAAGAACCTCTTCCTAACAGGGCTTTGAAGTTAACATTGTTAATGGAAATCCCTTCAGACTCAGCTATGGCGTCTACCATCTCAAAATATGGAGGACACTCCAGTCCGCACTCCTGCCCTCTGCATCCTCTTATGCTTCTCTGTAAGGTAATCAAAATTCCATCAATAATAACATTCACCAGCATTAAAAAAAATAAAAATAAACACTTCATATTTTGCTTAATACTTCAAAATTCAGATAAAAATAATGCCACATTTTTGCACTGATGCTGATTGTCTGATCTTCTGTTGTTTATCTGCGTTTTCTGACCAATAAAACAAAAACTCATTTCTTCAATTTCTATTAGTTTGGATTCTTGCAAAGAATATCAACCAGCATTAAAATGTCATCAATAATAATATTCACCAAAAGAACAAAAATCAAACATTTGATATTCTGCTTAACACTTCAGGAAACAAAATTTCCACATTTTTCAATGATTTGGGCCATCTGATCTTCTGTTGTTTAGCAAAGCTTCTTCAATTTTCCTACATTTTCTAACTAATAAAATAAAACCCATTTCCTCAACTCACCACCGGATTTTAATTCTCACAAAGAAATTAAGTAAATTCTGGTATTAGCACTAATTTGAGCTAATCAGTAACATTTATTAACCATTTTAAAAACCAAATTTCCACATATTTCATCATATAAACAGCAGTGGACCATTATTTTAACCAATCAGAGAACCCCAAATATGTATATAATTGAACCAAAATATTTAAAAAAATAAACAACAAGAAACAATATTCAAATCTCCCGAGTAGCAAAATTTGGGGATCCTATTTTTACCTTGGGTAAATACTGAGCCGAAACAACAGGAGTTGTAAACTCCAAGAACCGATCCAAATTCGTCGAATTATCATCATTTGTTTTACTGCTATTATTCGCCGACGATGACAAAGAAGTAGAAGACGGCAATAAAGTGGCGCAATCCTCGTGATCCGTTCTCTTCTCCATCGAACCCTTCGAAATCAACGGCGGCTTTTGTTACCGTCGCTGCATCGTCGTCGTCATCATCTGCTGCTGTTGCTTGCAGTTGTTGCTATTTCCTCATCGGCGGAGGATTGTAAAACCGGCTCTCGTCGCCAACGCTTCTCGCGATCAAAACGCCACCAGAACCCGACATTGTACGGTACCTTTTGGGGAAAAAAAAAAAAGACACTGATTAAAACAAAGGTTGTGTTTTAAAATCAGGGGCGGGAGTGATGTGAGCATAAATCTAGGGTTTTAGTGAAAATTAGGGGAAGAAATAGATAATCTGAATAGAGAGCGGGGGATTTTAAGTTGTTTATTTTCTTTTTACCACGTTTTTAAATATCATTTCCATTTAAACATAACGACGCCGTTTTGCTCTGATAAAAATTATTAGTTAAGTAATTTTATAAAACATTTTTTATTACTATTTTTTATAAATTATATTTTTATAAAAAAATAATGTAAATATCGTATATTTTAATAAGAAAACAAATGATTGAATGGTTGTGATTAATTATTAAGTTAGAATTATCCAATGTTAGCAATCAATCTCTCACATATCAAATTTCTATTAAAGATTAAGACGTTAATCATGATTTTATATTATTCTTTTTCGACTAATCTCATTTCATTAGAGATATTTGTTCTTAATGATGTTCGATGTGAAATGATTTTAGTTTTTGTATTTCATTTTTATTTGTTATAATTTGGTCCTATCCAAAATAGATAGTTACCTATCCATATCATTCTCTTACCTTTTTTTTTATCATTTTTTTAAATCTAATATTTAAATATATCAAATGGTTTAGATTAAATATTTGTAAATATAAAAGTATTAATTGATTGTATAAAATTTTATCATTTAACAAATCTAAAGTAAACCTTAAATCCTAAACCATTTAATAAATATAAAGTTTATCTATTATCTCTTTAATAATTTAAACTATAATCATAAATTTAATATATTAAAACTAATATTATCTCTTTTACAATTATATGAGAAATTATTAAATATATAAATTAAAAGACACTAATTAATCTAAATCCTAACCCCTTAACCCCTATCACTTAAACCCTAAATCATAAAACATGAACTCTTAACCCATAAACCCCAAACCCCTAAACATTAAACCCCAAACCTTAAACTATAAACCATAATCCCTAAACCTTAAAATAGTAGCTCCTAAACCTTAAACCCTAAAACATATTCCCTAAACTATAATGATAATTAATTCAATATTTTAAAATTAATACTATCTCTTTTACGACTATATAAGAAATTATTCAATATATCAATTAAAAAATAATCAGTTATATACCCAAAAAACTTTAAAATTATTTTAAATAATATTATTTTAATTTTTTTCATTTTTAACATATATATTTACAATGTTTTTACTTTCAAATTTTTTATAGGTGTCATTTTGATTTTTTAATTCCTAAACCCTAAATTCTAAACACTAAATCTTAAACTAAATTAATTTTTTGAGGCATTTTTATTAAAAATCTTATTCACACTCAAAACTATTAAGTCATTTTTAATTTGAATATATATATAATTATTCACAAACTGATGATGTAAAGTTTTAAGAATATTCATGTTTTAAATCCAATTTTTTAGTGCTACACATTCAAAAAAAGCCGGAATTAAAGAAATTTGGGAGATTACACATTTATACAAAGAGTTGGCCAGAGCGTATGTTGACAAGTTTATCCCAATACTTAGGAAAGTGTCGCCCCAAAACTGTTGTCTTAGGACTAGACAAAAGCCAACTCTTATTTAAGCGTTGCCTTAAGCATACATATCCCAACCCTTATACAAAGAGTTGGCTAAAGCGTAGTCTATCGCAACACTTAGGAAAGTGTCGCCACAAAAGTGTCGTCCTAGGACTACACAAAAGCCAACTTTTATTCAAGCGTTGCCTTAGGCATACATATCCCGACCCTTATACAAAGAGTTGGCCAAAGCATAGTCTATCCCAACACTTAGGAAAGTGTCGCCACAAAAGTGTCATCTTAGGACTACACAAATGCCAACTCTTATTCAAGCGTTGCCTTAGACATACATATCCCAACCCTTATACAAAGAGTTGGCCAAAGCGTAGTCTATCCCAACACTTAGGAAAGTGTCGCCACAAAAGTGTCGTCTTAGGACTACACAAAAGCCAACTCTTATTCAAGCATCGCCTTAGACATACATATCCCAACCCTTATACAAAGAGTTGCCCAAAGCGTATGTTCACAACTCTATCCCAACACTTAGGAAAGTGTCGCCCCAAAAGTGTCGTCTTAGGACTAGACAAAGCCAACTCTTATTTAAGCGTTGCCTTAGGCTTGCATATCCCAACCCTTATAAAAGAGTTGGCCAAAGTATATGTTGGCTAGTCTATCCCAACACTTAGGAAAGTGTCGCCCCATAAGTGTCGCTATAGGACATTTTTGTTGTAATATATCTTATTTTTAAAATTATTAATCGAAATATTATTTTTATCTCAATTAGAGAAAAATTAATGTATCCTTAATTATTTTTTATTATTGACCACTAATTGTTTTTCATTTTTATTATTTTTCTTGCTTTTACTTTATTTTTGTATTTTTAAATTTAAAATTATAATAAAGTAACCTATCATTATCAAAACAATTTATTAGTTTCCCATTTATTAATTCATCAATTTAATAGCTTTAAAATTATTAATTTCATCAATTTGATTTAAAAATATTAATTCATCAGCCTCCTCATGCTTCCCATCCAACTTTCTCTGTAAATTGGCCTTAAGAATTGCCTCTGCATTGCCTTCTTGAGTCGGGTTTCCAGGTCTGGCACCAAACAATTAGTAAAGTTAAACAAAATAACTAAAGAACCCACCATTGGTTATAATGGACCTATTTCAGGTTTCGGCCCAAACCAGTTTTCTTATTGTAAACTACGTGGGATGTCCCTGTATTATATGACTAAATTAAATTAGTCCATCTATTATTACATAGATCAATTTAACCACTTTATTAAAAAGTTTAAATTTGTAGCAAATTTAATATTTACTATAAAAATATCTTGAAATTTAAAATTTTAAAAAATTTTAAGGGCCTAAATGAAATATCTTCCATTTGAGGTAAGGAAATGCCACAGCAGCTATGAATCTTGTAATTACATGTTTATGAAAAAAAAAGTCTTTTATACTATAAGCAAATTTCAAATCAATTTGAATCTAAGGTATATTTTTTATTAGTTAATGGATATTGATCAACCGTACCGATCATTGAATCACCGTTTGAAGCTCATTAGCTAAACTTTAAAAAAGAAAAAACTTACTATCCTAGTGACTGAAACATAAACCTTAAAAAGTTACAAAATATTATTTAATTATTCAAAAGTTTTTATTTAAGCCATTGAGTTGTTGAAATCATTGTTGTACGGTCTTTTCTGTTCTTATCGCCTACACCAATCGAAACCTCTAATTCATTTTCTTTTCTATAGTTCTTTTTTTTTTTTTTCAGAAAACAACTTTGAACATCATAAATCTATGAACCAAGATCCAAAGAGTTATCTTATTTGATCTCTAATCAACAGATCGACTTGGATCTAAGATATGTTTTTCTACTAGTTGATAGGTATTAATCCACTGTACCGATTGCTGAATCACCACTTGGAACTCATTAGCCAAACTTTAAAATTATCATCAAAGATATTAAAATAAATTTATAAATAGTCAATAATTATATTGTATATCATACACTAACTAACAAAATATTTTTATAGAACTAGTTGAGTTTTATTATGTATTTATTAAATTATTATCAAAATCAAAATTATATAATTTATATAATAACAACAAATATTTATTAGGAATGGTGATTAGGGTTTCTGTTAACCTAAATAACACGAATTAATAAACGAACATAAATATTGAAAAAGATCTGGTCTTGTACCCGGGAAATCTAGTAATCGTGACAGTTTCGCCACCGCTGTTGGTTTCGGTTTCTTCCAAATTACGAATCGGAAAAGATCTGGGCCTGCCCGACATTAGTTTCGCCACCGTTATCGGTTTCGGTTTCTTCCAATTTACAAATAAAAACATCGGTAAGTATCTGGTCCAATACGAAATTTAGTAATCCCAACAGCCTCCCAAACTCTGGTTGTTGCATTCTCGAAAAGGATGGTCTAAAAACGACTTCCCCATCAACAAGCAAATTCCCTAATAAGAAAAAGGAGATTAAATTTGTTGACAATGGCAGTAAGCAACAAACATCATCTTGAATTCTTTAAACTATACCCACCTCCATGCACATATTCGTTAGGATATTGGTTTTCTGAATCCCGAATCCCTATACAAACATAACGCTAGTTGTAAGCCCTAATAAATGAGAACACCATGTAAACCCTAATACATGAGAAATGAAATTACCTGAAAGTTCATGAGCCATCTCCTTAGAAATAAAAGCACGAAACCCAGTATACCACGATGTTGCACTAGAAACAGTGTATATTCTCTTTTTCGCTTCCTTTTCACTACAAGCCAAAAAGAAATATAAAACCCATTTCTCAAATTCCAGGAAAAAAAAACCCAAATTTGAAGGAATTAGAAACCTGCCGACAACAGGAGCGAGGGTTTTAACATAGAGATCGATCTTTTCGCCTAAGGAAGGTTCTTGGTCTTCCGGGAATTGGAAAGGGATAACCCAAAGATCATCATCATCAGGTCCAACTACGTATTCGGTATTTGAAAGGGCAGCCAGTGGAAAAAATTGCGGTCTATAAAGGACTTTCCCATCAACAAACAAATCCCCTGAGAGAAAAGAGATTAAATTTGTTGACAATGGCAGCTTCAATAGCTATAAGCAACAAACTTCATCTTTAAACTACCCACCTTCGAAATGACGATCTTCGCCATCCAAATACTCAACTGATAAAACCCAGCGTACACGAGGTAACCCTATAGAAACATAATGTCAATTGTATGAAAAAGATTGATTCTAGAACAAAGTGGATGCCTCATCAATTATGAGTTCAAAAACACTCACAAGAACAACTGGGGAAAACCGTCTAAACCCTAATAAATTAGTATAGAAAGTAATCACGTCGGGAGGTTTAAAACCCTTAAACAGCTAAGAAAACATCACACTCTTTTTTTTTTCTTTCTGAAAAACCATTGTTTCAGGAAACACAATTCTTCTTCCAATTACACTAGAAAAAAGGAAAATCATGTAAACCCTAAACCCTAATAAATGAGAAATGAAATTACCTCTAAGTTCATAAATCAAATCCTTTGAGAAAAAAGCACGAAACCCATTGTACCATGTACAAACAGAGTATATTCTCTTTTTCGCTTCCTCTTCACTACAAGATCAGAACAAACGAAAAAGAAAAATCAAGCCCAATTCTCAAACTCGCGGAAAAAAAAGCCCAAAATTAATGAAATTTGAAGGAATAATTATTATTTAAAAACCTGCCGACTACAGAAGCGAGGGTTTTAACATAGACATCGATCATTTTTTCTTCCGAAGGTTGTGGGCGTTCTGGGAATTCCAAAATGATAAGCCAATGTTCATAATCAACGGTTGGTGGTCGGTTACTCCAATTAGGAGATGGGTCGTTCAAAGGCGAGTAGCCGGGCCCAGATGTCTTGGTTCGGGTCAGGATTTTGGTTGCTTCGGGGATAAAAACTGGGGTTGAGTTGAGGAGAGCAACTGGGAGGCGAGAACGGGAAGGAAAGGAAGAAGAAGTGAGGGTGCGGCTTAAAAGGGTTGATAGAGATCTTCGGGCATTGAGGCAAGCCATTTTCCGGCAACGCTGGTTCTCTCTGATAATAAGCTTTGCTTCTTGGACACTACTAGATTGAGATTGTGATAAAGACCACCGGTTTACCGATTTATTGTGCAAAAAACAAACAGAAATTTTGTCTCATATCATATCATATTATCCTTTTTAATCTAATTTATTAGCACAATATCATATCATATCATTCCTTCTTTTCATCATATCATATCATATCTTTTTCTTAAAATCCCCGATTCCGATTCTACCTAGCCTGTATTAATTTTCATATAAAAACTGAACTCCCTTTCTTATTTTTTTTTAACCCATTTTTTTACCTTTATCACTCATATCTTCAACCGGCTAAGCAACATCCTTGACATGGGCTTCAGCTACAGAAGCAGATTCTATAACTGGGTCAGGCTTCTTTTCAACCTGAGAATCCGGTTCCGATGAGTAGAACCTGAGTCGACACCGAGTTGAAACGGCGAGTGGGGTGAACGAGTGAACTGGGTTTTGGCTGGTTTTGGTGTAAGAGTGAAGAAAATTGTGAGAAGTGAGTGAAATTCCTATGGACAAAACCTTTTTCACGGCTTCCAAATAAAAAAAAAAAAAAGTTTGTAGTATCCAAGTGTTTTCCCGTTCTTTGTTTTTCAGTGTTTCTTTGATTTCATTTCAGGAGAAATGCTGGTTGGTTTTGGGTTGTTATTGTAGGCTTAGAACCCACCATAGGTTATGGCCGTTATAGTGAACCAATTTCAGGTTTGCATTGGGTTAGGCCCAGACCAGTTTTCTTCTTCTTTTTCATTAATATATATTTTTTTTTGTTAAAGTACCTGGAAGTCCCTGTATTATAGAGATTAAATTAAATTAGTCACTCTATTATTAAATAGATTAATTTAATCCTTATATTAAAAATTCTAAATTTATAACAAATTTAACATTTACTATATACAAAATATTTTGAAATTCATTTTTTTTTCAATTGCTTTTAAATTCCAAACAAAGGATTTTATTTACAAAATTATAAAAAATTTAAAAATATTAACTCTATTAAACAATATTAACTTTGAAAGATACCTTTTAGGTAATGAGGGAATAAAAGAAAATCATTGTAGGCAATGATGAAATAAAAGAAAATTATTGGTACAAAAATAATATCCAAAAAATTGTGCACCTCCATGGAAATTAATTTATGGGACTTGAATGATAAGGACACTGGCTTGCTTACTTTGTTCACAAAATCCAGAAGTAAGGCCTGTTCACTGTTCTGGAAGGCAGTAGGCTCGGCCTCTAGAGATTGTAAATGAGCTAAGTTTGGACAACAGTAGGTTCTTCACTAATACATGAATTGCATTTTGATCTTTTTATTAAAAAAAATATTAATTTAATTTAGAATAAAGAGTAAATTGTTAAGCAAATTTTGTACAAGATTATGGTATGAAAGATTTTTTTTAAATGTGTAAAGGGGATCTGGTTTTTAAAAAGAATAATAAAGCAAGTACTATATCATCTTTTCTATTCACACCAAAGAATAATGTTTTTTTTTCTAGTACTCAAAAACTCCATTGAAAGATGGTCTGTTCAGAGGTGAGCTATAGTGTT
Organism: Gossypium sturtianum; assembly: GCA_025698515.1. Lineage (NCBI taxonomy): Eukaryota > Viridiplantae > Streptophyta > Magnoliopsida > Malvales > Malvaceae > Gossypium > Gossypium sturtianum. Next base: position 2,008,583 of record CM046955.1, on the reverse strand, counting down.
ATTGATATAATGTTATTTTTTTAACTATTTTTCTTTTTGAATCTTAGTGATAACTGTGTGTTTGGTGTTTGTAAGATGAGTAAGAAGTCTAAGTTTAGCATGTCGTTAAGGAACCGGAGGAAAGTGGGTGCGAAGATGTTACCGACATCAATGGAGTTTCGAGGGTAATGGGGTTTTTTTTCTGCTTCTCTTGCAATGGCTAAGCTATTTCTTTATTTTTTTCTCTTTATATTTTAACAATATTTTAACACAAGCTTTTGATGCTTTTGAAAATTTAAGTGAGATTTGTAGAAACTCGTATCTTAACCTCAAAACTTTTGCATTTAATGAGAATTTGATAGACCATGTTAGGAAACACCATTATGTCATAGTTGCTTATCTGTGTGACAAAATGAAACCGTCTAGAGTTGAACTAAATGCTGTTACTTTCAACATCTGGATTGATGTCTATTGTAAGCTTCCTCGACTTGATTATCGCTAATTTGTTTGGAGCAAAATGATAAAGCTAGGCTTTCGACTTACTGTTTTTATTTTTTCCACCGTGATTTATGGATTTTGTATAGAAGGAAAAAATTTATTAAGCTCTTATGTTGTTAGGTGAAATGAGTGAAATAGGGAATGTTCCTAATATAAATATTTACACTACCATAATCAATGATTTTCATATCATCGAGATATTGATGGAGTTGTTAAACTTTTGATATCAAAAGTCTCAATCCTAATATTATTACATACAACACTGTCATAGACTCACTAAAGATAAGTAGAGAAAGAAAAATTGGGATTAATGAAGATGAATCGGGTGCAGCATAGAGGAAGGGGTTGGTAGGACCCAGGCCCCTTAAAATTTTTTATAAAAAAATATTACTTTTTGATGTCGTTGCATTGTATCTCATTAGCGAACAAGTGATTGATTTTTGTGAATTGTAACATTGCTCAATATAGTTCTGCTTTTTGTATTTTTTATATTGTCCATTGCGTGCATGTGCAGTTTGTATATGCATGTTTCAGATGTGTATCAATTATTTCTTGTTTCAAAGGTTTCCTTTAAATAACTTGGTTTCATGTGTACATACTTAATTGTCAATTCTTCTAATGCCTTGCTTACTGCTACTACAATAATCATCGGAGGAAAAATATTCCTGTTCTAGCAAAATCACATAGGGTGTTACATTTCAGTGTTACCATGACATCTCTCAAGTGACCGAAGAACTAATTCAGATTATTCTACATCCAGGATTTGAGCCTGGTGCTGTTGATATTTTTCTTGAGTTCATATGCTACTCGAATGGTCCCCTGCCTGAGGAATTACTTCTACATGTTAAAGTGAGTTTCTTAAACTGATTTCTCGTATGTCGTCTTCTTTTCCCTTAATTAAGTTTCTATGTTCTTTGTTCTCTCTTCTTGCAATGTCATGTCTTGATAGCATGGGGTGACAAGGATCCATGGGAAAACATCGAACTCGGAATAGCCTACGAGGATTTTGATACCGTGGAAGACTTTGTCGTCCTCCCTAATGTTGGCCACTGCCCTCAGGTTTGCTCTCTCATGAAACTATGGTTGGCAGGTTTTTGTATTACTAATGTGCATGCAGGATGAAGCTCCACGAATTGTAAATCCACTTGTAGAATCATTCGTGTCTCGCCATTCTAAAATCTCCTGCTAATGCTTCCACAACCATTTGAACTGATGGTGGAGCTTTTGTTGCTGCTCCTTTATCCATTATAGACATATCACAATGTTCCTTTGCAAAGACTATCGTAAGCTCACACTGTACATAATTTATATAGCATGTAGAAAAGCAACCCAAAGTTCTCTTTATGAATTCCTTTTATATGTACCATAATGTTGCATTTCAATGCCTGACCAATTGTATTCCAATTACTCGATCAAATAATTAAATAAATTTTGTAAAATATAATTTTTTTAAAATGTGTACAGGAGATCTGGTTTTTTAAAAGAATGATAAAACCAATCTTATATCATATTTCTATTCACACCAAAGAATGAACTAATTGAGAATGCACTTTTGTAACTGGTATGTTAGCTGCAAGTGTTCCTTTTTAATACCGTACTTAGAAATAAATATTTTTCTATCATAAAAAAGCATCCATTCCTAAGTGCAGTATTAAAAAAGAATATTTGCAACTAACATACCAGTTACAAAAGTAAATTCTTAGTTAGTTAATTCTTTTGCGTGAATAGAAATATGATATAGGACTAGCTTTATCATTTTTTAAAAAACCAAATTCCCTGTACACATTAAAAAAAAAATCTTGTACAAAATTTGCTTAACTATTTGATCGAATAATTGAAATACAATTGGTCAAGCATTAAAATACAACATTATAGTACATGTAAAAGGAATTCATAAAGAGAACTTTGGGTTACTTTTTTACATGCTATATAAATTAAGTACAGTGTGGGAGCTTACGATAACCTTTACAAAAGAACATTGTGATATGTCTATAATGGATAAAAGAGCAGCAACAAAAGCTCCACCATCAGTTTAAATGGTTGTAGAAGCATTAACAGGAGATTTTAGAATGGCGAGACACGAATGATTCTACAAGTGAATTCACAAAACGTGGAGTTTCATCCTGCATGCACATCAGTAATACAGCAATGAATTATCATATTTGTTAACAGAAAAACCTACCGAACTATAGTTTCATGAGAGAGCAAACTTGAGGGCAGTGGCCAACATTAGGGAGGACGACAATAAAATATAATTTTATTAATTTTTTAACTTATTTTATTAAAAATAAAATATAATAAATCAAATACATTTTAAAAAATAAAAACAAATATTAAAACAAAAAATAAATAAAAAATATACTAGAATGAGTATTATATATAATGAAAAATAAAAATTTACAATCATATTTATTAAATAAAACTTAAACTTAATAAAATTATATTTATAATAAACTTAATATAATTATATTTCGGGCAGGGCTGGGCCAGGCTCGAGCCAAAAAGTTCTTACCCGAGAATGGGCCTCATTTTTTGTCCAAGCCTTTTTCGGGCCTATATTTTTACCCAAACCCACCAATTTTCGGGCGGGCCTTCGGGCCGGGCCGGTGGCCCAGCCCATGTCCAGCTCTAATTTAAGCTATAATCATTATAAAACCCAAATTTTGCCCAGCCCAAATACCCAAAACTAAAAACCAATCAGCATACCCATTTTGCCCTAACCCAAAACAAAACCCAATAAGCTTTAGCCCAAAACAGATTAGCCTAGCAACAAAATTTCTGTTCTCTGACCCTCTGCCCACAGCCACCTGCTCTCTGCACCACCGGCCACCACCACTTGCCTGCAAGCATTAAAAACGAAGTGACAGAAGAATAAAAAAGGGGAAATCGATTGTAAAAAAATGGCTATAAAAAGCCGATTTAAAATCCATTGTAAGGGGGTTTTTTTATCATCAATAGAGCAATAGACAGAGATTAAAACGTTCGAATAACACAAAAATAGCACAAATCGGAGAACTGAAAACCCAAAACAGAGAGAAAAAAAGGTGACTTTTTATTTCGAAAGCTATTTCTTTTTTCTGATGACTTTTTATTTCGAAAGCTATTTCTTTTTTCTTCTTCTCAACATATATTATCACTATATTATTGTAACACCTCTTACCCAGGTCTGTCGCCGGAACAGGATACGAGGCATTACCGGACATGATCCAAGCTATTGTACAAAATTCAAAATGTAAAATCCATATAAAGTTAAAACTTTTCCCATACATAGTCGTCAATACCCATAAGCAAAATAACCATTCGTAACTATAAATAACTAAACAATTAAGCCTTCTATACATGCCATAATTTCCAAAATATTGTTTTCAAAATACCAAAAGAAGGTCGATAGTGTGAATAGATCTCCGACGATCACCGTATCCCGAACTAGCTTGATGACACTATAAAACAAGGAAAAGAAAAGAGAGTAAGCATATAGCTTAGTAAGTAAGTATATAAATAATTAATAAATGGATTTAGTATTTTTACAAAACAACACATTCAAACCTACAATCAAATTCATTATTTATTCAAGTTTGGAGCAAGCTGTCTATTCGAGTCACAGTGACTAAATTATTTTTATCTTAAGCTACGAAACTCCAAATTAAGATCCGTAAATTTTCACTGAAACTAGATTCATATATCTTTATACCATAAAATTTCCAGAATTTTTGACTTAGCCAATTAGTACATTTTATTCGTTAAAATTTCTCCTGTTTCACTGTTTGACTATTCTGACCACTTTTCACTACGAATCAACTTTCTCCTTGTACAGAATTCAAATGATGTTGTAACTTGTTTCATTTGAAACTAGACTCATTAAGGAATCTAAATATATAAATTATGTCCCAAAATTATTTTTGTACAATTTTTAATGATTTTTCCAAGTCAGAACAGGGGATCTCGAAATCACTCTGAACCAGTCTCACAAAAATCTAAATATCTCAAAATACAGAACTTCTTTTCTTTCTTTGTTTCTTTCATATGAAAATAGACTCAATAAGATTTAATTTCATATATTATTCAAATTCTAATTCAATTTCTACCATTTTTGGTGATTTTTCAAAGACACATAACTGCTGCTGTTCAAAACTGTTTTATTTCTAAATTTCAGTAACTTTCATTGTAACATTTACTCCGTATCAATCTTACCAAAGTTCTATCACATATCGAGCGCATTGCTCATAAGTTTACACACATATACCTACACTTATTCATCACATAATCACAGTCATTTACACTTAGTCATTTCCCGTTGAACATATCAGAATATTAACGGATACATCAGAATATTGCACATAGTGCCACACTTGTAGCCAAAGCTACTTCACATCACTTATCACACATAGGCTCGTTCTTGAGCTATTCACATTCGCGGGTCTGCTCACACAAGCTGTCGGTCATACGTAACTACTCAGTGCTGCTCACACAAGCTGTCAGGTATCCGCAACACATGCAGGATTACCCAGCCACTGGTAGAACTTATAAGACCAGCACCCGTTTCACATAATCACAATCTCGGGTCTGCTCCCACAAGCTGTTGGTCATACGTAACTACTCAGTGCTGCTCACACAAGCTGTCGAGTATCCGTAACACATGCTGGATAACTCAGCCACTGGTAGAACGTACGGACCAGCACCCGGATCACTTATTCCACTTAGATTTCACATAGGTTTCAAGTGAACATGTCACTCGAATCCATTTTTATTCCTAAGGTTCAACCGGGAAATTTCTCACTTGTCGATATTTTTTCAATTACATCAAATATTCAGCCACAATTCATGCCGTTTATCAAAATATGAAAATGTAAGTAAAAACAATACATTATTTACATACAAACTTACCTCGATTGCAAAATATGACGAATTTGCAATTGAGTCAACAACCTTTTCTTTTCCCGATCAAGGTCAATTCCTCGTCTTTCTTGATCTATAATAACATATTTAACTCATTTAATACGCACATTATTCAATTTAGTCTAAAAATCACACTATAGAAAAATTACATTTTTGCCCCTAAAGTTTCACATATTTATAATTTTGCCCCAATACTCGAAAATTAAACTTCAGCCCTTATTCTTATGTTTTATAGCATGCTGATCATTTTTCCCTTCTATGGCAACATCAAATTCTTACTCTAACATACACTTATGAACATTAGGAATTTTTACCGATTATGTCATTTTACAGATTTTCACTTAAAATTGCTTAGCAAAAGTTCTTTAACATCATTTCAAGCTTCATATTCTACCATAAAACATCAAAATACATGCATTTCATCCATGGGTAAATTTTTAAACACAAACCCTAGCTCAAAATAATGGTAGAAATAGGTAAATCTTGTTACGAGGATTTCAAAAACGTAAAAATCATTAAAAACGGGGCTAGAACGGACTTACAATCGAGCTTGGAAGCTTGAGAAACCCTAGCTATGTCTTCCTTATGAGAATTTCGGCCAAGGGGTTGAAGATGATCAAAAATTAGCTTTTAATTTTGTTTTTAACTCATTTTAATCATTAAATGACCAAAATGCCCTTAACTTAAAAATATTCTATTTAACCTATTTAATGTCCATTTTTTTTTCCAGAAAGTTAACCAATGGTCTAGTTACCTTTTAAGGACCTTCAATTTAAAATTTCATAGCAATTAGATATCTCTAGCTTCTAGAACTCAAGTTTTGCACTTTTTACAATTTAGTCCTTTTGACTAAATTGAGTGCTCAAACACCAAAATTTTCGAACGAAATTTTTACGAAATCATTTCATAAAATTGTAGATCATAAAAATATAAGAATATTAATTTTTTTTAATTTTTTTAATTTTTTTTTCCTCATCGGATTTGTGGTCCCGAAACCACTATTCCGACTAAGCTCAAAATCGGGTTGTTACAACTCTCCCCCCCTTTAGGGATTTTCGTCCCCGAAAATCTTACCAGAAAAGAGGTTTGGGTACTGTTTTCTCATGGCTTCCTCTGGTTCCCACGTAGCCTCTTCTACTCCATGTCTTTGCCACAATACTTTCACTAAAGCTATACTTTTATTTCTTAACTGTTTAACCTCTCGAGCCAAAATCTTAGTCGGTTCCTCATCATAGGTCATATCCGGTTGAATCTCAATCTCTGTCGGAGAAATCACATGTGAAGGATCAGAACGATAGCGTCGCAACATTGACACATGAAACACATTATGAATTCTTTCTAACTCTGCTGGTAAAGCTAGCCGATATGCCACTGGTCCAATCCTTTCGATAATCTCATACGGCCCAATGAAATTAGGACTCAACTTGCCCTTTCGGCCAAATCTCAAAATCTTTTTCCATGGAGATACTTTCAGAAACACTTTATCACCCACTTGAAACTCAATTTCTTTTCTTTTCAAATCCGCGTATGACTTTTGTCGATCTGAAGCAGCTTTCAAACAATCACGAATTACTTTCACTTTCTCTTCAGTTTCTCTAACTAAATCAACTCCGTGAATCTGTTTCTCACTAAGCTCGGTCCAATACAAAGGAGTTCGACACTTGCGACCATATAATGCTTCGTACGGTGCCATCTGTATACTCGACTGATAACTATTATTGTAAGCAAATTCAACCAAAGGTAGATATTTCTCCCAACTACCTTCGAATTCTAAAACACAACATCGGAGCATGTCTTCAAGAACCTAAATTACTCTTTCGGATTGACCGTCAGTTTGCGGGTGAAACGCGGTACTAAAATTCAATTTCGTACCCAAGGCTTCTTGCAACTTTTTCCAAAACCTCGAAGTGAACCTCGGATCTCTATCCGAAATAATAGACATAGGCACTCCGTGCAGTTTCACAATTTCAGCAATATACAATTCAGCCAACTTATCAAATGAGTAGTCGGTACGTACCGGTATAAAGTGAGCCGATTTCGTCAATCTATCCACCACAACCCAAACGGCATCTTTCTTTTTCGGAGTCAGAGGCAAACCAGTCACAAAATCCATCGTAATTCTATCCCATTTCCATTCGGGAACCATCACTGGCTGAAGTAAACCCGAAGGCACTTGATGCTCGGCTTTCACTTGTTGGCAAATCAAACACTTTGATACAAACTCAGAAATTTCTCTTTTCATACCCGGCCACCAATAAAATTTCTTCAAATCATTATACAATTTTGTACTACCCGGATGAACTGACAAACAACCACTGTGTGCCTCATGTAAAATTTTTCGAATCAACTCATCATCTTTTGGTACACACACCCTATCACGAAACATCAAACAATCATCTGGTCCGATTCGAAAATCTGAATCACTACCCAATTCACATTGAACTCTTTTAACTTGCAATTCCCTGTCTTTCTTTTGAGCTTCGCAAATTTGCTGATGAAATAACGGTCTAGCCCTCAACTCGGCCAAAATCGAATCGTCGTCAAACAAAGTCAAACTCGTATTCATAGCTCTCAAAGCATACAAAGATTTTCTACTCAAGGCATCTGCAACTACATTCGCTTTTCCCGGATGATAATCAATCACTAACTCATAATCTTTCAATAATTCGAGCCACCTCCGTTGTCGCAAATTCAAGTCCTTTTGATTCATCAGATATTTTAAACTTTTATGATCGGTAAAGATTCGACATTTCTCACCATACAAATAATGACGCCAAGTCTTCAAAGCAAATACGATGGCGGCCAATTCCAAATCATGCGTCGGATAGTTCTTTTCGTGCGGTTTTAGCTGTCTCGAGGCATAAGCTACTACTTTGCCCTCTTGCATCAACACACAACCAAGACCATTCAATGATGCATCACTATAAATCACAAACTCTTTTCCCGACTCAGGTTGTACCAAAACCGGTGCTTCTGTCAATCGCGCTTTCAACTTCTCGAAACTTTGCTGACATTTATCGGTCCATTCAAACTTAACATTCTTTTGCAACAACTTAGTCATAGGAGAGGCAATCATTGAGAATCCCTCAACAAAACGTCTATAATACCCGGCTAAACCCAAAAAGCTTCTAACTTCAGATACATTCTTTGGCGGTTTCCAATCAACTATTGCCGAAATTTTACTCGGATCAACCCGAATACCATCACCCGAAACTATATGTCCCAAAAATCCGACTTCACAAAGCCAAAACTCACTTTTACTAAATTTAGCAAACAATTTCTTTTCTCTCAAAATCTGTAACACCATTCTCAAGTGTTTAGCATGTTCGGACTCATCTCGAGAATAAATCAGGATATCATCTATGAACACAACCACAAACTTATCCAAGTATGGTCGAAAAATGCGATTCATCATGTCCATAAAGATGGCAGGAGCATTAGTCAAACCGAAAGGCATCACAAGAAACTCATAATGTCCGTACCTCGTTCTAAAAGCGGTTTTTGGCACATCTGACTCTTTAACTCTCAGCTGATAGTAACCAGACCTCAAGTCGATCTTTGAAAACACTGTCGCCCCTTTCAGCTGGTCAAATAAATCATCAATTCTCGGCAACGGATACTTGTTCTTTATAGTCACTTTGTTGAGTTGTCGATAGTCAATACAAAGTCTCATAGATCCATCTTTTTTCTTCACAAACAATACGGGAGCACCCCAAGGAGAAAAACTCGGTCTCACAAATCCCTTATCTGTCAACTCTTGCAACTGAGCTTTTAATTCTTTCAATTCAGTCGGAGCCATTCTATAAGGAGCAATCGAGATCGGTGCAGTCCCAGGCAATAGATCAATAGCAAATTCAATCTCTCTAATTGGAGGTAACCCAGGCAATTCTTCTGGGAACACATCTGGAAATTCACAAACTACTGGTATTGACTCAAGCTTCGACTCGGACATCTCAGTATTCAACACATAAGCAATATAAGCTTCACACCCTTTTCTCATGTATTTCTGAGCAGACATGTGCGAAATCACCATAGGCAATTTATTTGATTCATCTGTTTCAACCCAAAGAATCTCACCATTTTCACATTTCAATTCAAGGGTTTTCTGTCTACAATTTACCTTAGCATCATACAATGTCAACCAATCCATACCCAGAATAACGTCAAACTCATCAAATGGCAACAACATCAGATTAGCCGGAAAACAGTGACCATGAATCATCAAAGGACAATTCTTGCAAACCTTATCAACTAACACATATTTGCCTAAAGGGTTTGACACTTTAATCACAAATTCAGTAAGTTCAACAGGCAAACTTTTACTAGATACTAAATTCACACAAACATAGGAATGAGTAGATCCGGGATCAATCAATGCAATAACATTAGTATCATAAAGAGAGAATGTACCAATGATCACATCGGGAGATGACGCATTCTCACGGGCACGTATGACATAAGCTCTAGCAGGTGCTCTCACTTCTGACCTTACAGCTGATTCTTTCGCTATACTTTTACTGCTAGCTCCAGTTCTGGCATTTCTCAGTGGTCTACCTCTCTTTGGCAAAGATATTACCCGGTCTAACACTCGATATTTTCCTTCTTCAATCTTCTCGGGGCAATCTTTAATATAGTGCTCTCGAGAACCACACTTAAAACAAGCACGGCTAACCATATAACACTCGCCGGGGTGTCGTCTACCACAATGCTGACATTCAGGTCTATTGGATCTAACATTACCCACACTTGCCATTGAAGTAGCTTGAGTTTTAGAACCCGAATATGATCTCCCACGGTTTTGGTGCGAATACCCAGCTGAAACAGTCAATCGATGATTCATATCTTTGAATTTCTTGGATTGAGATTGGAATGACTTACTTATTGGCCTCTTTCTTGCATCTCTGGCTTCAATCACAGCTTTTCTCTTTTCTTTGTTCAGCTCTTCAGCTTTACAAGCTCGATCAACCAATACCACAAACTCTTTCAGCTCTAAGATCCCAACTAGCAGTCGAATATCCTCGTTCAACCCATCTTCAAATCTCTTACACATAATGGCCTCGGTAGACACACATTCCTGGGCATATTTACTGAGTCTAACAAACTCTCTTTCATACTCTGTCACAGACATTCGGCCCTGCTTTAACTCGAGAAACTCTTTGCGTTTTTGATCAATAAACCGTTGGCTTATGTACTTCTTTCTAAATTCCTCTTGGAAGAAATCCCATGTAACCCTTTCTTTGGAACCACGAGATACCGAGTGTCTTCCACGGTGATATGCCGAGTCCCTTAATAAAGATATTGCACACTTTAAACATTCTTCGGAAGTACAAGAAAGTTCATCAAATACCCGAATAGAATTCTCAAGCCAAAACTCTGCTTTCTCGGGATCATCATCTATGTTAGCCCTGAATTCTTCAGCCCCTTGCTTTCGGATCTTATCAACCGGAGGCTTAGTCAGTCTTATCATTTCTGTACCTTGAGGAACTACGGGAACCGGTTGAGGAATAGGAGGAGGTGGAGGAGGTTGAACATTTGGATTCGCTCGAACAAATTCTGTATACCAATTATTCATCATATGGAGGAAGGCTTCCCGAGCCCCATCTCCTTGACTATGTGTTTCAGGTCTACTACCCACTAGCACGGTCCCTTGCGTGGGAGCCGGCGCATTACTTTCTACATCATCAGCTACAGCTCGGTCAGGATCCATTTACTATATAAAAACACAATTTAAATTGTCAGGAGTCGTCACACTATCACAGTATTTTTATGGCATGTATAGCTAGACTTTCACATACGCTATGTTAGTCCGAGAACCGACTAAACCATAGCTCTGATACCACTAAAATGTAACACCTCTTACCTGTGTGCATGTCAGGAAGCAGGATACGAGGCATTACCGGACATGATCCAAGCTATTGTACAAAATTCAAAATGTAAAATCCATATAAAGTTAAAACTTTTCCCATACATAGTCGTCAATACCCATAAGCAAAATAACCATTCGTAACTATAAATAACTAAACAATTAAGCCTTCTATACATGCCATAATTTCCAAAATATTGTTTTCAAAATACCAAAAGAAGGCTGATAGTGTGAATAGATCTCCGACGATCACCGTATCCCGAACTAGCTTGATGACACTATAAAACAAGGAAAAGAAAAGAGAGTAAGCATATAGCTTAGTAAGTAAGTATATAAATAATTAATAAATGGATTTAGTATTTTTACAAAACAACACATTCAAACCTACAATCAAATTCATTATTTATTCAAGTTTGGAGCAAGCTGTCTATTCGAGTCACAGTGACTAAATTATTTTTATCTTAAGCTACGAAACTCCAAATTAAGATCCGTAAATTTTCACTGAAACTAGATTCACATATCTTTATACCATAAAATTTCCAGAATTTTTGACTTAGCCAATTAGTACAGTTTATTCGTTAAAATTTCTCCTGTTTCACTGTTTGACTATTCTGACCACTTTTCACTACGAATCAATTTTCTCCTTGTACAGAATTCAAATGATGTTGTAACTTGTTTCATTTGAAACTAGACTCATTAAGGAATCTAAATATATAAATTATGTCCCAAAATTATTTTTGTACAATTTTTAATGATTTTTCCAAGTCAGAACAGGGGATCTCAAAATCACTCTGAACCAGTCTCACAAAAATCTAAATATCTCAAAATACAGAACTTCTTTTCTTTCTTTGTTTCTTTCATATGAAAATAGACTCAATAAGATTTAATTTCATATATTATTCAAATTCTAATTCAATTTCTACCATTTTTGGTGATTTTTCAAAGACACATAACTGCTGCTGTTCAAAACTGTTTTATTTCTAAATTTCAGTAACTTTCATTGTAACATTTACTCCGTATCAATCTTACCAAAGTTCTATCACATATCGAGCGCATTGCTCATAAGTTTACACACATATACCTACACTTATTCATCACATAATCACAGTCATTTACACTTAGTCATTTCCCGTTGAACATATCAGAATATTAACAGATACATCAGAATATTGCACATAGTGCCACACTTGTAGCCAAAGCTACTTCACATCACTTATCACACATAGGCTCGTTCTTGAGCTATTCACATTCATGGGTCCGCTCACACAAGCTGTCGGTCATACGTAACTACTCGGTGCTGCTCACACAAGCCGTCGTCGGTATCCGCAACACATGCGGGATTACCCACCCACCGGTAGAACTTATAAGACCAAAGCACCGTTTCACATAATCACAATCTGGGTCCGCTTCCCACAAGTCGCCGGTCATACGTAACTACTCTCGGCTGCTCACACAAGCGTCGAGTATCCGTAACACATGCTGGATAACTCAGCCACTGGTAGAACGTACGGACCAGCACCCGGATCACTTATTCCACTTAGATTTCACATAGGTTTCAAGTGAACATGTCACTCGAATCCATTTTTATTCCTAAGGTTCAACCGGGAAATTTCTCACTTGTCGATATTTTGTCAATTACATCAAATATTCAGCCACAATTCATGCCGTTTATCAAAATATGAAAATGTAAGTAAAAACAATACATTATTTACATACAAACTTACCTCGGTGCAAAATATGACGAATTTGCAATTCAGTCAACAACCTTTTCTTTTCCCCGATCAAGGTCAATTCCTCGTCTTTCTTGATCTATAATAACATATTTAACTCATTTAATACGCACATTATTCAATTTAGTCTAAAAATCACACTATAGAAAAATTACATTTTTGCCCCTAAAGTTTCACATATTTATAATTTTGCCCCAATACTCGAAAATTAAACTTCAGCCCTTATTCTTATGTTTTATAGCATGCTGATCATTTTTCCCTTCTATGGCAACATCAAATTCTTACTCTAACATACACTTATGAACATTAGGAATTTTTACCGATTATGTCATTTTACCAGTTTTCACTTAAAATTGCTTAGCAAAAGTTCTTTAACATCATTTCAAGCTTCATATTCTACCATAAAACATCAAAATACATGCATTTCATCCATGGGTAAATTTTTAAACACAAACCCTAGCTCAAAATAATGGTAGAAATAGGTAAATCTTGTTACGAGGATTTCAAAAACGTAAAAATCATTAAAAACGGGGCTAGAACGGACTTACAATCGAGCTTGGAAGCTTGAGAAACCCTAGCTATGTCTTCCTTATGAGAATTTCGGCCAAGGGGTTGAAGATGATCAAAAATTAGCTTTTAATTTTGTTTTTAACTCATTTTAATCACTAAATGACCAAAATGCCCTTAACTTAAAAATATTCTATTTAACCTATTTAATGTCCATTTTTTTTTCCAGAAAGTTAACCAATGGTCTAGTTACCTTTTAAGGACCTTCAATTTAAAATTTCATAGCAATTAGATACCTCTAGCTTCTAGAACTCAAGTTTTGCACTTTTTACAATTTAGTCCTTTTGACTAAATTGAGTGCTCAAACACCAAAATTTTCGAACGAAATTTTTACGAAATCATTTCATAAAATTGTAGATCATAAAAATATAAGAATATTAATTTTTTTTAATTTTTTTTAATTTTTTTTTTCCTCATCGGATTTGTGGTCCCGAAACCACTATTCCGACTAAGCTCAAAATCGGGTTGTTACAATTATTTTTAAAAATAAATTTTCAAAAAAAAAAAAGACAAACACAAAACTTTTACCTTTTCCGGCAACATTGCGCGTAGTAGCGGTAATGGCGTGGCGTGAATGAGCCTCTCACGGATTCGAGTTTCTCTCAGATTGAGAGTAAAAAGAGGAAGGGGCCCTTTTTTTGAAAAGCAAGCAGCAAAAAGTGAAAAATAAAAGAAAAAAAGTGATTTTATAAGGGATTTATAAGGGACCCAAAACGACGCCGTTTAGGGCCTGTTTCAGTGGCCTCAAAACGACGTCGTTTTGGTCCTGATCCGCCCGCGACCCGACCCGCTCCAGGGGATCCGCTCTTTTCTAATAAAAGGGTTATCTTCCATTTCAGTCCCCCCATGTTTTCATTTTTTTAAAATTAGATTTCCTTTTTTTAATTTTGACCCCGAAATTTCGTGCGATTTTGAACTTAGGCTCTGTTTGTTTGATGTAAAACATTTTCCGGAAAATATTTTCCAAGTTTTCTGGTGTTTGGTTGATGGAAAATGTTTTCCTTGATGAAAACATTTTACAAACACGGGTAAAATGCTTTCTTTGTTCCCGTAAAACGTTTTCCCAAATTTTTTTCGGGAAGACATTTTCCAAGCTTTCCCAAGTTCATCCAGGTACATTTTCTTCCTCCTTTCTTCCCTTCTTCATTCCTTCTCCTTCTTCTTTCTTTCTCAGCCTATTTCTTCTTTCTTTCACACCCTTAGTCGGTCCCTCACCCTCCTCCTAGACAGATCACCCTTCACCGTCGATTCATCTTATCTCTTACCTCAACCGGTGCCTTTCAGGCGGAACTCACTCTCTCCTCTCGATTCTCTGCCGGCAGCCGCTACAACCCACCCCTCACAGCCTCTTTCCGTCGCTCAACTCAGCCCTTGCAATCGGTAGTCAGTCGCGCAATTTGCAATCAGTGCGATCGGTAGTCGATCGCGTGCCGCATAAGCAGTGCAATCGGTAGTCAGTTGCGCAGCTCACAGGTAGCAAGCTTGTCGCCGCCGTCTCACACCCTGAGGTTTCTGCAAATTTATTATTAGGTTTATTTGAAATCTGTTGCTTGTTTAAATTTCATAATATAGATCGTTGAATATATTCTGCTCGAAAAATGCACCCTCCTCTAACTTTACACAGGCATCCAATGTGTGCTGAAGTAAGTACAAACTTGTTATATTTTACATCAAACAAACAGAGCTTATAATTTCTTCTTTTGTGTGTCCCCTGTTTGTGGATGTGTTTATAAGCATGATTGTGGATGTGTTTTGATCCTATGTTGTTCTTTATTTACTTCCATAGAGGTGAGAATCTATATGAACTGGTTGAAATTAGGGAAATGGGGAAGCTAGGAAAGGCCTCCCTTAGGTGCAAACCATGTGGTAGCGGAGTGGCATCATTGATCGGTTTTCTTTGGTATGTTTCCTGTTTTCATATGCAGTAGCCAAGAACTAAATAATTTAGTTTTAGAGCAAAAATGAAATTACATTCTGAGTTAGGATGACATGTTTGCATTATAAGGTAGTGATTAGCTAAATGATTACTTCCCCGTCAACAAACGCCAACACTTCAAAAACATTTCCTCGGAAAAATCAAATTCCCCTAATAAAACCTATGAGCTGAAATTGATTGGGTAGCTCATAAAGTAACGGTTCCAATTGAAGGACCATAACCTGAAAACAATGGCATTCTTGTATGGGAAATGGCGATTTCTTCTTCGTTTTTTGGTCCCAGTTCTTGCAGCACGAACTGCAACGTGCTTTGATGTTGAATGCATGCATAAACATGTTAGATGAATCCTATGTTGTACTGTCATATATAATCATTTGTAAAAATAACATGTTCTAGATCTTCTTTGTAAAATAATAAACATGTCCTAAGTTAGTAATATGTTACATATCATAATCATTTGCCTACTATATGAATCTTAATGATTTTGCACATGTTTCACCTACTGGATTTGATTAAATTTCTGTCTGTTTTTTGAAGGAATTTCTCATGGTAGTCATCTTTTGTCTTTACAAGGACAAAAACAGCTACGAAATAGCTTGATTTATGTCCAAAATAATTTTAAAATATTCTTCTCTGTTGGTTGTTTTAACTAATGATTTTTGTGTTTTTACCCTTTAATGATGACTTTTTTTTTTCCTAACATGAAACAGTTGTTTCACCAGCTCCATGCAAAAAATAATAATCTGTTCCCACTTTGTAGGAATATATATATATATGTATGTATGTTAATTTTAATTTTTTTCATTGATTATTGTAATTATGACTTGCTTTTTTGTCAAACCATCCTGTACTCATAGCCAATCATATTGTTAAAAAAAAAAAAACTTGAGGGTTTCGTATTTTGCCTTGTGTGTTTTTTGGCAAGTAATGATAAAACTGCATTTATATTTTTGGGGGTCTTTTTATTCATACATTTCATTCATTCTTTTTTCATATTATGATGAATCTTTTTGGTGATCATCTTTCTTTCTCTAAAGTAAAGCTTAAAGTTAGTGACAAAACTATGCTGTTTTTTTGGTGATTCGAATGCATCAGCTACATTGTTCTTGCTGTTGGCTTGCAAAGTTTGTGGAGCTTGTCTCTTGCATTTGTTGATAAAAATTCTGCTTACCTTTAATTATTGCATAGGTCCCTTTTTAATAGAGATTACAATAATTAAATAGAGTATATGAACTAAATAAGGTTTTACCAAACACAACTGCTATTCTAAGAGTCCTAAAGCAGTTCTTTTATCATGAGTCCTACCTAACTTCTCCTAAAAAATAATATAAAAACTTTTATATAATTACTGGTATCTTCATACAAGCTTTACAAAAAGCTTAAACATAGTTTAAACATACTTTGTTGTTTTTGGTGCTTGCTCAAGAAGAAAGGAATTTGGAGGTTGGTATTTTCCATCAGTAGGATTGACAGTAAGTAAAACAAAATAGATGTCAAAAGGTGTTTTCGAGAGAGGATTATAAAATCTCAAAAAAAAAAAAAATCACAAACGATTCATGTATTTATATTGTATCAATATTTAATATATTTGTATTTTTTTATAATATTAATAATTTCTAAAATCCAAAAGGAAAATTACATGTATATATAATTATATATAAATATAAATATATTTATATGGATGTAATTGACATGAATTTGCATGTATATGGATGTAATTGACATGAATTTGCATGTATATATAATTAGCTTGATATGTATGTATGCACTTTAGTCATGGTAACTTTTCATATATGTGATCTTATGAAAATGTTGCATCTTTTTTGTATTAAAATTGTTTTTTTTTTGGTGGCATATTTGTGTAGATGGATCGTAATCAAGATCAAAATGTAATTGTCGGAGTCGTAGCTTCAGTTTTGGCTTTTGGGGCTCTTTGGATTAAAAAATTAAAAAGTAGGAAAGAAATTGCTTCTCATCCTCGTGTGAATCGAGATTATGAAAGAGAAAATTATATTAATAGTATTTTATATAGTGGTGATCAGCATTGTATTGATATAATAAGGATGAGACCGATCGCTTTTTTTAATTTGTGTGATATTCTTAGTAGGAATAATTTGTTAGAATCATCTAGATCTGTCAATATTAGGGAGCAAGTAGTTATATTTTTACATATAATTGGTCATAATGTAAGGTTTCGAGTGGTTGGATCTAGATATTATAGATCAACTGAGACAATTCACCGTTACTTTAGGGTTGTATTGAGAGCTATTTTGAAATTGTATAAACTAGTTATTAGATTACCTGATGAGTCAACTCCTAGTGAAATCAGAAACAATCCAAGATTTTATCCTTATTTTAAAGATTGTATTGGAGCATTAGATGGAACTCATATTCGTGCATCCGTTCCACTTAGTATTCAAGGAAGATTTCGTAGCCATAAAGGGGGGACGACACAAAATGTATTAGCTGCCATTACATTTGATTTGAAATTTTCTTATGTTCTAGCTGGTTGGGAAGGTAGTGCACATGATTCTCGTATTTTAAGTGATGCACTTTCACGCCCAGGAGGATTAAGAGTTCCGGAAGGTAATAATTATCATTAAATACCAAATAGTTCTAGTAAGCTCATAATTTATTAGTATTAATTGTGTTCTGTAAAATTGTAGGTAAATATTATATTGCTGATGCTGGATATGGCATTCGAAATGGATATATTACTCCATATCGTGGTGTCCGATATCATTTAAAAGAGTTTAGTGCTCAAGGGCCTGAAAATGCAAAAGAACTTTTTAATCTTCGTCATTCATCATTACGAATCACTGTTGAACGTGTTTTTGGAATTTTAAAGAAACGGTTTCGTGTATTAGATGCTGAGCCATTTTGGAAATTTCAAACTCAAGTAGATATAGTTTTGGCTTGTTGTATCATTCATAACCATATAATGGGAGTTGATCCTAGTGATTTACTTAATCAAGGATTATACGAGGAGTCTGAGTCTGATTTGATAATACAAACTCTTACGGAGCGAGAAGAAAGAGAAGAAGCAAGAGAATGGTCTGCTAAGAGAGACGAAATTGCACAAACTATGTGGACTGATTATATGGCTAGAAATATTAGGTAGGTTTAGGGCTTAAGGTTATTGTTTTTATGTTATGTATGTTTTAGTAAATTGTTTTTTTTTTGTTAATGTTGGTTGGATAATGATATTAAAATTTTAGTTTGTTGGATTTTGAAATTATTATGTCTTGAATTTGTTAGATATTGATTATGTTTTAAGCTTATTAGATATTGAATTTATTATGTTTTAAGCTTGTTAGATATTAAATTTATTATGTTTTGAGGTTGTTGGATATTGAAATGATTGACAATGATAATTATTAATGTAGAATGGGTAAGGGCAACAAAGAAGGGACCTCTAAGCAATTCAGGTGGACAAAACCGATGGAACATGTTTTTCTTGAAATTCTAGCAGAAGAGGCCCAGAAAGGAAATAAGCCTTCTAATGCTTTCAAAGCGTTTCTATTAATCGAGTTGTCGAAGCTATTTTCTGAAAGATTTCAAGTCCAATGCGATGCGAAACATGTGGAAAATCATTTGAGGACTATAAAAATCGAGTGGCGATTATATGCAAAATTCGAGGTGAAAGTGGTTTCGGATGGGATGATAACATGAAAATGATCACATGTGATAGAGCAACATATGATGCAGCAGTGATGGTAATATATGTATATATATGTTAAGTTTATTTCAAATGTTTTTTACTTGTTATTCTAATTGTGTATAATATCCAACAGGCACACAAGAAGTATGAACCATTTTTGAATAAAAGCATTGATCATTATGATGAAATGGCTTTGGTTGTTGGCAAAGATATGGCAACAGGGAGTTTTGCCAGAACATTTGCTGACATAGATTTGGATGATGATAATCAAGATTCAGTGCCTGTAGACTACGACAATGAAGAGGCTGAAGAGGTAAGAACAAATGTATCTTCATCTGGCACATCCAAACGTAAAAGAAAAAATGTTCAAGAAAGTGTCGTCGATGAACAAATTAAATTTGTGGGTGAACAACTTGGCAAAATTGCTAATGCTTTGGAGCAATTTACTGCGGATAAGACACCACAACTTTACCGAACAGGTGATGTCGATGGAGGACGAAGGATTTGATGATGACTTCACGTTTCTGTGTTTGATTATTTAGTAAGTCATGAATCCAAGCCAAAGCTTTTCTAGTTAAAAGTAAGAAGCATAAAAAATTTGGCTTCAAAAATTTGCTCAAGGTTGAAGATGTTGATACTTTTATGTAGTGTAATATATAGTTATGCACTTGGACAATGTGACAATATTGTTTTTATGTGGTGTACTACTAATTATGTATTTGGATAATATTTCTAGTATTAATTGTGATTTGGAAACTAATTTATAATTATTCAATCCTTTTTTTATTTTTTAACACAATTACAAATAATTTATTTGACTTTGGTTGTTTTCAATATGATAATAAATCATTGCAATATATGTAAAAACAATTTAAAATATAAAAATTATTAATATGTAAATAAATTTATTAATATATATGTAAAATCAACTTTTCCAGAAAATATTTTCATGAAATCTGTCAAACAACAGAAAATATTTTACACAGATTCATCCAAACACTGAGAAAATATTTTCAGTAAATCATTTTCCAGAAAATATTTTCTGGTAAATCATTTTCCAGAAATCATTTTCCGGAAAACATTTTACTGCCAAACAAACAGACCCTAGTCCCTAAAGGAAATGTGTCGTTTTAGAGGCCTGGATAAATTTCCTTTTTGGCCCCCCTTTCTTCACGCGGATTACAAATCGACTCTCTGCCTCATTTTTTTCATTTCTGATTCGCCCCTAGAATTTTTCCTTGTTTTTAATACAGTCCCGTTAGTTCTTTTTGTTATTTTATTAATAAAATTAATTTAATATCCTTATATTATTATTATTATTTGTTTGTTTTACTATTATGTTTATTATTATTTTCTTTTATCATTATTATTATTGTCATTACTCTTATAATTATATTTTCTTATATTATCATTACTATTTTTATTTTTATTTTTTAACCCTATTATCATTATTATTATTATTATTACCCCCATTACTACTGTCTTTTTATTTTTTTGTTTTTTGTACTTTTTATTTTTTTTTTTGTTTTCATCATTTTATTTTTCTACATTCATTAATTATTTTCATTATTAATATTATTTCTCGTATTATTATATCTCTATTATTATTTTATCGCTAGTAACATCATCACTCTTTTACTATTACGATCCCTATTGTTTGTTTATTTATTTAGTTATTTTATATTTTATATTTTTATTTTCACTATTTGTTATTCGTTTATTACTATTATTATTACATTTTTAGATGGTTGTGCCTAATGTTTACCCAATTTATTTACTTGTTTATCATCGGATTTTTGAATTTGTTAATTCTCACTTGTTTACTTACTCCTTTTTTTTATAATAGGTTTTTTTATTTTATTCTTATTTACTTTATTTATTTATCTTATTTTTATTTTTGCTCATATTATTGTCACATACATTAATGCATTTACTATTACTCTGCTGTACACATTAGTATTGTAATTTGTTTTTATATTTTTATATTAACTTTCACCCGATACAAAATTGATTTTTTTCATAAAGGTAATATTTCGTATTTAGAAATTCGAGAAGTCGTGCCTTAACGTAATGAGTTTCGGTTTTTCTCGTTTAATATAAATAACCGAATATCTTTTTAAAACAAATACATTTTTAAACAAAAAACTTATTCTCGAGAACTCGAAATGTCATGTCCTAATGCATTGGATGTGATGTTTTGTTATCCCGAGATAAGATTTTTTAAATCGAGGCAATGTTTTGTATTTAGAAGCTCGAGAAATCGTGCTCTAAAGTATTGGGTCTACGATTTCTCGTCCATTTTAAATAACAGAGTATCCTTTTAATTAAATGCATAAGTTTTGAACAAAAGGCAAGTTTAGCCTCGAAGGTCGAGGTGTTGTGTCATAGCGTATTGGATATTACACTTTACCTTGAGACGAGACAGCCTTTGTCACACATTTTCAATTTATCCAATTGTTTTTAAGCATCAATAACAAAGAGGGATCGTGTTTTAAATTTTTTTAAGTTTTTAAATATTCGACAATAAGACATCGATTAATCAATTAGGTACCAATTTTGGGCGTATCGAGGGTGCTAGCCCTTCTTCTTGCGTAACCGACTCTCGAACCTGTTTTTTTGAGTTTCATAGACCAAAATCGTTGTTTTGATAAATCGAACTATTTATTAAAAAAAACCATTTTACGAGGTGACCCGTTCACACCTCAACAAAAAAAGATTGGTGGCGACTCCCGTTTTCGTTTCCATTTTCAAAACCAAAGTTGATTCCCGTTTTTTAAAAAAAAATAGTTACGACAATCATAATTTCAATATATTAAAATTAATATTATCTCTTTTTCAATTATATAAGAAATTATTTAATTTATAAATTAAAAGACACTAATTCAACTAAACCCCTGACCCTTAACCCTTAACCCCTAAACCATAACCCTTAACCCTTAACCCTTGATCCTTAACCCTTAAACCCCTAACCATTAAGCCTTAAACCTTAAACCATAAACCATAATCCTTAAACATTAAAATAGTAACTCCAAATTTACACCCTAAATCATATACCCTAAATTATAAATCCTAAACTATAATGATAAATACTTTAATATTTTAAAATTAATACTATCTCTTGTACGATTATATAAGAAATTATTTAATATATAAATTAAAAAACAATCAGTCATATACCCAAAAAACTTTAAAATTATTTGTGGCGTATTTTAAAAAGCACAGCTAATGGTTGACCTATAGCTGCGTTTTTTTCAAAAAGTGCCACTAATGCCCTTAAAACTCAAAATGAAACGATGGAGTTGAGTTTAATCTTTTTGCGGCGTTTTTAAAAAAGCGCCACTAAAGGTCGACCTATAGCGGCGTTTTCCAAAAAGCGCCGTTAATGCTCATTCTATAGCTAATGCCCTTTAAAGCTCAACATGAAACGACGGCATTGTGCTTAATCTTTTTGTGGCGTTTTTCGAAAAGCGCCGCTAATGCTCGATCTATAACGGCGTTTTTGGTCTAAGTGCCGCTAAAAACCTATTTTGCTGTAGTGGATAAGAAGTTGGGGATTAGAAATTAAGAGTCAGGGATTAGAAATTGGGGATTAGAAATTAGGAGTTAGGGATTAGAAATGGGTGAGTCGACTGAGGAGGGAAAGAAATGAAAGGGCTTAGAACTCACCATAAGTTGTGGCTGTTATAATGGACCAATTTCAGGTTTGCATTGGGTTAGGCCCAGACCAGTTTTCTTCTTCTTTTTCATTAATATGTTTTTTTTTTGTTAAAGTACCTGGGAGGTCCCTGTATTATAGGGACTAAATCAAATTAGTCCCTTTATTATTAAATGGATTAATTTAATCCCTATATTAAAAAGTCTAAATTTATAACAAATTTAACATTTACTATATACAAAATATCTTGAAATTCATTTTTTTTCAATTGCGTTTAAATTCCAAACAAAGGATTTTATTTACAAAATTATAAAAACTTTGAAAATATTAACTCTATTAAACAATATTAACTTTAAAAGATACCTTTTAGGTAATGAGGGAATAAAAGAAAATCATTGGTACAAAAATAATATCCAAAAATGTGTGCACCTCCATGGAAATTAATTTATGGGACTTGAATGTTAAGGACACTGGGTTGCTTACTTTGTTCACAAAATCCAGAAGCAAGGCCTGCTCACTGTTCCGGAAGGCAGTAGGCTCAGCCTCTAGAGATTGTAAATGAGCTAAGTTTGGACAACGGTAGGTTCTGCGCTAATAGATGGATTGCATTTTGATATTTTTATTAAAAAAAGTAATTTAATTTAGATTAAAGAGTAAATTGTTAAGCAAATTTTGTACAAAAATATGGTACGAGGATGATTTTTTTTAAATGTGTAAAGGGCATCTGGTTTTTAAAAAGAATAATAAAGCAAGTACTATAGCATTTTTTCTATTCACACCAAAGAATGAACTAACTGAGAATGTACTTGTGACTGTGGTATGTTAACTGCAACTGTTGGAAAATTTAGACATCACATATATAATAAGGATAATTACATGTTATTATTTACTATCATAATAGGTTAGCCCAAATTAAAAGTGATCTAATTTGGTTAGAATTTTATTGGGCTTTTAATTATTAAATAAAGTATGGGTCAAATATGTGTAGATACTATTCTAATCAAATTCTAATTAATGATTGGCTAATTAGAATTTGATTAGAACTAATATACTAAGGTTATAAATATTATGGTTATGGTCCCCAAATTATACACAATATATCTTTTCTAATATCCCATCATTAGGGGAGATAGAGCAAATATTCTCTAAATTTCTTGTGTGCTAATTTGGAAGATCAAATCCTTAAAATTCGATAAAACTACAAAGAATTCATGGATTCAGGTACGCTTCCGTATCTAGTTTTATTCTTGATTTATTCTTGATGATTTGACATGATAGATTCTGGTTTATTAAGTTTTATTTCAGATTTATTTTACAAATCTAACAAGTGGCATCCGAGCTTTGTCATGTTGAATCATTGAGAATGAATTAATTCTTTATTATTTTTGGATTGATTCGTTTTTCTTTTTTAATTTTATGGATTTGATATTTTAATTATATATTATGTTGAATCTTTGATATTCCTGATAAATTTTTGGGTTTTGATTCTTTCAATAAAATTTTAAAGTTTTATGGTTTTAATTCTCGTATAACTGGAAAGATTTACAGTTTTAATTGAGGATTAAAAAAAATTAAGGATTTTATGTTGTCTATACAGTTTTAATAAATATTTAAAAACCTGTATAGGTTTGGGTTCATTAGAAACTTTTTATGATATATATTTGATTATATCAATAGATGGATTATTAATCGCTAATCGCTTGTTTTACAGTTTTACAGTTATATATATATTGTTTTGGAGACACTTTAGTAATTATGTTCAGGATTTTACATGATGATATATGGTTGGTAAAAGAAATTGCTTCAGGTAAAGTGTCTCTTATATACAGATTGTTCATCAATGAATTTGTTATATATGTTGAATCCTTAAGATTGATGGTAATATTTGTTAGTTTTAATTTTTTTTTATCGATTCAATTTTAGGGTTTCATTATAATCATTTTTTAATTCAAATTCTGTTCAACAATTGTACAATTGAATTCAATTTTATAATCATTAATTCTTGAATTCAATATATAGTTGATAGAATATATTATTTATTATTGAGTTTATATGCTTATTCTTCTCATACTATTCAGTTTAAGCATATATTTTGAATTTGGATTTACTTGGGATATGTAAGGCAAGTCGATCAGGGTTATATTTTTATGGTTTAATTATGATGAAATTAGATTTTGATGCAAATTGATGTTAATCGTAATATGTGTTTAAATAATTTGGTTTTAACTTTGGTTCTATAATCTTAAGTTTTGGTATCTTATGGTTTCAAATATTTGGTTAAATTATGATGATATGGTTTATTGTATGAATTGTGGGATATGCCAACTATTATGATTTTGTTTTTGAGATTTATTGGCTTAAAAATATTTTCAAGTATTTATGTAAATATCTGTTTAATCATAAATAACTTTCAATTTACATGGTAAAAGATTTTCTATTTGATTATGAGTACATGTATATGCGTGAATTGCTTTGGTGTTTTTTTCCACGCCAAAATTATGAATACATGTGCTTGTTAATTATTTGGCTTTGAACCACAACATTATTTCTGTTTGTGTTTTGATATATATGATTTTGGAACAAAAAAAGAAATAGTCAAAAGTTAAGGTTTTCGGTTTTTATTGCATTATTAAGACAACCTTATTTTGGGTTTTTTTTTCAGAGTTTATAAAGCAATAAAAAAATAGTTTTCACATTTGACTATTGGGGAAATTTTTAAATTTGAATATTGGTATATTTATATATATTTTAAAACAACTTAATTGAAGCAATAAGTCACCAAAGTGATTTTTTTTGTACAAATTATTTTGTTTTAAAATATAAAAGGTTGTGTGCATGTAACTTAAGTTATGTTAATATTGATCGGCCCAAATGAAGGTTAATAATATTACATGTGCAATTATGGTAATAAAAATGTGACAATTATTCGGTTTTACATGTGAGTAATAAATCAACCCAAAGAAAGATTTATTGTTCGACATGTTCTTATTGTCAATGTTTGATTATTACATCAATATATCACTTACAATTTAATATTTTGTCCAAAGATAAAATATTAATGGAGTATCCGATATCTTGAGATGAGATTTACTTTTATTCAAATTATTTTGGTTTAAATTTAAAGTCTTATGTGAGGTTATTTGTGGTTTATGATTTATTCATCTATTATATTTGCCAACATCATTGTATGTTGTCTTGGGATAAATATATATACATATATATACTATTATCTTTTAATTTGATTGAAAGATGAAATTAAAAGAGATATTTTGAAACAAATAAATTCATATTTTTTGGCTTTTAATTAAGAATCTCTAATATTTTAAATAGATTAGTTGAAACAAAATGCCGCCAAAGCGACCTTTTTTGTGTAGACTAGTTTATTTGAAATATGAAGATGATTATATGTTTTTGTGATTCATGCGTTTATTAATTGACCTAAAGGTAAGTTAATATTTGACAGAATTTCAACGACATCTGTGGTAATAAATCTGTGACAATTATAAGGTATTTTATGTGAGCAATAAGTTAATCCAAAGATTAATTAATTGTTTGACATAATTTATTGTCAATGTTTGATTGCTACAACAAGAGTACCGCTTACTGTTAATATTACTGTCCAAAGACTTGATATTAATGTTGTGTTTGGTATCTTGGGATGGGATTAGCCATTATCTTGAATTTATTATTTACTTATGAAAATTGATGTGAGCTTATTTTTATTTTTATTTTTGTTCTATATTCAGCTAATTCATATTCTACTGCCACAATATCCGCTAATATAAATTTTATACCCATGCTTAATGGGACTAAATGTATGGAAAAGGCACTTATTTATAGTGCTTGGCTGTATGAACATAGGCCTTGCACTAAAGGAAGAACTACTTGCACCTCTCACTGCGGAAATCACCCCCTATATTAAAAGGGATTTTGAGAGGTGGGATCGTTCAAATTACAAGAGTCTAATGATCATGAGTGTAACATCCGGGATTTTGGGCTTATGAGTTATTGTTGAATTTTGTGTGGAAGCATGCCTATGTGTGTTATAAACATGTTAGGTGAATTTTGATAACCTTAGAATATAGAAGAATGCCTTAGGAAATATTAAGTTTTAAGTTTTAAGAGGAAGCTAAGCTTGATAGGGCCTTAAGAGAAATGGTAAGGGAAATATGACACAAAAAGTGCCTTGGTAAAGTGGCTTGGAGGTGCCACTTAAGGCCTCAGTATGTGACACCACAAGCAGGGTGCAAGGCCTAGGTTCGAACCACAGGGGAAGAAAAATAAAAGTTTTATTTTACAGCAGAGATAAGCAGTAGTGGACGGCATGGGGAGACTAGGAGGATGAGCTTAAGATAAGGATAATTCCCTTTTAAAATTTCGGCTAAAGTAGTAGATAAATGAGGATTTATTTTAAAATATTTTGAATAAGCAAAAAGAGAGAAAATAGGAGAAAAGGAAGGGATGAGATAAAGGGAAGAGTGTGGCCGGCCTAGGGACTCCCTTAAGGTGATTTTCGGCCAAGTCTAGTAAGGGGAATAGCCGAATTTCATAGAAGCCTTCTAGCCTCTCTTCTAATCACTCTTTTCTCTCCAAAACCTTCACTTTTCTTCTTCTTTTTACAACTCAATCGAAAGCCGAAAATAGGATCCTCCTAAGCCTTGCCGATTCTCTCTAAGTCTCATACTGTCTTCATCTTTTCTATTCCATTAGTTAAAGCCGAATCCCTCTCTTTCCCATATTCTTTGAAGCCGAATCTTCATTACCAATCTTTATCTTCTTCTTTTTCAAATCCAATCGAAGCCGAATACCCAAGTGACTCTATTCGATTATTCTTTAAGCCTCAAAGCCGAATCTCTGTGGTGTTAGGCATATGTGCTGTCGATTTCTTTAGAAAAGGTGAGATCAAATGTCATTCGATTTTCTATCTTTTTCTTTTAGACTTGTCGAAATCTAGGAACTAATCCATTATTGTTTTTGGCCGAAACTTTGAAAGATCTTCCGCGGGATTTATCTGCTATTGTCGACTACAAGGGAGAAGGGATCTTTCGGGACTTTTAAGATCTAAGGTAAGCTATGGATGATATTCGGCCATAGGCCATTTTATTGTGATTAAATGTTAGATTGGATCTAACATATGTCTATAGGGATTTTGGCAGATACCATAGTTAAGAAGCTATTTCGGGATTTAGATCCACAAGGTAAGTGAATCTGACATTCGGCCAAGGCCATGTTTAGTGACTAGATCTGTTTCTTATTTATACAAAAGCTGGAACTAACCAGTTAAAGTGAACTAGTGTTAGCCGATTTTAAGGGAGGATCAGCACGAAGTTTCGGGATTTGTGTAGTGAACAAATCGGCAGCAAGGTAAGGATTCGGGATTTGATTATTTAGCCGAATGGCTTATTACTAACATGTTTAGGGTTGGCCGAATATAGGAACTAAGGATCTAGGACGCTAGATTGGGATTTTCGGGATTTCAGTGGACTCGCTAAGTATACCAGGTGTGTACCCCACACTAAATCTTAATAGATTACAGCTTTAATTTAACGTATGTGTTTATAATAATGTGAATGTGGCCAAAAGGTACCATGCAATGGTACAAAGTACTCAGGTATGTAACCTTAACACTATGTTAATAAGTGATATGAATATTTGGCACATGGCATATGGAAATATTGATAAGAATGTGAAATAAGGAATATGGCATGACTTATGCATGATTTGTATGACATGGGGTATATGGGTGATATGTAAAAGGGAAGTGATTTGGTGGTTTAATACCACAATATCTGAATGTGGTGACTCATATCACGAAATCTGAATGTGGTGACTCATGTCACAAATAATTATCTGGTGGCTATGCCACGAATTTTATAAGGACGATGAGCACGTCGACTGCAGTGACTACCTTCGATGATGTGTAGCGGATGGAGGGTTGACTTAATAGTCCCCACGGTGTGCAGGTTGGTACGGGTGATGTGTAGCGGATGGTACCTAGGTTTGGGTTCGGGTTTGCATCATTATATTTAATTATATGTACATGTATGAACTGATATGCCTAAACTATTGGGACTTAGTGTTGGCTGTTACACACTGAGTCTGTTTGACTCACCCTGTTGTGGGAATATTTCTTAGGTGACGCTCAGTGATGGACCGGGTCGGCAGGAGCTTAGTGGTGGCCATGCTCAGCACAGAAGTATTTTATTTCGAGACTTTATATTTTTTTTAACATTTTGGATTTTATTTGGGTTTTGTTTGATGTAATAAGACCACTAGTATGAACTGTTTGATGCATGCTCTTTATTTGATTTTATTACAATACGATTTAAGTTAAATCAAGGTTAAACAATTTTATAAAAATAAACCTTTAAGTGTTTTGACACCTAAATTAAAAATGATTTTCAATTTAAAGGTAACATTTTAAACAAATTCGGCATATCTTTTAACATAAAAACATGGTTTAATAAATCCCTGATTTCAAGAAAAACAAAGGTTTCAATTGAACTCAACATAAATCCAATTTTCTCCAAAATCACTCGAATTTTTCCTAAGTAACAAATAAGTTTTGAACCGTTTTACTCGAGGAACATACTGGATCCGGTCAAGGCTCGTGGGTCGGGTTTGGGGTGTTTCAGCTTGGTATCAGAGCCCAGTTTTAAACTCTCGGCCTTGGGTTTAAGCCCACAATGTTTTTAAAATAGAGCCCAACTAAAGTTTTGTGAAAATTTTTGGAAGTAAGCAGGTTTTCAGGCATGGCACCCAAGTCTCCGACCCGAAGTCCACCAGGTAAGTACCCTAACTATTGTGTGATTTATAGTGCGATTTGTAGAAGGGTATAAATGGAACGTAAATTAGCATCTTAAGTACTTGAACCCTAGGACTAGTTTACCCCAACAATTACATAAAACTTTAATGCCTAACTAAACAAACCTGTGACTAAGTCGCCGAGTTAGGGTGTGGCAACCATTGTGCGCATGTCTAGGATTGGATTCAGGAAGAGCCTGGTATTTAAGCAGTCCTCGTGACTCACCTTCTCTTCGCTCGAATCCTACCTAGTGCGTAGCTACGGTTCACCCTAACCAAGAGGACTTATTCACAGGCTAAACCCAATAACTAAAACCCGAAAGGGATTAGCCATATTTTTATAAAATCCTAGTTTTAAAAATCAACAAGTTGCCCTTTTGAATTGAGAAAATTATTTTTGAAAATTTTCTAAAATATTCCTAATTTACAAAATTACTAAAATACCCCTAGTTGTAAAATTACTAAAATGCCCATAGTTTCTAAAATTTTCATACTACCCTCGATTTTGATAAAATTTTCTTACTTTGTAAAAGTATCCAAAAACCCTATCTTGCGAAAATTCAAGATACCCTGATTTGGAAAAGTTACCAAATTACCCCTGACTTACAAAATTACAAAAATAACCCTAATTTCTGAAATTTCTGCGACATCACCGATTTGGAAAACAAATTCACAAAAATAACCCCAAGTTTTTACAAATTTTGAAATACCTTTGATTTATTAGGATTTTCAAATTGGCCCCGATTTAGTACCAAAATACCCATGTAGGAGAAATGACGAAAATACCCCTGGGTTAGAAACAGACAAAAATGTTTGTGAATGTGTGTGTAGATACTACTGAATGAACGCACTCTCTGAATTGGGATAGAAGACTTGAAACTTTGATCGAACGAAAGAACTACCCTTAAAAGACTTATTTTCATAAAATTTTTCGCGGTTAATCAGTGGAACAAGATACTAATGCATAAGACTTTCTTAAATCAAATTAAAGCGCGATCGTAGAAATGAGCTCTAGGGGACATGGTCATAATGTGCGAGGCCATTATAGAGGCAGGATACCTATTTTGGAACCCGTTAGATCGGGTCAAGGGTCTGAGAATGAGGTACCACCACCACCCCCACCACCAACTGTTGGTGTTGAGCAGCAACATCAGACGGGGGATGATGCAGTATCGCAGGCGGTGCTGCGAGTCCTTGAGATGGTGGCTAGAGCCGGCGGAAATATGAAAGCTCAAAAATCTGTACCCGAGCGACTCCGAGCTAATGGAGCTGAGGTGTTCCGTGGTGTATCTGGTGTGGCACCCAGTACCGCTGAGTATTGGTTGGAGGCAACTGAGCGGATCATGGATGAGCTCGATCTGACTGCTGAGGAAAAACTAAAAGGGGTGGTGTCGCTTCTCCGTGATGAGTCATATCAATGGTGGCTCACATTTCGGGATAGTGCTACAGCTGAGGAACTCACTTGGGATTATGTTAAGGCGGCATACCAGAAAAGTATGTTGGTACTAACTATATAGACGCGCAGAGAAAGGCATTTCTGGGGCTGGTTCAAGGAAATAAGTCTGCAACGGAGTACGAGGCTGAATTCTTAAGGTTGAGCAGGTATGCTCGAGGAATCGTAGCTACGGAGCATGAGCGATGTGTCTGGTTTGAGGACGGACTGAGGGATGATCTGAGACTGTTGATAGCTCCACAGCAAGAGCGGGAGTTCGCATTGTTGGTGGAGAAAGCTAAGGTAGCTGAAGGAATTAAGGACTCGGTAAGGCAGAACTCTGATCGAAATAGACAAAAGAGAAGTTTTGGGCCATCAGGGTCGTTTGGGAATGTGCAGAAGAGGCCTAGAGTTGATGGGCCGTGAGGTCAGCAAGTTGGTTCAGGAGGGCAGTACCGTACTTGTACTCGGTGTGGGAAGATGCACTTAGGGGAGTGTTGGAAGAAAACGGGAGGATGCTTTAAGTATGGGTCTAAGGATCATATGATTAAGGACTATCCAATAATGATAGACGGGAGTCGACCAATAGGCCAGGGTTATAATCAGGCTGGAAGAGGTGGACAGCAGCCTCAACGGGGTCGTGGTCTGAATAACAGAGGTAATGGTGCTGGAAGAGGACGTGGAACACTGGGCAGAGGTGTTGGTAATTTCTGAGGCAAGGCAGCTGGGTCTGGTGTATGCGGTTCGCCGAAGAGAGGATGGAGACGCACCAGACGTTATAACCGGTACGTTCTTTATATTTGGCAAGCCTTACTTTGCTTTGATTGATGTTGGCTCCACCCACTCATATGTTGCATGTAGAGTAGTTGAAACTCTAGGCATAGCCTCTGAACTTTCTAATAGGGAGATGACTGTAGTAAGCCCATTAGGCCAAACTGTAGTGGTGAATAAGATATTTCGAAAAGTACCTCTAGAGATTCAAGGAGTGGTATTTCCTGCCGACTTAATGGAACTACCCTTCGGAGAATTCGATCTTATACTTGGCATGGGTTGGCTAGTGGAACATCGGGCTGTATTGGATTGTGCGGCTAAGCGAATGGAGTTAAGGACCCCGGAGGATGAGGTGATAATCATGATAGGAGAAAGAAGAAACTACTTGTCTAATGTAGTTTCAGCACTAAAGGCTGAGAAGATGGTTCGGAAAGGGTGCAAGGCATTTTTGGCCTTCGTTAGTGCGTTGGATGCCAAGGAAGGGGGAGTTAGTGGAGTAAGAACAGTAAAGGATTTCGTGGATGTTTTTCCGGAGGAGTTACCTGGAATACCTCGGATAGGGAGGTGGAGTTCAGAATTGATTTATTGCCTGGTACAGCTCCTGTGTCAATCGCCCCGTACAAAATAGCACCAAAGGAGTTGGTTGAGCTCAAGGCTCAAATTCAAGAGTTGCTTGATCGTGGATTTATCCGACCCAGTGTGTCTCCATGGGGAGCACCGGTCTTGTTTGTGAAGAAGAAGGACAGAACTATGCGTATGTGCATAGATTATCGTCAGTTGAACAAGTTGACCATCAAGAACAAGTGCCCTTTGCCAATGATAGACGACTTGTTCGATCAGCTTAAGGGGGAGGCAGTATTCTCGAAGATAGATCTACGGTCTGGATATCATCAGCTTAAGGTGAAGGAGGCAGATATCCATAAGACAGCTTTCCAGACAAGATATGGGCATTATGAGTTCTTGGTAATGCCGTTTGGATTGACGACCGCCCCAGCCGCGTTTATGGATATGATAAACCGGGTTTTTTAACCTTATTTGGATAGGTTCGTAGTGGTGTTCATAGACGACATCCTAGTGTACTCTAAGTCTGAGGAAGAACATGATGAGCATCTCCGGATAGTGTTGCAAGTGCTAAGGGAGAAGAAGCTCTATGCCAAATTTAGCAAGTGTGAGTTGTGGCTAAAGGAAGTTGCGTTCTTAGGACATGTGGTGTCAGCAGAAGGAATAAGGATGGATCCCAAGAAGATTGAGGCAGTACTAGATTAGAAACCACCTAAGTCTGTGGCTGAGGTTCGTAGTTTCTTGGGATTGGCAGGCTACTATAGAATGTTTGTAGAAGGGTTCTTGTCAATAGCCGCGCCTTTGACGAAGCTGTTGAAGAAGGAAGTATCTTTCGTATGGACAGATAAGCAACAGGAGAGCTTTAAGAAGCTTAAGAGGGTTTTGACTGAAGATTCGGTATTGATTTAGCCTGAGGCAGGAAAAGATTTCGTGGTGTACTGCGGTGCTTCTTACACAGGATTAGGGTGTGTATTGATGCAAGACGGGAAAGTAGTCGCTTATGCGTCCCGACAATTAAGGCCGCATGAGGTTAACTACCCGACGCATGACTTGGAATTGGCAGCAGTGTTCTTTGCTCTTAAAGTATGGAGGCTCAATCTTTATGGAAAAAAGTCAGTGATTTACACAGACCATAAGAGCCTTAAGTATCTACTGACTCAGAAAGAGCTGAACCTGAGACAGCGACGATGGGTGGAGTTACTGAAGAACTACGACTGATCTATAGAGTATCACCCGGGCAAGGCGAATGTGGTAGCAGATGCCTTAAGTCGGAAGGTTGTGTCGGATCTGAAAGTATTGTTTGCACATCTGAGTTTGTATGACGATGGAAGTCTGCTGGCAGAGTTGTAAGTCAAGCCGACGTGGTTGAATGATGTGAAAGAGAGTCAGCGAGCAAATGAGGATTTAAGTGCTAAGTTGCGGCAAGTACAGCACGGGGAGTTGAAAGATTATGGTATGAATGGCGAGGGAGTATTGTGTTTCAAGGGTAAAGTCTGTATGCCAGAGAACAAGGAATTAAGGCGGAGAATTCTTCAGGAATCGCATAGTAGCCCTTATGCTATGCATCCTGAAGGTACTAAGTTGTACAGGGATCTGAGGGAACAGTTTTGGTGGCCTGGTCTTAAGAGGGAAGTTACAAAATTTGTCGGCAAGTGCTTGACGTGTCAGCAAGTTAAGGCTGAACACCAAGTTCTGTCAGGATTGCTTCAGCCAATAAAGATTCCGCAGTGGAAGTGGGAGAGAATCACCATGGACTTCGTTAGTGGGCTTCCTCTTACGTCAACTAAGAAGGACTTGGTATGGGTGATAGTGGACCGATTGACCAAGTCTGCGCATTTCATTCCAGTGCGGGTTGACTATTCTTTGCAGAGGTTAGCGAAGTTGTATGTGGCGGAAATTGTGAGGTTACATGGAGTGCCGGTATCGATTATCTCAGATAGGGATCCAAGGTTTACGTCTCGGTTTTGGAAAGCACTACATCAGGCGTTAGGCACCAAATTGGATTTCACTACGGCTTTTCATCCACAGTTGAATGGGCAGTCTGAACGAGTAATCCAAGTGTTAGAGGATATGCTGAGAGGTTGTGTGATAGACTTCAGAGGAAGTTGGGAAGCGTATTTGCCTTTAGCGGAATTTGCTTACAATAACAGCTATCAAGCCAGTATTCGGATGGCACCGTATGAAACGCTGTATGGGCGGAAGTTTCGCACTTCTACGTGTTAGACTGAATTAGGGGAACATCGAGTTTTGGGTCTAGAGATTGTGGCAGAGTCTGAAGAAAAGGTTGAGGTGATTCGGGCACGGTTGAAGAAAGCATCTGATAGGCAAAAGTACGATCTCAAACAGAAGGAGATAGAATTTAATGTGGGAGATCAAGTGTTTCTTAAAGTTTCACCTTGGAAGAAGGTGATGAGATTTGGTCGGAAAGGGAAGTTTAAGTCCCAAGTTTATAAGACCTTATCGGGTATTAAAGCGAGTTGGACCAGTGGCATACCAGTTAGAGTTGCCTCCGGAGTTGAAGCAGATGCACGATGTATTCCATGTTTCTATGCTACGTCGTTATCGATCGGATCCATCTCATGTAGTTCCGGTTGAAGAGGTGGAGCTAAAGCCAGATTTGTCCTACGAGGAGGAGCCGATTCAGATCTTGGAACGAGATGTGAAAGTGCTATGGAGGAAGTCAGTTCCTTTAGTCAAAGTATTACGGTGTAATCATGGAGCAGAAGAAGTTTCGTGGGAGCCGGAAGAAGCAATACGACAGCAATACCCTCACTTATTCCAGCCAGGTAATTTCGAGGTCGAAATTATTTTAAGGAGGGTAGAACTGTAACATCTGGGATTTTGGGCTTATGAGTTATTGTTGAATTTTGTGTGGAAGCATGCCTATGTGTGTTATAAATATGTTAGGTGAATTTTGAGAACCTTAGAATATAGAAGAATGCCTTAGGAAATATTAAGTTTTAAGTTTTAAGAGGAAGCTAAGCTTGATAGGGCCTTAAGAGAAATGGTAGGGGAAATATGACACAAAAAGTGCCTTGGTAAAGTGGCTTCGAGGCACCACTTAGGGCCTCAGTATGTGACGCCACAAGCAGGATGCAAGGCCTAGGTTCGAACCATAGGGGAAGCAAAATAAAAGTTTTATTTTGCAGCAGAGATGAGCAGTAGTGGACGACATGGGGAGACTAGGAGGATGAGCTTAAGATAAGGATAATTCCCTTTTAAAATTTCGGCTAAAGTAGTAGATAAATGAGGATTTATTTTAAAATATTTTGAATAAGCAAAAAGAGAGAAAATAGGAGAAAAGGAAGGGATGAGATAAGGGGAAGAGTGTGGCCAGCCTAGGGACTCCCTTAACGTGATTTTCGGCCAAGTCTAGTAAGGGGAATAGCCGAATTTCATAGAAGCCTTGTAGCCTCTCTTCTGATCACTCTTTTCTCTCTAAAACCTTTACTTTTCTTCTTCTTTTTACAACTCAATCGAAAGTCGAAAATAGGATCCTCCTAAGCCTTGCCGATTCTCTCTAAGTCTCATACTCTCTTCATCTTTTCTATTCCATTAGTTAAAGCCGGATCCCTCTCTTTCCCATATTCTTTGAAGCCGAATCTTCATTACCAATCTTTCTCTTCTTCATTTTCAAATCCAATCGAAGCCGAATACCCAAGTGACTCTATTCGATTATTCTTTAAGCCTCAAAGCTGAATCTCTGTGGTGTCAGGCATATGTGCTGTCGATTTTTGTAGAAAAGGTGAGATCAAATGTCATTCGATTTTCTATCTTTTTCTTTTAGACTTGTCGAAATCTAGGAACTAATCCATTATTGTTCTTGGCCGAAACTTTGAAAGATCTTCCGGGATTTGTCTGCTATTGTCGACTATAAGGGAGAAGGGATCTTTCGGGACTTTTAAGATCTAAGGTAAGCTATGGATGATATTCGGCCATAGGCCATTTTATTGTGATTAAATGTTAGATTGGATCTAACATATGTCTGTAGGGATTTCGGCAGATACCATAGTTAAGAAGCTATTTCGGGATTTAGATCCACAAGGTAAGTGAATCTGACATTCGACCAAGGCCATGTTTAGTGACTAGATCTGTTTCTTATTTATACAAAAGTCGGAACTAACCAGTTAAAGTGAACTAGTGTTAGCCGATTTCAAGGGAGGATCAGCACGAAGTTTCGAGATTTGTGTAGTGAACAAATCGGCAGCAAGGTAAGGATTCGGGATTTGGTTATTTAGCCGAATGGCTCATCACTAACATGTTTAGGGTTGGCAGAATATAGGAACTAAGGATCTAGGACGCTAGATCAGGATTTTCGGGATTTCAGTGGACTCGCTAAGTATACCAGGTGTGTACCCCACACTAAATCTTAATAGATTACGGCTTTAATTTAACGTATGTGTTTATAATAATGTGAATGTGGCCAAAAGGTACCATGCAATGGTACAAAGTACTCAGGTATGTAACCTTAGCACTATGTTAATAAGTGATATGAATATTTAGCACATGGCATATGGAAATATTGATAAGAATGTGAAATAAGGAATATGGCATGACTTATGCATGATTTGAATAACATGGGGCATATGGGTGATATGTAAAGGGGAAGTGATTTGGTGGTTTAATACCACAATATCTGAATGTGGTGACTCATGTCACGAAATCTGAATGTGGTGACTCATGTCACAAATAATTATCTGGTGGCTATGCCACGAATTTTATAAGGGCGATGAGCACGTCGACTGCAGCGACTGCCTTCGGTGATGTGTAGCGGATGGAGGGTTGACTTAGTAGTCACCACGGCGTGCAGGTTGGTACGGATGATGTGTAGCGGATGGTACTTAGGTTTGGGTTCGGGTTTGCATCATTATATTTAATTATATGTACATGTATGAACTGATATGCCTAAACTATTGGGACTTAGTGTTGGCTGTTACACACTGAGTCTATTTGACTCACCCCGTTGTGGGAATATTTCTCAGGTGACGCTCAGTGATGGACCGAGTCGGCAGGAGCTTAGTGGTGGCCATGCTCAGCATAGAAGTATTTTATTTCGAGACTTTATATTTTTTTTTAATATTTCGAATTTTATTTGGGTTTTGTTTGATGTAATAAGGCCACTAGTTTGAACTGTTTGATACATGCTCTTTATTTGATTTTATTACGATACGATTTAAGTTAAATCAAGGTTAAACAATTTTATAAAAATAAACCTTTAAGTGTTTTGACACCTAAATTAAAAATGATTTTCAATTTAAAGGTAACATTTTAAAACAAATTCGGCATATCTTTTAACATAAAAACATGGTTTAATAAATCCCTGATTTTAAGAAAAACAAAGGTTTCAATTGAACTCAACACAAATCTAATTTTCTCCAAAATCACTCGAATTTTTCCTAAGTAACAAACAAGTTTTGAACCGTTTTACTCGAGGAACATACCGGATCCGGTCAAGGCTCGTGGGCCGGGTTTGGGGTGTTTCAATGAGGCACAATATTTCAGAAGCCTTTAGGAGCATAGAATTTAAAAAGATTACTCAGGCCAAAGTTTCCTTGACGAAATTGAGAAACGTTTTGCTAAAAATGATAAGGTTGAAATGACATCACTTCTGACTTATTTGATGTCTATAAAGTTAAGGGTTAAGGAAATTTTGAGCGATATAAGGGCTATGAGTTTTATGATCCCATAATAAGGAATACTTTGAGACGGGAACTACAACATTTTTTGAGGATGTTGAGTTTGGGGGGAGAAATAAGGTTAGAGACATTGCTTTTGAGGAGGAATTGGATTCTATCTCAGTTCCTACTATCACTTTTGACGATGTTTAGGTTATTATACCTATCATTGATCAAGAAGTGAATCCAAAACCTCTACAAGACAATATTGAACAACTCCCCATTCAAAATGAAATAATTGGTCCAGAAGAACAAACTCAACAACCTCAAGAATAAGTGCCATTAAGGAGGTCCACAAGAGAAATGAGAAATGCTATTCCAGATGATTATGTTGTATTTCTCCAAGAACATGAGGATGATAATGGAATGATGGAAGATGATCTAATCAACTTTCATCAGGCCATGAAAAGTTCTAATTCTCAAAAGTGGATTGGTGCCATGAAAGATAAGTATAAGTCTATGCAAGACAATAAAGTTTGAGAACTTGTCCCATTACATGAATGTGCAAAACCAATTGGCTGTAAATGGATATTTAAAACCAAGAGGGATGCAAATGGTAATGTAGAGAGGTATAAAGCGCGTCTTGTAACTAAAGGATATACTCAAAAAGAAGGCATTGATTTTACAGAAACTTTCTCTTTAGTTTCATCGAAAGACTCATTTAGGATAATCATGGTGCTTGTTGCTCATTTTGATCTTAAGTTACATCAGATGGATGTTAAAACTGCGTTTCTTAATGGCAACATTGAAGAAACAATTTATATGGTGCAACCAGAAAATTTTGAGTCAAAAGTCTCAAAGAATATGGTTTGCAAATTGACAAAATTCATCTATGGACTCAAACAAGCTTCTCATCAATGGTACCATAAGTTTCATCAAATAATTGTCTCGTTTGGTTTTGAGATAAATATTGTTGATGATTGTGTGTATCACAAATTCAATGGGAGTAAGTACATATTTCTGGTCCTATATGTTGATGACATTTTGCTTGCCGCTAATGATATAGGCTTATTGCACGAAACCAAGAGGTTTTTATCTAAGCATTTTAAGATGAAAGATCTTGGGGACGCCTCTTTTGTTTTAGGAATTCAGATACATCGAGATCAATCTTGAGGTGTTCTTAGATTATCA
The DNA here is from genome assembly GCA_025698515.1 of Gossypium sturtianum. Lineage (NCBI taxonomy): Eukaryota > Viridiplantae > Streptophyta > Magnoliopsida > Malvales > Malvaceae > Gossypium > Gossypium sturtianum. The sequence continues at coordinate 1,969,424 of CM046955.1, read as the reverse complement.
CAAAAGAACTATATCGATAAGGAACTCAAAAGGTTTGGCATGCAGAGTTGTAGACCAGGTGAGACACCTGTCGCTAAATGAGACAAATGTAGTCTTACTCAATGCCCTAAAAGTAACCTTGAAATTCGAGAAATGCAAGAAATTCCTTATGCATCAGCTGTTGGGAGTTTAATGTATGCTTAAGTTTGTACGCGTCTGGACATTGCGTACATTGTTGAGATGTTCGGCAGATATTTAAGCAATATTTGGACCATTGGATAGCATCCAAGAGGGTTATAAGGTATTTTCAGAGAACAAAAGATTACATGCTCACATATCGGAGGTCTAATCAGTTAGAGATCATTAGGTATATAGACTCCGATTTTGATGGAATATGGATATAAGATTTTTCCACAAAGGTGCAAATTGTGAAAACAAATTGCAATATTTTATTCCAGTAGCAACAGGAACACATCAAAGTAAAAACACATAGACTTTAAGTTCTTGGTTGTTAAAGTAAAAGTTCAGAGTGGTTAGGTGCTTATAAAGCATATTAGGACAAACTCCATGATTGCGGATCCGCTTACTAAGGAACTACACCTAAGGTTTTAAAAGAGCACACTGCTCATATGAGTGTAATGTCATTTAAAGGATATTTGGTTTTAGTGAGAGTTTGTATTTTTAAATGCTTTTATGTTATAGACACATTTTGATTATTTGGTTTAAAGATATTAAGTTTATTTTTGCAGAAATAAAGTTTATTTGGTTTATTCACACTCTGATTTTGGTAAGGTTTGATCTTACTAAGGAGGACCAGTTGGAAATAGACATGTTTAGATCATATTGCATGTAATTTCCATGCTACACATCCATACTTGATCTATGTCATTTGGTTGTGTTAATATACGTGATCATGGATGGATTTAGTTACAATATATGTAACGAAAATCGCCTTGGTTCTATGTTAACATAATTAATGGACGAGATTGTTTGGAATACCTTTTGGATATGATAGTAAAATTTTGAGCTCATAAGGTTATATAATGACATGTAATTATAAAGTAATTAGTATATATATGTGGTCCAAGTGAGAGATTGTTGGAAAATTTGGACATCACATATACAATAAGGATAATTACATGTTATTATTTACTATCATGATAGGTTAGCCCAAATTAAAAGTGATCTAATTTGGTTAGAATTTTATTGGGCTTTTAATTATTAAATAAAGTATGGGTCAAATATGTGTAGATACTCTTCTAATCAAATTCTAATTAATGATGGGCTAATTAGAATTTGATTAGACTAATATACTAAGGTTATAAATATTAGGGTTATGGTCTCAAATTATACACAAGATATCTTTTCTAATATCCCATCATTAGGGAAGAGAGAGAGCAAATATTCTCTAAATTTCTTGTGTGCTAATTTGGAAGATCAAATCCTCAAAATTCGATAAAACTACAAGGAATTCATGGATTTAGGTACGCTTCCGCATCTAGTTTTATTCTTGATTTATTCTTGATGATTTGATATGATAGATCCTGGTTTATTAAGTTTTATTTCAGATTTATTTTACAAATCTAACAGCAACTTGCAAGTGTTCCTTTTTAATACTGCACTTTAGGAATGGATGCTTCTCTGTCATAAAATTTTAGTCTCGAGCACAGATAAACTCAGGGTTCTAATTTCTTTAGTTTCTCCCAAGCCTGGAATTGGAGTTTCGAGGTTTTGTGTTCGTACAACCAATCCGGGACCTCTTAGGCTGCTCCTGTAGTCCACTTGCATGTGGATCCTCTTTTAGAGTTAACCCTTTGAAGAATCAATTCAAACATTAAATAATCATAATTTAAACTATAATCATAATTTCAATATATTAAAATTAATATTATCTCTTTTTCAATTATATAAGAAATTATTTAATGTATAAATTAAAAGACACTAATTCAACTAAACCCATAACTCTTAACCTTTAACCCCTAAACCATAACCCTTAACCCTTGATCCTTAACCCTTAAACCCCTAACCATTAAGCCTTGAACCTTAAACCCAACCCTTAAACCTTAAACCATAAACCATAATCCTTAAACATTAAAATAGTAACTCCAAATTTACACCCTAAATCATATACCCTAAACTATAAATCCTAAACTATGATGATAAATACTTTAATATTTTAAAATTAATACTATCTTTTGTACGATTATATAAGAAATTATTTAATATAAAAATTAAAAAATAATCAGTCATATACCCAAAAAACTTTAAAATTATTTGCGGCGCTTTCTAATGGTCGACCTATAGCAGCGTTTTTCAAAAAGCACCACTAATACCCTTAAAGCTCAACATGAAACGTCGGCGTTGAGTTTAATCTTTTTGTGTCGTTTTTAAAAAAGCACCACTAAAGGTCGACCTATAGCGGCGTTTTTCAAAAAGCGCCGCTAATGCCCTTAAAGCTCAACATGGAACAACGGTGTTGTGCTTAATCTTTTTGCGGCGTTTTTAGAAAAGTGCCGCAAAAGGTTGACCTATAGCGGTGTTTTGCTCATTCTATAACGGCGTTTTCCGAAAAGCGCCGCTAATGCCCTTTAAAGCTCAACATGAAACGACAGCGTTGTGCTTAATCTTTTTGCAGCGTTTTTTAAAAAGCGCCGCTAAATGTCGATCTATAGCAACATTTTTCAAAAAAGCGCCGCTAATACTCGATCTATAGCGGCATTTTTGGTCTAAGCGCCGCTAAAAACCTATTTTGCTGTAGTGGATGAAGAAGTTCGAGATTAGAAATTAGGAGTTAGGGATTAGAAATTGGGGATTAAAAATTAGGAGTTAGGGACTAGAAATGGGTGAGTCGGCTGAGGAGGGAAAGAAAAGAAAGGGGCAGTGGCTAATGTAAAACAGTGACGTATATTTTTTGTTATCATAGGCTTAGAACTCACCATAAGTTATGGCTGTTATAATGGACCAATTTTTGGTTTGCATTGGGTTAGGCCCAGACCAGTTTTCTTCTTCTATTTCATTAATATGTTTTTTTTTGTTAAAGTACCTGGGACGTCCCTATATTATAGGGACTAAATCAAATTAGTCCATCTATTATTAAATAGATTAATTTAATCCCTATATTAAAAAGTCTAAATTTATAACAAATTTAACATTTACTATATACAAAAAATCTTGAAATTCATTTTTTTTCAATTGCATTTAAATTCCAAACAAAGGATTTTATTTACAAAATTATAAAAACTTTGAAAATATTAACTCTATTAAACAATATTAACTTTGAAAGATACCTTTTAGGTAATGAGGGAATAAAAGAAAATCATTGTAGGTAATGATGAAATAAAAGAAAATCATTGGTACAAAAACAATACCCAAAAATTTGTGCAACTCCATGGAAATTAATTTATGGGACTTGAATGTTAAGGACACTGGGTTGCTTACTTTGTTCACAAAATCCTGAAGTAAGGCCTGTTCACTGTTCCGGAAGGCAGTAGGCTCGGCCTCTAGAGATTGTAAATGAGCTAAGTGGACAACGGTAGATTCTGCGCAAATGGATGGATTGCATTTTAAAAAAGTAATTTAATTTAGATTAAAGAGTAAATTGTTAAGCAAATTTTGTACAAGAATATGGTATGAGGATGATTTTTTTTAAATGTTTAAAGGGGATCTGGTTTTAAAAAGAACAAAACAAGTACTATATCATCTTTTCTATTCACATCAAAGAATGAACTAACTGAGAATGTACTTGTGACTCTGGTATGTTAGCTGCAACTTGCAAGTGTTCCTTTTTAATACTGCACTTTAGGAATAGATGCTTCTCTGTCATAAAATTTTAGTCTGAAGCACAGATAAACTCGGGGTTCTCATTTCTCTAGTTTCTCCCAAGTCTGGAATTGGAGTTTCGAGGGTTTTGTGTTCGTACAACCAATCCGGGACCTCTTAGGCTGCTCCTGTAGTCCACTTGCATGTGGATCCTCTTTTAGAGTTAACCCTTTGAAGAATCAATTCATCAGGAAGGGTCTTCCACCTCATTATCTGCATGATTTTCATACCAATCTAGATCCGAAGTAACGGTTTCCTCATCTATTGCATAAACATCCACCAAAGATGATTGTCATTGTTACAACTAGGCACAACAGCTACATTGTTTTCAGCTAAGGCAGTGGAACCTCCTTGACACGATTTCATATTCCCCATGAATCAACTACCGTATTTGATCGATCCAGTCTTTGACGCTGATCTCGTCAGCCTCGAAGTTAAAGTCATCTTCAGACGAGTTACATCTAAGATGGTTACTGCTTCTTTGCTTGCCAGCCAAGTTTCCTTCCTCATCTACCGGAGTCATCTGAATGTAACAAAAACAAGCATTATCAGCAACAATACTCAGCACATTCTTTCATCTGCAAAAAGAATAGTACCCTTTTTTTACCTTGACATTGTTAAGATCTACGTTGTTCTCCCTTAGAAATGAAATGAAGTCGTTAAAGTTTTCTTCTAACGGACGGTAATGTCCACTGTGTGGGCAAACTGCCTTAAGGATGCCATTGTCAACAACTAATCTTCCGGCAGCGATAGTCGCACCACCTGCCAAGAAACTGGAATGTTGAAATGTACCCTTTTTCTTCACACCAACGTACAAGATCTTCGATGTACTGAGGACAAAAATCCACTTAGCATCGCCGGTTTCTTCGATAGTATGGACAGGCTTCCCTGTTTGCTTGTATACGAACTTCCCGTCTACCACCATAACTTCATAAGGTTTCCGTTCTATCTGTATAGTGGATAAATATTATTTCCGTAACATTTTGAGACTTGGGTTTAAGAAAAAGAAATAAAAGACCCACCGGACTGAGATATTTGATGCATTGCAGTTGAAGCTTCAATCTCGGACATTTTTCGATATTTACTTCTTTCCCTTCTCCAATATCCAGCCAGTAAAAAAAGGGTTCTTTACTCTGAGAGTGGAGCCATTGATTGTAATAAAAGTGTAAATTATGTCCATATCGATGCCTCGGATCTATCTGAAATAACCCGAATCAACCCACATCAGTAACAGATAATGAAGGGGAAATTAGCCACAGTGCATGAGACTTACTGCTTCAAGCCCATGTTGCAATGCAAGCTTTTGAGCCTTTTCGTTCTTCGATAAACCTTTACCAACTTTAGCAGCTCTGGTTCTTGCTCTTGACCAACGCGAAATCGCCGTTTCGTGTTTTCCTATGTCAAAGAACGATATAGAACTCCTCTTCAGTTCTGCAAAATCTAAAAGCTTCCAACTACATTGCAACAAAGAATTGCATTATATAAAACCATAAATAAACAAAAAAAAGTTGTGCATATATGGAAGTATACACACACACCATGTTTGCTCGACAAGAACCGCGCAATCCGCCAGCTTTCTCCTTGTCCTAAAACTCTTGTATACTTTTTGTAACCTTATTGCAGCCTCATGTTGTGGATTACTTGGATCAAAAACTGGTGATTGCTTTGGCGTCTCTATGACAGCTTTAATGGGTACGTTCTCTGGTTTATCCAATGGAGGCGACTTAGCCGAAACCGATTGCTCCAAATCGAGCCCTTTGAAGCTAACCGATCCCTCTGATACCATATTTTTAGAACCAACTGATATTAATATCAATGGCTCTGGGTCTAAATTATTGTAACAGATGGATCTAACAAGTGTTTTGGCTTCATCTTCATCAAAATGAATGGATTTCACAGTGACAGATTGTAAGCCATTTTCCACGTCACTGGGTTTAGCAAATGGGGAAGAAACAGCAACTCCCATCAGACGAGAATGAGCAGTGACTTTTTCTGTCAAACAAATTGCAGTTAATAAGGTCCTTTAATATGATAAATAAATGAACAACACAAATTATCAATGTTACAAAAAAACCCAGCAAGATTCATTTTTGTTAGAACTAAAACCTGTAAACATATATTCAGAACAAACTCGGTGAAAAAGATAAATGATAGCCCTTAATCAGAGAACAAAGAGAAACTAAGAACACCCATTTTCATGAAAACCATATGAAAGCAGAGAACAGAGTTAATATATATATTACCTTGAACTGTGTACAACTAACTGGGAATGAAATAGAAGACAGTGTTTTGAAATCTGGATGCAAAAATGGAAACTACCATTACTAAGTTGGGACATGGGGTGGCTTATATAGTTGAAGATAGAGACAGCAAATTACAAATTTAATGACCTGAAAATAGCTTCGTCTTTGTATTTTTTTTTTCCAGACACGTCAATTGGTTGTACTGTTTAGAAATATTTGTATAATTGAGTTCTTTGCCTTTTTCCTATCCGGATAAATTTAAAATTTAATCAAAATTTAATATGATAAATGTAGGATATTAGGTGAAAACGGTAGTAAGCTCAATAATATTTGTAATATTTTTATAATAGTTCATAACGGTTTTTTAGTGAACGAAGAGTCGTAAGTAATGACGAAAATCAGAGTTTAAATTCTTTTGAATAATTAGAGCACGAAAGTCAAAAAAAATATAGCTACGAGGATATAGAAAAACACCCTCTTTCTTTAATTCTTGAGCATCGAGAATCGTCGACCTTTCTCAAGGGTTCATGTGTCGATCCCATATTAAGTCTATACTCCCTAGAGTCCAATTTACTTATTAACATCTTCTCTTTATAGGTATGAGTTGTTGTGTTAGGACAACAGAAAAATGCGATGCACGGACAACATGTGCTCTATTCATGTCAAGAGGTGTGATCCTCACAATATGTGATCATAGCGCTATGGGCTCGCAAATATTTTTAGCTTCACATATAACATTTCATCAAAAATGTTGTCGTGCAAGGTCGATAAAGTGCGGGAAAAACTCATAGAAGTATGGATAAAGGATTATTCATATTAAACATAAACATTATTATACCAATCCAAATTATTTAAATTATCCATAAAAAAATACTCATTTTAATTAAAAAAATTATCTAAATCTAAATCTAAAAAATCAAATAATTTATCATTTATGGAATCTGAATGCAGTAAAAGGCTCAATATAGTAAATAAACAAATAAATAAAATCACTTTCATTTAAAGTTCTTCAGATATCTCATTCGCATGCATGTAGGTAGGATCGAAGCATGCATCTGTATCATAAATATACACTGTCCATGAAAATTATTTATACATTAATTAAATATTAAAATTATGTGTTGTGCTTATTCATGGAAGATTGTGCATTTTTTTAATTATTTTTAATTATGATAATAATAAAGAATAAAATTAAAAAAATCAAATGGGGTAAGTAAATTGTGATTAAATTATGATGTCTCAAATTTAAATTTTATTATATATTTATATTTTTTATTTTTAAATAAAAATATAAAAAAATTCCAAAAAATGTACAACATTATTGGTGCAAGTTAAAGCTCAAACTCGATCAATAATTATATTTATGCAAAATCTCATCAAATCATATAAACTATTGATGTACCAAAACTATGTTCAGAGTATCACACATGAACATGTACAAAATTGACATCTGTTCAACCTTTTTTGTTTTAATTAACTTTAAAGTAACCATAGATTAAACCCAAAAGAAGAAATCTCCACTTATATAAGCTAGCTAATTGAAAATTAAGTATAATATGTAAGTGCATGCCAGCACAAACATATATATTATAATTATTATATGAACATCAAAGTATCTTAGATCTTAGATCAGGGAATTCAACATTTGTCACCTCTAAAGATGTACAGTATCTTTGCTTAGGCAAACGTGCCCTAAAACCTACAAAATAATCAACTTTAGATTGAGAAGCAACGAGTTGGATTATATTTTAAAAAATGAGTAAATTAATTTATGTACGTTTTTATTTATTTTTATTGTTAAAAATTGACGTAATCGATAGATTATTCATTTTTAATAGTACAAATGGATGGAATTTTTAACAAAAATAACCAAATTACTTTTTAATCTAATGTAGGGGACTAATTTGCCCATTTTGATTCTTAAGGGCCTCCATGGTGCTTTTACCAAAAGCAATATTATTATATCAAAGGTGAATATAATTTTTTGTACTTATATTTGGCTTCAATATTCAATTTAGTACTTGGATTTTTTGTCTCAATTTAATACATCAGTCTGGTTTCAATGTTTAATTTGGGATCTATTTTTTTCAATCTGATACTTGAGTTTTATTTGTATCATACAAATAATTAAGTTTGACTTTAATGTTTAATTTGGTATCTGAAATTTTTTTGTTCCAATTAAATACCTATGTTTTTTTATTAAAACACACATGTCAAATATTTATTGGATCACATAATATCATTTGATTTAGGTACTAAATTAAATATGGACACCAAATATAAATATTGGTATCGAATAATATATTAACCCTAATATCAACAATCCAATTATCCATCCTCTCTACTTTTGGATATTAATAAATTGAATTAAAATAAAGAAAAAAGATCACAAGGAAAATCGGACAACGAAATACAACTGTCATTTTTGGGGATCTCCATGCAAACAAAAGGCTTTGGGTACTTCGCACCGTACGAGATGTTGATGCTTACGTGTCATCATTCAGTTCAAGCACGTCGTGTTGTCCGGTGTGAGAGATACAGCTCTTACCTAATGTCATGCTAATCATTGGTAAATTACTAATTTAATTAATGTAATTAACTTAGGTCCCTAATCTTTAAACTAGAAGCTCAGTGTGACAGCCTGCCCATAACCAGTTTGATGTGTTTGGGATAAACATAAATGCTAGAAATTATTAAATTCATGTGTTAGAGTAATGTATTTAAGATACCAATTATTGCTTATATTTTGGTACAAGTGTTTCAAATATAATATTATTTTAAAGTTTCATTTGGATTGAATATAGTTTGATGATCAGGGTCTTTAGTACTTCAGGTGTGATCTGAGTTTGAGTCGCACTAGTCGCGTTGCAGTTAGGGCTTTGCCCTTCTCTTATAATACACTTAAAAAAATCATTTGGAATTAGTATTACTATTTTGTAATCTAAATTTATATCAATATTTAGATAATTGGTGTTTGTTAAGGCCGATTATTGATCGGATTTAGAGATGGATCAATGTAGAAAAATGAGATGAATTCGACTGTTTTTAAATTCTTGTAAGACGATAAAGCTTATGGCCACCACTATTTATAAAACTTCAATAAGGCATCGAAAGGGTTTCAAAAACGTTCTCCAATAATTAAGTTAGTTCAAGGGTAGAGGAAAGCAAAGATGAGATGAATGAGATTGCTCTCATGGGTACACATGTTTAGTTATTTCATCAGTCACGCCGATTTTTAATAGTATGAATGAATGAAAATTTTAACAAAAATGACCATCTTTAATTTAACATACAATGACTAATTTACCCATTTTTTAAGTAAATGCGACAAAATGCCATCTTACTCCTCCATGATACTTTTACCTCTAAACTCTCCTTATTAAGAATGGTATAGCAAGTCATATATCTACAATATCTAAATAACCCAAATCAGAATTTGTAAATTTACTTTAAAATACGAATAAATTTGCCATCCACATTAGATTTGATTATTACTATCGAATCTCCAATTTTGAATTAATTAAATTATTCATCGAGTATCAACTTCACTAAAAAAAACCTAAATTCACCATCATTATTACAATAACTAATATCACAAATTTTGCAATTTTTAACCTAAATTCACCATCTTACCATTGCATGATAGAGTATTTAGGTTAAATATTAAGTCATTGATTTATTTAATAAAAATTTTATATTAATAATATTTATGCTTTAAAGATTCTTCTCCTAGATGTAAATAAATTATTACATATTTCTCAATGAAAATTGGATGACAGATTTGATCCAAAGTCTGTTCCTTATTGTATAATAATAATAACCAATAATTATGTAACCTATTAATTGAGTATAAGATTCTTTTTTGGGATTAAATTTTGTCAAATTGATTTTAAATAATTAAAACCCAGTCAATCTTAATTATTAAAAAAAATTACTATTTACTATTTACTATTATTTTTGCCAAATACACTTTTAATTATAACATTTTAGTTGTATTTAGATCTTCATAAATTGGGCAAGTTCCTAACAAAATTTTAAGCCCATTTAGTAGGTCTGATTCAGATTATAGATGTTAAACTTGAGCCCGGCCTGTATTACTTTATTTTATTTTTTATGTAAAAAATTAAATATATATTTACTACATCAAAAACACTAAAAACATTCAAATAAATATTTCCTAACAAATAGGTGCAACTTAACAAGTAAATGCATCTAAAATAGTAGCAAAATTAACAATAAAACAAGAATTATACAATATCTAAAATTAACAAAATAGTAGCAACATAATGGTGATATGGCAGCAAAACTATGGAAAAATAACAACAAACATCAATTTTTTTTTACAAATTTGGGCCGGGCCAAGCAAAAAAAAACCTTACTCAAGCTCGACCCATTTTCTAAACGGACCTTATTTTTTGCTCAAGCCTATTTTTCAAACTTATATTTTTGCTCAAACCCTCTTGCTTTTGGCTAAACTCATAAAAAAAGTCTAATTGCATTGGATTGGATAAAAGTATCATAGAGGCGATTGTTTAAGGACACAGATTGCTTTGCCCATTCTATTTAAAAATGGGCAAACTAGTCTACGTACATTAGATTAAAGAGTAAATTAGTCATTTCTATTGAAAATTTCATCCATTTGTATTGTTAAAAACTAGCATGGTTCACAGAATAATCAAACAATGACATGTGACGTGCTACATTTACCTCATGCTAACGTATAATGACCAATTTTTAACAATAGAAATAAATGAAATTTTTAATAAGACCGATTTGCTATTTGATCTAATGTTCATAGACTAATTTGTCCGTTCTTGAGTTGAATTGTTGTTTGAATTAGGCTTTGAAATCATGCCACACTAGGGTAGTTGAGTTTGAATTTAATATTTAATTCGATACCTGAATTTTTTTTTTTTTGGTTTACCAATAAGTAAATATGTTTTTTACTAGAGTGCGTGTTTTAAACATTTATTAAGTCACACAATGTCATTTGGTATGTGTACCAAATCGAACATTGAAGTTAAACTCATGTACCAAATGATATATTAACATTCAAACATACAATAATTTATTATTTTGCCATTAAAATAAAGGGTAAAGTATAATAATAATCACCTAAATATGCATTTCGTTTCTATTTTAGTTACTCAACTATTAATTATTTCGATTTAATTACTTAACATTTTGAAATTAAATATTTTAATTTTATTCAAGTTATTTGACATTAATGGAGGGAAGAAATGTTGATGTGGATTTTTTATTGACTTAATAACAAGTTTAATCCTTCAATATTTATACGTTCTATTAATTTAATCCTAAATCTAAAGACAAAAACAAAATCTAAAGAAAAAAAATAAAACATAAACATACCATCGAACAAGTGATAACACAAAAATGAATATAATAAGAATATATGAATTTCTCGATTTGGCTAAATATTATTTCTAAAAAAATTAATCTTTTTATTTTTAAATTTAAAAATTTAAAGTAATTATTAACACTATTAAATTTACTCTGTTAAATTTATTAGTGTGACATTTTGAAAAAAAATAAAATTTACTTAGTAGTTATATCATGAGTAAAACAACATTGTAATTGTCACGGATTTAACACAAAACTGTAATGACGTTAACAATTGAACTTTTATCGTTAAATTAAAAAATAAAAAATTAAATTCCCGGCGATAGAAAAGAGGGACTGAATTTCAAATATATGAAAATTACAAGGAGTTGGAACAGATTTTAACAAAAAAATGTGCAAAGAGAACGTAACCATCACATCACGTGGCTCAACTTACTTCCATGGATGTACCCACCTACTTCCCTTACATTACCTAACAGTTGGTCTTAATTATTCTTCTTGGTAAAAAACACTATCCAGTGCTTCTCAATTTCAATATTAAATAAATTGGTCTTTCTAAAAAATTTAAAAAATTTACCTTTTATCAATCTAGAAAGCGAGAAAATAAATAAAATTAATCGCAATTTTAATATTTTTTTCATTAATTTTACATATTTTCATGGTATAATAATAAATTTTGAATTTATACAATTTAGTATTGATTTAATAATTTTAACTCACGAGATTTATATTTTCTATTAATTTGAACCTAATTTAACAAATTTAACCCATAATATTGGTGGCTAAATTTGTTATTATATCAAAAATTTTGTGTATAATTGACACTTTCAAAATTGACCCTGATTAAATCGTTCTGAATTTTTTAAAAGAGATCGATTTGCTCAATATCAAAATTGAGAGGATCCCAAAGAGGTATTTTTACCTTTTTTTTTTTTATTTGATGGAAGTAGCTAAGCTAAGCGACTCCATGACTAAATTTGCATTAAAACCACAAAGAAATACAGAGAGAGATCAGTCTTAAGCAAAGCGAGGAAGACAAAGTGATCGGAGACGATGACGACGACGGCGACGGCAAAAACCATAAACGAAGTGGACATCGACGATTTGTACCGTGCAGGCGGAGGAATATTAACCATAGATGAAGCCAAACACATCCACCAAATCATTAAACAAGCCATTTCTAAAGCTAAAAGAAGTCGATTATCAGCAACAGAGGTGTGGAAAGAGGTGGTGGGTAAGAAGGTGTTAAAGCCAAACCACCCACATTCACTTCACCAGCTTGTTTATTACTCTGTTTATGCTAATTGGGATACTTCCATTGATGGTCCTCCACTTTATTGGTTCCCTTCTCTGTAATGTCTCTTCTCCTTTCTCTTTCCATTTTCCAAGTATTGAGCTTCTGGGATAGTATATTTTGAAAAATCATCTGTTAGTAGTTCGATTGGATACCCACCACGTGCAATTAAATGTGTGGGTTTAGTCTAATTACATGAAAACTTAAAAAAAGAAGAAAAAAAAAAGAAAAGGGCCAGTAATGTTTTTTATATTGATTTTTTTTTATTTTTTTGCAAAATTTGTTTGTGTTTAGCTATGTTTGCTATAGTGAGGCAGCAGTCAAACTATGCAAAATGATAAAGAAAATGGGAATTAGTCAATGAGGTTTTAGCATAGTTGATAAAAATGGAGACTGTGTTTTGAGTATTTAAGTATGTTTAACTATTTGCAATATTTGTTCGTGGTTAACTATGTTTGCTATAGTGAGGCAATCAGACAATTTTTTTGTCCTAATTGAGCTAAACATTGTGACTGTCCAGGCAAGACTCTAAGCTTACAAACCTAGGAAAAATAATGGAAATTCATGGTCCAAAGCTTTTAGGGACTTCATACAAGGATCCCATTGCTAGTTTCAATCTCTTCCAGGACTACACCGTCCGCCATCCCGAGGTAACCAACCTACTAAACTCATGTTCTTCTCATTGTAGAGCATTATAGATCAATACAAGCAAATTAATCAGTTCTTTTATGGTTTAATCCTTGTTAGGTATATTGGTCAATCATTCTAAAAGAGCTATCAGTTACATTTCATGAACCTCCCAAGTGCATTCTGGATACTACTGACAAATCAAGACCAGGAGGAACTTGGCTTCCCGGTTCGGTTTTGAATATTGCTGAGTGTTGCTTATTACCCTCAATTCGTCCCAGAAAAGAAGATGATAGTTGTGCAATTGTATGGAGAGATGAAGGCGATGATGATGATTCTGATGTGAACCGTATAACACTTAAACAGCTTCGAGAACAAGTCATGTATGTTCTCATTTATCATATACATACTAAAATGGAGCTAAAATTTCTCGAATTCAAACATTAGAACCCTTAGTTGATTCATCCCATGATGTTGTTTTACAGCTTGGTGGCAAATGCATTAGATAGAACTTTCACAAAGGGTGATGCAATTGCTATTGATATGCCAATGACAGTCAATGCAGTTATTATATACCTAGCAATAGTATTAGCTGGATGTGTTGTTGTATCTATAGCTGATAGCTTTGCTGCTAAGGAAATTGCAACACGTTTACGTGTCTCTAAGGCAAAAGCTATCTTCACTCAGGTGTTCTTCCATTTCAATGCGGTTATTATATACGAAACTCTAGCTTTTTATTCTAATCCCCTGTTCGCTTTGTTCAGGACTTTATAGTAAGAGGAGGTCGAAAGTTTCCTTTATACAGGTAAAAGAAATTACCCTTCTGCTGTCTTGGCCAAATGATACATATTTTAGGATATCATGGTTGATATGTTTGTCTTAATGATGCAGTCGAGTTGTGGAAGCTTCTCCACATAAAGTTATCGTGCTACCTGTGTCGGGGCGTAACATTGGCGTTCAATTAAGAGAACAAGATATATCATGGAAAGACTTTCTTACCTATGATAATCAGCATCAAAGGTATGTAATGTCTACAATTACCGCTTGAGACCAGTTTATTTGATCTGTATTTAACTGTATAATCTTGTTATGTTGTAGGCGAAATCATTTCACTCCAGCTTATCTACCAGTAGATTCCATGATTAACATACTATTCTCGTCCGGTACCACAGGTGGGAAAAATTTGTCATTTGATTTATAGATTTACATGTATACATTTTCATTTACTTGTTTGGTGGCCTTGACCAGGAGAACCAAAAGCTATTCCATGGACACAACTTTCGCCTATTCGTAGTACTGCTGAGGGATGGGCTCACATTAATGTCGGAGTCGGAGATGTTTATTGTTGGCCTACGAATCTAGGATGGGTGATGGGACCAATTTTACTCTTCTCGTGTTTTCTAACTGGTGCAACCCTTGCTCTCTATCATGGATCCCCTTTGGGCCGTGGTTTTGGAAAATTTGTTCAGGTGAAAAACTTTCAATAGTATGGTTCTAACAACTGGCTAGTTCGAGTAAAGTGCCTATAATCAATGAGCCTACCTCATTTTTCGTCTTTTTTATATTGGTTCAGGATGCAGGAGTAACTGTTTTAGGCACAGTTCCAAGTTTAGTGAAAACTTGGAAGAATACCGACTGTATTAAAGGCTTAGACTGGACAAAGATAAAGTAAACTTCCTCTCCCTTATCCAAAAATGCACTTTTTTTTCGGTTTATAGTTCTCGAAGAACAGCGACTTAAATAGTTTTTGTATGGCTGCAGATCTTTTGCTAGCACTGGAGAAGCCTCTAATGTTGATGATGACCTTTGGCTTTCCTCAAAATCTTACTACAAGCCTATTATCGAATGTTGTGGAGGCACAGAATTAGCCTCAAGTTACATCCAAGCAAGTCCGCTTCAGCCACAAGCTTTCGGAGCATTTAGTACTGCATCAATGACAACTGGTTTAGTTATCTTGGATGAACATGGAGTTCCCTATGTAAGAACTTAATTGATCAGGCACTGAACACATATATGTGTACGTTGATGTCTGATCGTTTAATCTTTGTGACAGCCGGATGATAAAGCTTGTGTTGGTGAAGTTGGTTTATTCCCTCTCTACCTAGGAGCAACTGATAGATTGCTTAATGCCAATCACGACGACGTCTACTTCAAGGGAATGCCTACATTTAAGGGAATGGTATGGTCAAATTTGTAATTTCCCATTGACACATGCTTCGACTCACTATCTTATGATATGATACGTATATCGACAGCGTCTTAGGAGACATGGGGATATCCTCAAGAGAACTGTTGGTGGCTATATTGTTGTTCAAGGAAGGGCTGATGACACAATGAATCTTGGTGGCATTAAGGTATTCCACCCTTCTGCCCTGGCTTAACTATTGTCTTTTAATTTAAGCAAATTCTATCATTTAAAATAGGGTGAACTATACTATTTGTCACTCAACTATTAATTTTTTTTTATCACTCAACTATGAAAAGTTACAAAATGGTCACTCACCAGCTAGCGGTGGCAACTTTTAAATTTGGCATAATAGCAATTTTAATCTTCAACATTTATAAATTATGTCAATTTAGTCTTAATTCTAAAAAAAAAAAAATTTAACCCTCAACATTTACACGTGTAATTTAGTTTCTTTTTTGTTGTTTTGCTTTTTTTGTGACATTGAGAATTAATTTTAAAAGAATGAGAAAGATGAAAATTATTATCTTTGATTTTTTAGTGTTTTTATTTTTGTATATTTTCAATCAAATTTAGTTGATAAATTTATTTTTTTAGCTTTTTAGGTGAAAGGGTCACAAAAAAAGTAAAACTGCAAAAAGATCAAATTAGACAATGTATAGGTTTTGAGGGTTAATTTTTTTAGAATCAAGACTAAATTAACACAATGTATAAATGTTGAGAGTTAAATTTGCTATAATACTAATTTTAAAAGTTGCCACCATGAGCCAATTGGTAACTCAAAAAGACAAAATTGAATAGCTCAATGACCATTTTGTAACCTTTCATAGATGTGGTGACCAAAAAAGAAATTTACTAATAGTTGGTGACTACTAGTATAGCTTATCTTTTAAAATATTGTTGTCATACCTCGAACAGTAAAAATATCATAGAGGCCCTTGTATCAGGAGTCAAATCGCATTTTAAAATGAGCAAATTACATCTTGTACATTGAATCAAAAAGCAAATTGGTCATTTCTGTTAAAAATTTCATTTCTTTGTACTGTTAAAACTGGCATGGTTAACAAAATAGCTAGACAGTCACATATGACATGCCACGTGTACCTCATACTAACGTACCTAGCTTAGGTTTTAACAGTAAAAATGAATGAAATTTTTACAGTAAAAATAGATGAAATTTTTAACAAAAGGATTAATTTACTTGTACAAAGGCTAATTTGCCCACATTTTAAGTATAGAGGCCAAAACGCAATTCGACTTTGAGTACAAATACCTCCACGGTACTTTTACTTACCTTGAACATCTGATTGAGCTTTAGATCATTAATCTCACAGCATAAACTTCTCCTATATGCAGACAAGCTCTGTTGAAATTGAACGTGTTTGTGACCGTGCCGATGAGAGCATCTTGGAGACTGCTGCGGTCAGTGTAGCACCACCGGATGGTGGTCCCGAACTTTTGGTGATTTTCGTGGTTCTAAAGAAAGGGTTCAATCAACAACCGGAGAAGTTGAAGACGATATTCTCGAAAACCATTCAAACCAACCTCAACCCTTTGTTCAAGGTTCGTTCCCGGGTGTTATTAATATCTATTCATATGTCTAGACTAGGCAATGTAGTTTCAGCACCCAAACATCACCATATAACTCAATATGGATGCTTAGTTTCACTTACACAAAGAAAGACGGGTAGTAAAAGTGTCATGGAGACCTTTATACTAGGAGTTAGATTGCATTTTGCCTCTTTTATTCAAAAAAATGAGCAAATTAATCCATGTATATTAGAACAAAGAGCAAGCTGGTCCTCTCTATTAGAAATTTCATCCATTTCTATTATTAAAAACTGGCATAACTGACAAAATAACCAGACTGTTACACGTGACATGACACGTGTACCTTTTGCTAACATACAGGGACCAGTTTTCAATAGTAAGAATGAATAGAATTTTTAATAAAAGGATCAGTTTACTCTTTAATCTAATGTACTACTTGCCCATTTTTTTAGTAAAAGGGACAGAATGCAATTCGACTCCTAGTACAAAGGTTTCCATAATACTTTTACCAAAGAAAGGAATATAGACAGTCGAATGAGACTAAATACGACCGGTTATTGATTGGTCACAGGTGAGCAATGTGAAGATAATCCCAGAGTTTCCTAGAACAGCTTCTAACAAATTGCTTAGGAGAGTGTTGAGGGACCAAATACAGCATGAACTGTCTGTTAGAAGCAGAATGTGAAGGCTAGCAGCTTCAACAATGGTTGTGGGATGTTTTCGCTGTGTCTTGCTCAAGACTTAAACCGATGCGTCCTAAGGCTGCAGCGACCCGAAAGTCGGCAACACGTGGTTTTTTTTTTTTTTTTTA
Source organism: Gossypium sturtianum (assembly GCA_025698515.1). NCBI lineage: Eukaryota > Viridiplantae > Streptophyta > Magnoliopsida > Malvales > Malvaceae > Gossypium > Gossypium sturtianum. The sequence continues at coordinate 1,951,554 of CM046955.1, read as the reverse complement.
CAAAATTAAGAGTTCAACATTCTATCAAACAATAACGAACCGGTCTACCATTTATGGTGAAACCGGTTTCAAATGGAACTAAGCCATGTGATTCATTTGCATCTTGCTGTCTGTTTTCCTAAGTACTATATATGTTCACAATTAGTGAATTATTAGTTGATTAATTATTTATTTTTAGTACACAATTATTATATATATATATATATATAGCTGACAAAAAGGGAAGAGAAACAGCTAAATATAAAGTGCTAATTAAGATAAACCATTTTATTTGATTTCACACAAAAGATACATAAACTAATGGACTAATTTGCAATAGCTTGTAACCATTTTTTGAATTTGGTTGGGTTGAATTTGAATGAGCGGTGCGTTTACCTGTGGTTAGTGTAAAAATAGCGATGGCGATAATTAGATATTGTAGCAAGCGTGAGATAAAAAAAAAAAAAGAAAAAAGAAGCTAAACATACCGCACTAAAGGTAAACGTCCATCCAAAATGGGCCCTTAAAGATTGATTATATTCATATCTCTGCAAATTCAACGGTTTTCTTCCCATCATGAGCCTTGCGGAAGAAATGTTTGACATAATCCGAGTACAGAACTTGTTTATAAATCGGTTTCTCGCCATTCTGTAGCACTTCAACCAAAGGGCCGATAATATCAATGGGTTTTGGATTGACAAAAATGGGAACCGAAATTCTGTTTTTAGTTCCATTTGCAATCACGCGGTGCTCAACACTCTTGTACCGACTGTTGCTCAGTATTTGCAACGCATCCCCAACGTTGATCACGAGAGATCCTTTAATGGGAGGAACATGAATCCAGTTATCACCATCACCTTGATTTCCCCTCACGTAAAGCCCTCCGATTTCGTCTTGAAGAAGGATAGTGAGAGTGGAGACATCAGAATGACGCCCTACTCCGACAGTTAATTCAGGGTTAGGACAAATAGGATAATAATTCAAGTTAGTCCTTATCGAACCCATCAAAAGAGATCTTTTTGTTTCATCTATTTCTTTCACATTTAGTCCCTCCATTAGCATTTGTAATAATTTTTTAATTACAACCTCAGTCCTCCTTATATAATCCAGCACTTGCTCCCTAAAAGAAAACAAATTTAATGTCATATACTATAAAACTATATAGGTGAAAAGACCTCTCCTATCCCTTTCAAATTTAATATTGAGCACATTGGTCCCTCACAAAAAATGTAGAGCAATTTAGTCTTTGTCAATTTTGAAAATGAACAACTAAGGACAATTAATAACGACATTTACTTTTTCTGTGATTCACCTTGTTTTTTATTCATATAATAAGAAATTTAGCCTTCAATCTTTATACATTCTGTCAATTTAATTCTAATTCTAAAAAAATCAACAAAACTTTAGAAATCTAAAACATTATATAAAAATTCATTCATTTTTTTTTTATTTTCTAAAATCGTGATCAAATTGACAGAATGTATAAAGATTAAGAGTTAAATTTTTGTATTATACCAATTAAAAATAGGATACATTGACGAAGCCGTTATTAATTGCCCATAATTGCTCACTTTCAAAATTGACTAATTGGCTAATTTAGTCAATATCAAAATTGAAAGGGTATGGAAAAGTATTTTTAGCAACTATATATATGTTTTAAGCATGCATATTTTTATTATTATTATCAATTTGATTGAATTACCTGCAAACAGGTGGCCAAAGCATAGAAGCCTCTTCCTCCGATACGAAAAACAAGCTAAGGTAATCTTTCCATTCGAGGGACTTTTCTACCTCAGGACTAAAACTCGTGCCGAATCGCACATTGTTCGAATCCGAGTTCTCCTTAGAATATTTATTCTTTTGGTCAGCAGGTAGATCAAAAAATCGATAAGTGGCATCTTTAACATTATCCAGCACTTCAATCGGAACATCATGGTTAACAATTTGGAAAAAACCCCATTTCTCAGCTGCATCACAAACCGCCGATGCAACTCGAGGGTTTTTCCAATGGGACATATCAATGATTGGAATGGATTGTTGGGGTACAAATTTGGTCATACATAATCTCTCTTCTAATGGTTGGATGTAAGGTTTAGGGAGGGCTTTGAGACCCATTTCCGACAAACCCTTCACTCCGTTCCCTTGGTTTATGACAAAATCGATGAGAACAGAGGAATCAATGAATTGTTGGTCCCCGATAGTCGGAGCCATTCATGAACAAAGAAGAAAAGAATTTGGTGTGAAAGAAGAATACTTTGCATTTGCATTGATGGATGTTTTATAGGGCACATCATGCACAATGTTATGGTCTCAATGAGATGTATGAAGTGCAATTGTTATTTCTCACCAACCCACTTAGCAAATGCCATGCCATAGTAAACAGTAATAATATTAATACAAATTTTTATTTAAATTTTATTATAATATATATTTGTTTTATATTATAATTAATTTTTAAATAGTTAAATCAGCTCAACATTTGAGTAAAAAATTATAAGGTTAAAATCTGTCTTCCTTCCCTGAATTTTTCGAAAATTTAGAATTTAGCTTTTATATTTTTAATTTTAGGAATTTATTTTTTAGATTTTAAAATTTAGGTCCAGCTATTAACATTGATAAATTTTTTATTAAATTTAGATTCATTGCAATATTATTTTTTAGTTACATGACTATCAAGTGAGTATTTTTTATTTAAAAATGTCATACCAACAAATTTGATAAAAAAATTTACCAGCATTGACAGTCGGACTTGAATTTCAAAATCTAAAATGTAGGGGACTAAATTATTATATAAATAATAAATTTCAAAATTTCAAAGAATACAATGACTTAATGACATATTTTAACCAATTTATAATTAATTAACGAGTAAGGTAATTAAACTAATTAATTTATGGTTCATTGCTTTTAATTTAAAGGAATTACTGGAGTCATGGATCATGCCAATTCACATTTAGTAAAATCAAGGGGCTGGCTGATGATAATTAAAGCATTAATCATGCTCCATATTTATATATTAATTTTCCTCACTGTATTTTTTTTTCGATTTAAGGTTTAAAATATTACTTGTAATAATAAAAATTATATTAATATATAAATAAATTTTGAACCAACATATAAATCTTAATTTATATATAAATTTTGATGTAATATGTAATGTGATACGTGAATTTTATTTTGGTGTAATTATACAATTTAAATTTTTATTTTATTCAATTGTGCACGTTACATTTCAAATTTGATTCAATTATACACAATTAAATATTAGATATATACATTCATTTATTTTAAAGTTGGATAAATTTATTTGTTTGCATATGAACATTGCATTATGTAAATGCGAAACTGATTTTAATAATTTATGCAAATTGAATTAAATCAAAATTTTATAAATTTGTATAAAATTAAAATTCTTATATTTGATTGTGTTTATATCTCATTAAAACTTTATGTATGATTTTCCTTTTACATTTGACTCGGGAATTCTCTCTTAATTATTTTCTAGTAAAAATATCTATTTCCACGGTTAAAAACTAATTTACAAAAAAGATTTTTCTTATTATACATTTCTCGGTGCTAAAATCTCGTCAATACAAAAAGACAAATAATCATTTAGTTTAATTATATCCTTGAGATTTAATTGTCAAAAACTCTTTTGCACACAATGTATATAATAGAATAAATAAAACGTTAAAAAAATAAAATACCTACAACCTTAAAGCTTTATAGACAATGATAAAAATTGTATTACGAAACCCTTCATGGTGAGAGGCATGATTACACACCTTACAGTGGCCAAGCCAGGGACAAGCAAGGGCCTTGAGAAAATTTTCTTTTAGCCCCTCCCAAAAATATAAATAATTCAAATTAAGTTTTTAGCTTTTGAATAAATAGAAAATTTCTATTGCTGGCTCTTCTAAAAAATATAAGCAATGTAATTTAAGCATTCTAACGAAAAATTAACATTGGGTCCTTAGTCTCTCTGAAATTTTATAATTTTATCTCGACCCGTAAATAAAATTTTTAACTTTGCTCACGACGCCTTAAATTAAAACCTTTATAATTGAAGAAAAAATTACGAAAATGTAGTAAACATCAATTATAAAGAAAATGTTCTCAACATCCCTCCACATGAAGGAAAATAAATAATTGTCTCACATTATCTGCTAGAAATGGTGCATCTCCCCCCCCCCCCCCATATAATGTCTCTAATCAGCCCACATACAAGCTTGCTGCCACGGAACAACCACCGTTGACGGGCACTGACCATCGGAGGCTCATCAAGTCCATGCCGCTTCCTTTTTACAGGAAGTATTCAGGTGTCCTCCGAGTCACATCGGGCTCTCCTCTCCTAGGAGCTGGCTCAAACTGAATGAATGTATGAGCCTTGCAATCATCAACTTCCAAGATGGAAGCCATGTTTCCGCATCGATAACAATAATTTGGTGCGCTGAATATAGTAACAACGTTTTGTTCCTGCCAAAGCAACGATATGAATTACACGAATCTCGTATCTTAAAAAAGAGGAAGTACTTACATGACCCCAGTTGAACCCTTCCATCACCAGTTGATGAGCTCTAGCAATGAGTTTCAAACTGTTTTTGTGGTTAAATTGCTCAGATATGTCCTGTAAGTGTCATAAGAGTTATATATATAGCACACACCAAAGAATGCAAAAAAAGAAAAGAAAAGAAAAGAAAAGAAAAGAAAAAGAAATGAATAGTAATACTTGGCCAAAGGTATATCCAGCACCCCTTGGAGAAATACCCCAACCGCAACGATCATCGGGGTCGGACCACAATAAATCACACATGGGACCTTCATGAGGAACCTCTTGAACACGGTCGAAATTACGTATGTTGTCCAAGGTTTCGATTGCTGGGGATAACCCACCATGGAGACAGAAAATTTCAGATTCCACCTTCAATAAACCAGAAACTCTGTAGCTAAGAGCCATTAACAATGACCAAATGCAAACATAACAAAAAGAAAAAAAAGATCACATTTGCCTATGATTAATTTTTAGGTGTCATAAACTAACAAATGTTCTAATTTCAGGTAAACATCAATTGATAAATAATAAAAGGCCGTAAACTACACTTGTAGTCACCCAACTATTAGTAAATTTCTTTTGAAAAGCTACAAAATAATCACCCAACTATTCTTTTTTTTTTTCCTTGGTCATCGGTTGTTAAATGGCTGATTGAAAGATGACGTGGCAACTTTTAAAATTAACATAATAGCAAATTTAACCCTTAACATTTATATATTGTGTCAATTTAGTCTTGATTCTAAAAAATATCCTTAATGTTTACCTATTGTGTAATTTGTCTTTTTCTTAAATTTGCTTTTCTTTGGGACCCTTTCACCTAAAAAGCTAAAAATAAAAAATAAAAAAATCTATCAACTAGTCGAAAATATACAAAAATTGGAAACAGTTGAAAATCCAAGATAATAATTTTTATCTTTTCTCATTCTTTTAAAATTAACCCTCAATATCACAAATAAAATTAAATTGAAAAAAAAACAAATTACACAATATGTAATGTTAAGGGTTAATTTTTTTGGAATCAAGACTAAATTGACACAATGTATAAATATTGAGGTTAAAATTATTATTATGCCAATTTTATAAGCTGACAAGTTATCTTTCTATTAGCAATTTAATGGCTAGTGACTAAAACAGAAAAATTCAAATAGTTGGGTGACAAAGAAAAAGTTTAATAGTTGGATGACTATTTTGTAACTGTTCATAATTGGGTGACCAAAAAAGAAATTACTAATAGTAAGGCGACTACCAATATAGTTTACCCATAATAAAAATACTAACCAATGCTGTTAATGGAAAATAATCAAATAGATCAGTGAAAGTCTTCCAAACATTTGCAGTCCCATATCTGCAATCAAAATAAAAAATATAGTGAATCTTGCCACCTAGCATAGAAAACTTAAGAACCCTTTAATGTTAAGTAACTTCACTGCAAAACAAGCTTATATATATATATACACACACAGGTGTATCAGTGTATGTATGCATATATATTCATGAAAGCTGCACATGAACCAACAAATATATAACCAGGTTATGAACCAACAAATATAACCAGGTTACCTCCCAAGCAGCCAAATTGGGCCTTAAGCTTAATAAACTATAGAAACCATATATATATACACACACGTGTATGTATGCATATATACACGTGAAAGCTGCACATGAACCAACAAATATAACAAGGTTACCTCCCAAGTAGCAAATTGGGCCTTAAGCTTAATAAACTTTAAAAACTATCTATCTATATATATAGCAAGATTCTAAGATACTCACTTCCTTAGACATTCATCATAAAAGCCATACACTTGAGTAATCTGCAAATTTAAACATAAAAACCATTAACAGGAAATAAACCAGTTAAGTATATGTAATAACGTAATCTTAGGATTTGAAACATAGCAAACCTGACGGCTCTCGTGATTTCCCCTTAGAATCGTAATCCGTTGAGGGTAACGCGCTTTGATGGCTACCAAGAGCTGAATAAAAGTCAGTCACAAACAAATATTAAGTTAAAACCTCAGCACTGCCCAATTAACTGCAATGAATTAAGCTTCTGCACAAAATAATTCACAGAATGAACAATCACCATAATTACACAAACTATGTTTAAGACTCCACCTTATGTTCTCCAGATTGATTATGGTTACAGAAAAAGGAAATATCTGTTCGTAGATTATAATTCGGTAAAAGTATCATGGAGGCCCTTGTATTAGAAAGCAGATTGAATTTACCCTCATTACTCAAAAAATAGCAAATTGGTCATTGCTATTAAAATTTCATCAATTTCTACTATTAAAAACTGGCGTGACGGACAAAATAACCAAATAGTTTCACGTTGTGTGCAACATGTATCTCATTCTAACGTACAGGGACTAGTTTATAATAGAAGTAATGGATGAAACTTTTAACAAGAGGACTAGTTTGCTCTTTGATCTAATGCACATGGACTAATTTGCCCAATTTAAGTAGAGGGGGCAAAATACAATTCAACCTCTAGTACAAGAGCCTCCATAGTACTTTTACCTTATAATTTCATTATTTTAGGAGGTGGTATGTTTTTAACATCATGTTTGTTTCAAAATCACTACAAAACATAAATCAACAGACATAATGTAGGTTCTTAATACAGATCATCACTAGCTAAAAAAGAAAAACAAATCAAAAGCTGGAAACTGGAGATAGTAACTCATACTTACTGTTACAGTTTCAACTGAATAGTAACCTCGGTCAACATAATCTCCCATGAACAAGTAATTTGTATCTGGACACTGGCCATAAAGTTTAAACCAAAAAATGTTTAAAAAAAAAGTAACAATGAAACATAGCTAAAAGAATAGGACGAGGAAAGTTAAGAAACATATAAGTTTAATTGATGAACAAGCAAAGTCAATACACTAAAAGCCATTGTACATTACATGCATCAGTGTTCAGGTGAATAGCCTAATACCATACACAAAAGTAATGAAAAATTTATAGAGTAGGAATATAATTAGATATGCATGAAGGGTTTTATCGCCATGTATGAATGCTAGACAAGACCAAATCACTACATAACAATTAGCATATCTGAAACACAAATTAGTAGCCTCAATCAGGAAAAACCACCTTCCCTCCAATTCGAAAAAGCTCTGCAAGATCATGAAACTGTCCATGAATATCGCCACATATTGTAACAGGGCTTTTAACAGGCTGTGTGTTACACCCACCAAGAAAAAAAAAATCAAGTCATAATAAGTCCACCATTCATGCATTTATTCAAACAGTTTAAGAGCTCTGTTAGTAACACTTAAACTTAATCAAGAAGTAGATACACCTGGACATTGCTTTCTTCCCTTAATATCTCCTTAGCCTTGTCACATAGCAGCTTAATCTAATTTAAAACACACAAAAAATCACAATAAGATAACTTTACAAAAGAGAAAAAAAGGGGTAAGCCATAAATAAACATATTAACAAGTATAAAGGTTGTTAAAAGAATTAGCAATAGGAAGAGGTAAAGCAAAAGGAAAAAAGAAAAAGGAAAACTCATCCAAGTGAATAAAGTTGATAGTTTTTGTAAAGATAAAAGAAAGTTAGAACAAAAGAGGGAAAAAAAGGTTATACTTGAAAACTAAATTGTATTCTTTAATAAACTTTAAAATGGTGATTACATATCATTGCCTAGAATATTAAAGAAGATCAAGCATAATCACATCATTACAAGACATAGGCGATTCTAAATGGTTCATATACTCATTAGCATATCATCCGCCTCATAAAAAGTTGAAAGTGATACTTACAAATCACTCATTATCAAATAATGATGAGATTCGAACCCTAATTATACGAATTCATATTGACAATGATCAATGTATTTATTTCCTTGAAAAAGACATCAATTGCTTGAGAATGTTTAAATTAATACATTTCCAAAGTTCGAATTTGTATCCTTGCCGAAACTGTTGAGAATAAATAGCTTTTGATCAAACACCAGAAAAAAAACAAGCAAAATTAGGAATTTGATTCCACAAACATCTGCTTTTTTTTCCCTCTAGTAGATAAAATAAATTTAACCAAATCTATAGAAAATTCACAGCAACAAAAAAATTGATCAATTGAAAAGAAAAATCCACAGATCAATAAGTAAATAAATCAATTCTAAAATAGATTCATTCCATTATAGAATGAAAATTAAAAATACCTCTTGCTCCGATAAGGGCTTACACTGCATCAGCTGAGAAATCTGTTTATCCAAATTATCATGTGAATTCAAACCCACCGAAGATTCCATTTCTTTTAATTATTCTTTAACCTTAGATTCCCAAAATTTTCTCAAACTTATTAATTCAAAAGAAAAATAAAACCTGATTTTTTTTTCTTAGAAAGAAAAATGAGATCAAATTGTGCAGATTTCAATTTGTAAAAAAAAATAAAATGATTTCTACAATTAATTTGATCATTAATGATTTCTCTACTTTTAGATACCATAAAAATTCAGTCCAATGAATAACAAATTCCGCTTATTCTGTTAAGAAATTTTATGTGATCTTTTTATATGTAAAAATTCAGTCCAACCAGCAATTTCATATGCCACCTAATTTTAAATGCATTGAAGTTATAACTATAAAGAGATAGATTAGAATTATTGTTCGGTAAACTATCAAAATAGTTACTTTTGTCACCTATATTCGAAATGTTATATTTTAGTCACTTACGTTATCGTGTTGAAATATTTTAGTCACTGAGTGTTAATTGTTGTTAAAGGTGTAAAGGTAAGCTGATCTGACAAAGTTAAATCATCATTTCAAACGAAAATTTTAGATTAAATTCTACAATTGATCCTTATATTTTTTTCATTTTTAACAATTTAATTTTTTTTTCTTTTATGTTCTTTGAACTTTCTTTTTTTTTTTTTCCATTCTCTTCTCTTCTCCCTCTGTTTTCCTCCCTTCTCCATTTCTTTTAACGTAGTTTTTCTATATTTTCTAATTGTTAAAACTAGTCCCTATCCATTTTTTTGAACAATTTATTTTTTTCTTTTTATTTCATTATTTTCCCTTTCTTCTTCCCCTTTATTTTTCTCTCTTCTTATATTCTTCACTACATAAACATAAATTTTGCCTATCAAATACTAGGTTATTGAGAGATCCAAATTGGTTTCAACTTTCGCCTTTTCTTTTTTCATAAACATGAAAAAGTTTTAACAAATGAAAGACATAGAAAAACTACGTTAAAAGAGATAGAGAAAGGAGAAAAACAGAGGGAGAAGCAGAAGAGAATGGAAAATAAAGAAAAAAAAAAGGAAGTTAAAAGAACGTAAAAGAAAAAAATTAAATTGCTCAAAGCGAAAAAAATATGAGGACCAATTGTATAATTTAACCTAAAATTTTTGTTCGAAATGATAATTTAACGTGCCACGTCAGTTTACCGTTACAACGTTAACGGCAATTAACGACTCAGTGACCAAAATGTTACAACACGTTAACGTAAGTGATTAAAATGTAACATTTCAAACATAAGTGACTAAAATGTAACCTACGGTAAACAAAAGTTACTATAAGTTATTGGGCTATTAAGGTTTTTTTTTTTTTTAAGGCTAGCAAGCTTCAAGCATCAATTCGATAATCGATATTATGGATTAGTACCCATCAATGAGTAGAAGAATATACATTAGATCAAAGTTGATCTGATAGTCAATATTGGAGATCGAATAAAAAAGTTGTTTGAATTTTGGCTCGTAAATTTATGACGGTAAAAGTTGTTCTATTGAAAAAAATTGAACCGCAGAAGAAAATGAGAAAGAGAGCTTTCAATTGTTGTAGGTGTCGCGTTACAGATAGAGAAGACTATACATCAACGATTTTAACAATCCAGTGACTTAAATGAAAATTTTTCAATAGTTATGTGACCATTAAATAATTTTTTGAAGTTAAGTAACTAAAACGTAAACTTACTAATAGTTTAATGACATTTAGTATAGTTTAAGTCTTATTGGTGTAATCCCCCTCTCTCAATTTATAACTTGACTTTTCGATTTTAAAAACACTTTTTAAAAATGTTTTGGATAATATTTGTTATGATAAATACTTATAGTTTATAATTGTTTTATTTTTCTTTTCTTTTTTTTTTATTTTTTTAGAGGGTTAATATATAGTTTGCTCCTTAAACTTGTCCAAAAACTCTTAGTTGATACCTGAATTTTTTTGTACTTAATTGGTACTTGAATTTGAAAATTTTCACACACAACACATTGTCCCAATTCGTTAAAAACATTAAATTTTTAAAGGTTAATATATAGTTTGTCCTCTGAACTTATCCAAAAGTACCTAATTGATACATGAATTTGTCTAAAAAATATACATTTTTAAAGTTTTTTTAATTTAATTCATGTCCACCATGTGTCATACTGAGAGGTTGCCACATGTTATCATTAGATTGGCCATTAGTGTCACGTCAGCACAAACTAACAGTTTTAGTATGAAGGTACCAATCTAGGTGACTGAATACAAGTTCAGGTACCAATTAAGTATTTTTTGGACAAGTTTAAGGGACAAATAAAGAAAAAACAATACTAAAAACACATTCAATATATTATTATTTTTAAACAATAAATCAAACCGAAATAAGGTTGAAATTTTTAAGCAATATAATAATATAAAAGAACTACAATAGTAAAGTTACTTTGTAATAATGTTGCCAATGATATATAAATTTTATACTGGGTGATTATGTTCGAAGTGGCCTATCCATAGGCTAAGTCAAGTTAGGTTGTGGCTTGGTTCTAAAAAATTCAAGCCCAAGCTCGTTTTCTATTCAACCCGCCCAAAATACTTGTTTCATTATTCATAATCTAATAAAATATTTAAAAATATATTTTTTATATTAATGTTGTATATATTTACAAGTAAATTCAAATTCAAAAAACAATTGTTGAAATTAAATTTGACCTAGGCTAGACTAAAACATAAAAATCTTACCAAAATTCAACCTAAATTGGATCGAACCTAACAAGCCGAATGAGCTGTCTGATCCATGAACATGTCTAATTCGAAGTCATGATGTTATATTCAAATTATTGGCTTCGAGTTACTTGTTATTTAAATAATATATTTTTGGGTACAATTGATATAAGCATTTTAATCGAGCAAGCATCCACCATTACCAATTATATCAACAACATTATTTTTATTTTTTTATAAACATTTAAAACGGAAGAAAACTGTGCTTAAGTGCGCTCGAATTCATGTGTTTCTAGTAGTTATAATTAGGGGCAGAGACCCCAACCCCTTAAAATATAAGAAATTGCTTTTGGCCCTTTAAAATTTACAAGATTTTAATTTAATAAAAAGTAAAATTACACATTAACCCCTCCAAAAACATAAAAACTTGTTTTAATCTTTGAAAATTATAAAGATATAAGCTTTTAAAATTGTGAAATTGCATTTTAACTCTTATAAAAATGTACAACTTAATGTCAACCCCCAAATTTTTTTTCTAACCTGGTCCCTAATTACATTAATAACAATCTCAATTAAACTATAACTCAATCGTCATTATTTCGACATGTTAAATATAATTAACAGAGGATATAATTTATATAAACATCTATAAAATGTGGAATAATTTTTTTAATATTACTTTAATTTATGAAAAATGCAATGGATTAATTGTTAATTAAACAAATTTTAGAGTTAAACTGATTTTTTTATATATAAAATGGATTTTTTCTTTTGAGGAAAATAAATGGGATTGTTACAACTATAACAAATTATTCACAAACAGTTTTTCTAACATATTTTTAACCCAATACAATGAAATTGTCTTAATAAATAATTTTAAAATTTTATGGATTTGATTGTAATAAATAATATTTAAGATGCTTTTGAAAAAATTAGATTCTAATTAATACACACAATCAATTTGTAAAAATATACACATTTTAAAAAGTTGACTTTTAAAAATATTTAAAATTTTATAACTTTAAATTTAAACACACTCTTACATAAACTATAATTATATATATATTTGAGTTGTCCATAGCTTTAAGCCAGGTTCTAATAAAAATTTAGACCCGATTAATAGTTCGGGCCAAAAAAATTGGTCTAAATTTTTGTCCAAACTTGACTCGGATAAAAATTTTAAAACCCGGACTCAGTCCGGCCCGCTCGTATTAATTTTTTTAAATTTTTATTTTTTATAAAAGAAAATTTTTAAAAAATAATAATACACCAAATATACTAAAAATATTAAAATAAATATTACAGCTTAACAAGCAAATACCTTTAAAATAGTAACAAAATTAACAATAAAACAAGTGTTATACAATATCTAAACATTAACAATAAGATAGTAACAACATAATAGTAAAAATGTAACAAATCAGTAGTAAAAAGTGAGAAAACAACAACAATTTTTTATTGTAAATTTGGACCGAACCTGAACAAAAAATATTACCCAAAACCCGATCCATTTCCTAAACGAGTCTTTATTGTTTACCCAAATTCATTTTCGGACACATAAACAACTCTTTTATATATATATATATATATATATATATTGGAATGATTCTTTTTCTTGCATAAAATTTGCTTGCTTTCAACTTTTGTAAAAAGCAAAGAGAGGTCAAGAAAAAGAAAAAAGAATGATGTGATTGACTATTTGAAACAACTTTTCCATTAAGGACTAAGGACTAGTATTTAAGGACTATTATTTTCTTAATTATTTTTAACTTATTCTTAATCACAACTTTGAAATAAATTTTTTTTTTCACTTTAATAAAAATTGAGATTTAATATTTAAAAAAGTTAAAATAAAAAAATTTAATTTTTCTAATTCAAAAATCTTAATTTAATTGTTAACACCATTACTATTTTTTTTTGACAATTTTTTTGACTTAATATATTTATTATTTATAAATAATATAACAAATCATGTAAGAACAACTTAATCAATAGGCTAAATTAACAATTTTAATAAAAAAATATTTATATTTTATTTTATTTAAATATAATGACAAAATCTCAAATTTTAAATTAGAGAATTTGATAAAATATTTTAATGGTGACATCTATTTAAAGGTTTCAATATAGTGGGAGATCGTGAGATTTTTCGTTGATTATGCTACATAGGATTTGTATCTAAAAACGCGAGTTTACCTTTTAATCAATTTAACCGATTTCAATACTAAAGAAAGAGAAACTGATATCTAGAGAAAAATAACATTTTCGGTAGCTGATTTAATAAGTTCCAAGTCCCCAACATAATTTCTTGATTTTTGACGTGGCTTGATCAAACGCCTCAAGTCTTCTCATTTTTGTTTTTTAACCACAACCGTTGATTTAAAAAAGATCATAAGCTCTCGTTCCTAAAATATCCAGGCTTAATTTTAACTCTCAAAAATAAATTACTTAAATTCATGATTTTCAGTAAATTGGGGGAGTAATGAGGTAATTACATAACTTCACCATTTATTTACAGCGCAGTAAATTCAGTGGCGTAAGTTACCTAATTTGGGTGCGTTTTTGAGACCGCTCATTCCCCTTAGCCGCAAATATTGTACGGACATCTCTAAATTCTAATTTATTTATTTATTTATTTAAAAATTTTCAAAAGTTAATTTCACAGTTTTAATTAAAAAAAAAACTGATAGAAGAATAAAAAAAAAGGGAAAAATTAGGCAAATGCAGAAACAAAGCGAGAAGAGAAAACTTTTTTGATAAGTAAAAGAAAAAAAAAGAATAAAATACGAATAATAAATAAATATACAGAGGTTAGAGAGAGAAAGGAAGGTTTTTCTTTTAATAAAATAAAAATAAAAATTTCATCTTTTATTGCTTCTTCTCAGCTTTGTGTCTGCATAACATTAGGGTTTCTTTCTTTTTTCTTTATTTTTTCCCCCTCTATTTGGATCTTCATTATTTCAACGACAAATTTCAGGGTTTTATCATTCTCCGGTTTTCATCGTTTTCTGGGTACGTAAAAATTAGTTAAATTTATTTATGCATTTGAATCTTTAATGGGTTGTTGGTGTTTTTTCCTTGTTGTTTGTTCTTAGTATTAGCAGATCAATTTTGTTTCTTTACCTTTGAAAAAAAGATGATAGATTTTCATTTGGGATTTCTTGTTGATTATGTGAAAGAGGGGAAACCCTTTTTTTTTTGTTAAATCAATTGAATGAATCGTTGTGGTTTTTTTTTAAAGCTTGGGGTTTTATTTTTTATTTTTACATGGACGTGCTGCATTTGGGTGAGTAATGAAGTAAGATATGATAGCTATTTATCATATTTGTTTTGATGGATTTTGTAATTTAATTTTATGTGATTTGTTCAGGTTTGACGAATTTTCATAGTGGATTTTGACTAAAAAAGGGTTTTGTTAAAAAAAATTGGGATTTTGGTGCTTGTGAATTGTGATGACTACACGAACATCATGGGCAGATATGGCTGCAAATTCTGCAGCTGAGAATGTAGGTTCTGGGTCTTCTTCTGCTAGCAATAGCAAACCCGTTTATGTTCCTCCACATCTCCGTAATCGTCCACCTTCTGCTGACCCACCTGCTCCCACTTCCACTGGTCCTGCTTCGAGTAATGACCGACCCGGACAAGGTGGATCTCGTTGGGCTGCTCCCAGGAATGATTATGGCAACCGGTCAGGATATGGTGGTGGTGGTGGTCGACCTGGTGGGTGGGGTGGCAGAGGTGGTTGGGATCGTGGGAGGGATAGGGAAGTTAATCCATTTGGAAATGATGATGCAGATACAGAGCAGGCGTTTAGTGAGCAAGAGAATACTGCAATTAACTTTGATGCCTATGAAGACATTCCCGTGGAGACAAGTGGGGACAATGTGCCTCCACCTGTCAATACCTTTGCTGAGATTGACTTGGGTGATGCTCTGAATCTAAACATCCGAAGGTGCAAGTATGTGAAGCCAACACCAGTTCAGCGGCATGCCATCCCCATTGCCCTTGCCGGACGGGATTTGATGGCATGTGCTCAGACTGGCTCTGGAAAGACAGCTGCCTTCTGTTTTCCTATTATCAGTGGAATTATGAGAGGCCAGGTTCCACAAAAACCATTACGTGGAGCACGTACAGTTTTCCCATTAGCTCTTATTCTCTCTCCTACCAGGGAACTGTCAATGCAAGTGGGTTTCATTTTTTGACAATTTAAATGATGTGCTTCTATTGATAACTTGGAATTTATATTTGATGACGTTTATTGTAGATACATGAGGAAGCCAGGAAGTTCTCTTACCAAACAGGTGTTAAGGTGGTTGTTGCTTATGGTGGTGCTCCTATTAATCAACAGGTAATTTTTCTCTCCATTTCTTTTTCCTTTCAGTTTACGGTTCATTATTCCGTTTTTATATTAATCTGACCTAATGTAGTAGTGCTATAGTTTTTATGCATCGGCCCCTATATAGAAAAACAATTGCACTCTAGGTTTGCTGGTCTAGGTGAAACTATCTGCTCTTGAGGCAAACAGTAACCTTCTTTAGCTTATTTTGTGTTAGACTCTTGGTTTTCAATTGTTTATATGTTAATATCAGTGTTGTCAGGTGCAGTCTAATTGCTAGAATGCGTATATTACCTTGGGTGCAAGAGTAAAAAAAAAAGTCTTGCCTGAGTGAAGTAAGGCACAATATGTATATATGTGTATGTATATAAGCTTAACATATATAATTATGATAACAAATTCTATAGAGTGGCCCAATATGCACAACTTTCTTTGTTGTTGAACACTTAAATATCGAGAAGTAGAGTGTCTGATACTATCCCCTTCCTTAATGGTACAATTATGTCTAATGAAAAATGTTAAAGATAAAAGAAATTAAAGAGAACTTCTATTAGGCTGACTTTTTTATGCCTTTCTCCTTAAAAGAAAAGTGCACTTAGGCACTTATCAAATGCGCCTTGCCTGAAGGGTCTGAAGTGCTTTTGTTTTTCTAGAATTAAGGCGCAAGGCATTGCTGTGCCTTGACAACATTGATTCACCCTTAATTATTTGGTATCTAGCAACTGTTCTTCAGGTTTCATAACAATTTTGACTTGTTCTACACTCCCAAGGAGGAACTGTTTTCCGGTTTTTGGGGGGGAGGGGGGAGTGTTGTGCATGGTTGAGGGACTGCCTATTCTGCTCTTGTTGAAAATATTTTTTTACGAGTTCTGTAAATTTTTCTCTGATAAGTCTTTTTGCTATCTCTAGCATAAAAGATTTGAAACTCCATTATGGTTTTGAGCTGTGCTGATTCTATGCCATCATATTTGTCTTAAATTGTATGTGTGAGCTTTATTTGTTAGTTTAAGTTGATGGCATTCTATTTGGACAGTTGAGGGAACTGGAGAGAGGTGTTGATATTCTTGTAGCAACTCCTGGAAGATTGGTAGATTTGCTAGAGAGGGCTAGAGTTTCTCTACAGATGATCAGGTACTTGGCCCTTGATGAGGCAGACAGAATGCTGGACATGGGTTTTGAGCCTCAAATAAGAAAGATTGTGGAACAAATGGATATGCCTCCACCAGGTGTTAGACAAACAATGCTATTCAGTGCCACCTTTCCAAGAGAGATACAGGTTGATCCTGTCTTTGTAAAGAACCCTGCTAGAATTTAAATAATCGATCAGTTTCTTATCGGTTTTCAATGCAGTACTCTCTATAGTATGTAGCTCTTTATTAGATTTGTACATGGCATGCATATGTATTGTAATACTGATTATTTCAGATTATTCTTTGTAACATTATTTGTGCGGGAATTTTAGTTTCTTTTATCGGTAAAAGAGAGCACTGCAGCTAAAATAGTTATTTAGTGAAACTCCATTGCATTGTTGCCACTTGAATTGCAACAAAATTGGTACTACCTTTGAATATTATTTTGAGTGTGCCTTTCTAGTCTTTTGGTAACTTTTTATGCTTTCAATATTGTTGCATGCAGAGACTGGCCTCTGATTTTCTTGCAAACTATATTTTCTTGGCTGTGGGGCGAGTTGGATCAAGTACTGATTTGATTGTCCAGAGAGTAGAATTTGTTCACGAGTCAGACAAAAGAAGTCACCTTATGGACCTTCTTCATGCTCAGAGAGCAAATGGTGTCCAGGGCAAGGTACTAAACTTTTGGACTTGCAGTACTTTATCCTAAGGATCTTGATGGAAATTCCTGTATGGCTCACAGATTAGCTGTATTTCTAAATCATGTCTTTTTCTGGTTTTGTGAATTTGACTGTACCTTATTAGATAACCTTCATATTTTGATCTTGCAGCAAGCTCTTACATTAGTTTTTGTTGAGACAAAAAAGGGAGCTGATTCACTTGAACATTGGCTGTGCATGAATGGTTTTCCTGCAACTACCATTCATGGTGATAGAAGCCAGCAGGTAAATATACATATTTTCTTTTTCTTTTTGTATTTTCTTATGCATGGAACTTGTTATAAATTTAATTTTCGTAGACAAAAAGTGTATTTAAACCCTCAAATGTTTGGTTTTGGCCTCTTTCTTTGCCAGTAAAGCTTTATATTTGTATTTAGGGAAGTTGCTGCAGACATGATGGGTATTTGCAATTTAATGCAATTTTCCTGTTGTTATACGTGTCAATTTGTTTATGGTACATTAGATAAGAGGTTATCGCGAATCTATTAGCTTCTAGTTGGGAGTTAGAGCATAATTCTTAGCAAAATCTTCGTTAGTGCTTTTGGTGTTTTCCGTTTTATCTCCTGGCTGGATGAGGTCACCGTATCCCCCGTTTATATTGCTGTTATTTCTCCTCTTATGCACATTGTCTTAATCATCCACCGGTTTGGTAATGGTCGCTGTTCTATCCTTTGCGTAATTTCTAACATATGCCAATTTCACACTTGATTACATATTTGTTCTGTACGGATCTTGTGTGGAACCATTTTTTCCTTTTTCCTTTGGACTTGTATGTCATCTCTGTTAATGGATGTTAATCATCAAAATATCTGTTAGTGGATGCCAAGAATTAAGTAACACGTTAGCTTTCAAGTAATCTATTGAAATGCAAATTAGTGTCGAGTATGCATATGGTTGCTGTTGGATTTCTATATGAAGGTATATTTCTAATAAATGTGGGTTTATATTCCAATTTATTATTTATTTTTCCGTTGCGAGGTGTCTAAGAATATTTGTTGTAAAATAAATAGTATAGATACCTCCTTTATTCTACTTAACCATGCCTTTGTTTTCACTTTGGAATATTCTTGCATCAATCACAGTGTCCTTACTTTGACATTTATCGTCTTCTTCTCTGCCTTGCCTCCTACGTATTTTTTATATTTTCTTTCTGCTCTTGTAAGGTATCGTTTTGGCTGTTTGGCCTCACAGTTCTTTACCTCTTGTTAAGATCCCCATTTATTGTGCACGTTGCAGGAAAGAGAACAAGCATTACGGTCATTTAAAACCGGTGCTACCCCAATCCTAGTAGCAACTGATGTGGCAGCTCGTGGTCTTGATATTCCTCACGTTGCACACGTGGTGAACTTCGACCTTCCTAATGATATCGATGACTATGTTCATCGAATTGGACGTACAGGGCGTGCAGGCAAAACTGGTTTAGCCACAGCCTTTTTCAATGAGAACAATACTAATATGGCAAAGGCATTAGCAGATCTAATGCAAGAAGCGAATCAAGAGGTACCTGCTTGGCTCACTCGATATGCAGTTCGTTCATTTGGAGGGAGGAATCGTCGTCCTGGAGGAGGAGGAGGCCGATTTGGTGGACGTGACTTTCGAAGGGATTCATCTTACAACAGAGGTGGTTCAGATTACTACAGTGGAGGCAACAACAATTCAGGTGGATACGGTGGAGGCTACGGCGCAAACGTTGCCAGTGCATGGGATTGAGTACACACTCATTTATTTCTACTAGTTTCAGCGTCTAATAGTAGCAGAGCTTCCCTTTCTTTCATAGGGACAATTTTTTCTTTCTTGGGTTTTACTTATATTTTGCTAGCAACATTAGTGATTGTCGTTTTATACGTTAGGAAGGTTTTTACAAGGTGTCGAAGGAGTCGAAGTTGTGTGTATTGTGTTAGTAGGCATTGGTGAAGAAATTCTAACCAAAAAATAGGGGTCACTTCTTACTCCTTTAGTTTCTGTCATGTTTTGTTAGGTAATGCAATGGGGCTGTAGAATGTTGTGGGAGAGAGGCAACATATTGTCTATCTTACCATATACCTCTTCCTCCTCCTGCCGCTACTGGCGGTGGTGGTTGGTGGCGGTTTAAATCTTGTTTTACTATCAGCTGTACTGTACTGTACTGTACTGTAATGGTATAATTGTGAAAACATGAAATCTGGGGGCTCTAAGATTGGACTTGCAGAGAATATATATGGAGCTTGTTTGTCATTCATACTTTTGAGGCTTTTCATGTTTTATTGATGTTGTTTCACATGTTATAAACATGTAGTAGTATTATTGAAACCTTGTAGGGAAGTGAATAAGACAAAACATATTGTATTCATGTTTTCTTTTTTCACTCATGCAATTGATTTTCCTTTTTGATGAAAATTTTCAATCCAAAAGTTGAATGGCACATGACATAATCATTATGGATGCATTGCATAGGCGTTTTTAAATGAGGTTTAATATATTATTTGGTACTCGAGTATCTATGTTTTTTTTTATTTATTTAATATAATACTTATATTTGATTAAAGTTATATATTTTGGTATCTAAAGTTAATGGTGTAACTTTTTAATTATGATTTTTTTTTTAATTATCTAAAGGTAATTTAGATTTTAAGGTTGATTTGATGAAAGTTAATAGTTAATATTATTAGTTAATTATGAATTTTCATCAAATCAAGTTTAAAACTTGAATTAAACTTTAAAAGTTAACAATGTTATCTTTAAGTACTAAAATGTATAACTTATATTAAATATAAATATTACATCAAATCAAAAATTAACATAAATATCACGTTAAAAAAAAAGTCGAACTTAAATACCAATTTATATTATTTTCTTTGGGCATTTACTTGATCCTCAAGGTTCAATTTTAGGTAATTATTAGTAAATTGGTGTTATAGAAAAAGAATTATGTTTTATGTTTACTTCATATGCAATTTGTGGAGCTATTAATTTGATTTTTATCCAAATTTATTTTAATTTAGGTATGAATGTACTTTCAACTATTAAGTCAATCGAATATTATAAGGATTGATTCTTAATTTCATGTAGCATGTATATTGTTGTCAATGCAGGATGACGTGGGTTCGAATATGCTGAAGTGCATTATTCTCCTATTTATGGGTTGGGGAGAGACTATGCCTAGTTCTAGGCGTTGTGTCAAAAAGAGCAGATATAATCAAAACTTATTTTGAGATTGTTCAAAAAAGAGTTTTAACGAAAGCTTAATATCTCTTTCGGTTTCTATAGTACAAGGACTAAAAAAGATATTAAGCCTTTTATGAACAAAAAAAATCTATGGGTAATTTATTATGGTTGGTATGACTTTTCATTTTCCATGTATAATCTAGTAAGACAAAGTTGTAAACCAATCCACATGGGATATTTTGATTCAACATAAAATTATTAAAATTTCTATGAGAGATAATTATTTTAAATACATGTTAAAAAATAATTATTATTTTAAATACAATTGTAAAAGTGTTTGTGGGTTAGGTCGGGTTAGATTCGAGTTAGGTTTATATATGATACCAATATTATATATAATTACTCACTTTCTGCTTAACTCGAAATATATATTTTAAATTTTGTCCAAATTTACTCATATTTGTAAACGACTGATACAAATATGTTTAAGTTCATCTATATATATATTGTTTTGGTACATTGATTTCAAGCCCAAACTATCCTTAAGATAGATAAACATCTTATCAATAAATCAAAACTTGGGTTTATTATTATTATTTAATATTTAGTAATTATATGTATATTTTACTATCATTATATATATGTTTGTTAAATTTTTAAAATTAATTAGCTTAACGTAATTTTTAATATTTACATTATAATATATTATATTTATTTTACATATGATATAAATTACATAATATGTATAAAGTAACATATTATAAACTTGAAAACGGGTCAAACCAAGTTTAGGCTTTGAATATTAAAACTCGAGCTAGACCCATATTTTAAATTAACCTAATTTTTCGGTTAAACCCACTTTTAGGCCTAATAAATTATTCAAACATTTTCAAAACTTAGATATATCTTCGGGTTTGGAAGTATAACTTAACATTTAAATGAGTCCATTCACAAGTAGGATAAACGTAAATTTCGAGTAAATTCATCTTAGTATGAATTTAAATTTAAAACATCTTAAAATATTTTATTTCAATTTGATTATAAAGATATATAAATTTTAATATAAAAAATATTTTTTGAAAACAATAAAACAATCGGGGTCGAGTTGAACCTAACCTATTTTAAAATAAGATTGTAAGCTGATTCAAATCAACCCATGAACACTGTTAATTATAAAATAAAATTATATATTTTGAGAGTTTTTATTTATTTATTTATTTTTTCACTTTATTGAAATCAAAATGAATTTACTTAATATTTTTTAACGATAGTAATTAAATTTTTTGTTTAAAATTACCTAGAATCCCTCTCCAACCCTTAAATAGGGAGATAAATGTATTTCAACGTACTCGAATCTATATCTTCCTACATAAATAATAATATCGATACTGACCGAGTTAAGACTCTGAGAAAGTGTTGGGAATATCTTACATATGGTTTCAAAGCTTAATTATGTCTTTATCAATTCAAATCACTGTATTAATTGTACATTGTTATTTCTGTGTCAGGTCGGTCCATTTATCATTTATTATCTCGTGACTTTCCCAATTTAAAATTTAGTCCTTTTATTTTAATTTTTCAAAATTTGGTTTCTAAAATTTACAAAATCTGAAACTCTAGTCATAAATGTATGAATTTGAATACCTAATTTTTGCTAATTTTTTTTTATGTATAAATCGTTGAACAGTTGATTTTATAGATAATTAATTTAACGATAAGATTTAATATTTACTAATTTTCGTAAAATATAAGAACCAAATTCTAATAAATTAAAATAAAAAAATTAATTTATCAATTTTCGTAAAATAAAAATATGAGGCACAAAATTAAACCCATTTATATTACTATTTTTGTACTTAAATGAATCCAAATTCAATATAATTTATTCTTAAAAAATAAAATTAATTTGAATTTTAATATGAAATGACAGAAAAAATGTATTCATATAATTTGATTATTCTTTAATAATGAAATTACCAAATTGGTCATTATACTTTGATATCACCGAAATTGGTCGGTGTTCATTCATTTTTCGTGGACTCCTAAATCCAAGTCAAGGAAAATAAACATATTTAAAATATTAAATTTCAAATTATTTTTAAATAAATATTAAATTTATTTAATAAATCAATTATAGTAGTCTTTTTTTTTTCTTTTTTGTTACCGACTATGAAAAGTTACAAAATGGTCACCTAACTATAAAAAGTTACAAAATGGTCATCGAACTATTCAATTTTATCTTTTTTGATCACTGGTCGTCTAATATAAAAATGAAAACACCAAAAAATCCAATTTACCCATTTTTAACAGAATGACCAATTTACCCGTTTTTTAAGTAAAGAGGATAAAATGCAATATGACTCCTAATACAATGGCCTCCATGATACTTTTCCTATTAAAATTCATATGTAGTTTTAGTATTTATTTGCGTATAAAGTATGGGTAAACTACACCAGTAGTCATCCAACTATTAATAAATTTATTTTCTGGTCACCTAATTATTAAATTTTGTCCTTTTTGGTCACTAACTGGCTAACAATGACAACTTTCAAAAATGACATAATAGCAAATTTAATGCTTAACATTTATACATCGTGTCAATTTAGTCTCGATTCTAAAAAATTTAACTCTCCACATTTACACATTGTATAATTTAGTCTTTTTGTAGTTTTCTTTTTCTACGTGACTCTCTTACTTAAAAAGTTAAGAAAAAAAATAAATTTATAAACTAAATTTGATTGAAAAAAAATAGAAATACCCAGAAATCTAAAATAATAATTTTCATCTTTTCTTATTCGTTTAAACTTAATTCTCAATGTCACAAAGAAAAGAAAAGTTCCAAAAAAGACTAAATGACACAATGTGTAAATATTGAGAGTTAAAATTGTTATTATTTCAATTTTAAAAGCTGTCACCCTGATGGCCAGAAAGACCAAATTGAATAATTAGATGACTATTTTGTAATTTTTAATAATTAATTTAGGTGAATAATTTAATAATTAAGCTGTCACCCTTTAAAGTGGGTTTGACCCGACAATTGTAAACAATGAAAAGCCATTCAAACTTGTTTGTCTTGTAATAAGACTTTTTGTCATTGATTAACATTAAAATTAAAATTAAAATTCACTCAAGAAAATCTTAACATTAAATGAAAAATTGAAGGAAACCCAAAATTTAAAGAAGTTAGTTGGTGAAATTGGGTCCATCACCAGCTATGCCGCTTGCGTGTTTACTCTTCAGTTAAGACTTTAAAGACTTTGCCAAATTTAACTTCTTTTTTAAGGGTTTGAGGATGATGAATTGATGATGAGATTGGGGTTTCTTAAAAGGAGTTAAATTATAGTAGGTTTTGATTCTTATCCATGATTCTTAGGTTTTAAATCATGGAACAATCTGTTTCACATCAGTCATCTAATGCTCTCAGAGGGTTTCGAGTTCAAGCTCCATTGGTAAGCTCCAACTTTATCTTCTTTTTATTTTATTCCATTTCTTTTAATTTTTTTATGAGATACACTGTTGATGAATTCAATGAAAACATGAATTTGAATATACCCATGGTGTTTACTTTTCTGGGTTTTAGTTTTCATGAAAATTTGAAGATACTCAGATTGAGAAATGTTACTTAATAGGGAAATTGGGATTCTAAAATTCGAGAATTTGATAGGGGCTTAGTGTGCTGTAAAACGGGTTCTTTGTGTTCAACGTTATCTACCATTGTTTTGGCGGCAATTTTGAGATTTATAAATGCATAAACAGGAACACCATTTTTCTATTTTTGCTTTCTTTTGTAGCTTGCAACTTCGGCTTTTTCAGATTTTATTCTGTGTATTTCGATTCTGCATTTTAAACTCCCGCAGCTTAGGCGTTTTATGTTCCTTTCATATAAAGCTTTGGAGTCTTTTTTTCTGTTCAACTTTGATGAAGATTTTATTTTGTTTCTGCTTGAAAGGGAATGGAATTTGGTCCTAAATTATGCTGGCTTTGGTATTGTTCATATACTTTTTCTTCTTTTAGTTGATATTTTAAAGAGTGATTACTTAAGAGATAGTGCTCTGCATTTTGTTGCCTGGCTTTATTTATATACTCTTAAGTTATCTTCCAATTTGCTACTACCATTATATAGGAAGAACTATGGAGGAGCCTCTGTGGGTTCTTCTTAGTTTTCTATGAGGGGTAGATTGTGGCTTCGTTCTTGATAAACAGTTTTGTTTGGACTTGGTTAATTGTATTGCATGATTGATGTGATTTTCTCAATAAAAGGGAACATTTCACTTGCAATTCTGTTTACTAATTATCTCATCACAGCAAATAATTATGCAGGTGACAGATCTTATCAATGAGCCAATGTGTTTATACTAAGCAGTCAAAATAATTTGTTAAAGGTCAATGTACCGAAAAGAAACCTTAAAGGAGTTGTTGGCTCTAAACCATTAGCTTGCACTCAGGTCCAATAGTTATCTGATATGTTCGAAGCCTATTTTATCTGGTGATTCTGTGTTTGGGGATCCAGAGACTCCAGCACTTCTGATGTTAATCCATTAGATAGTACTAACATGCAATGTCCCGCCTCATTTGTTTGTGACAGGTCATGTCAAGGATTCATATTAGTATATATTAGTTGGCCATCTCTATCATTTCAAGTTTTTAGGTTTGGTGATGCTCTCAAATGTTCGAAACTTAACTGAGGCTGATAAATTGTTGTGTGTACTTCCTCTTGTGTGAATTCATTGGAGTGTGCCTCAAGAATTCGATCTCCGGCCTAACATAGGAAGTTAAATTTAATTGTTTTTTAGTTGAAGGAAGATCTTACCATCAAGGTAGGTCAAACTTAAATAGCATATTGGGCGACACCTACGGACTCATAACTTGCCTTCAGCCTCTGAAGCTTTAGGTAGAATTCTCTTGTCACAATGTCGACATCTAGCACATGCCACGCTATCTTAAACAGCTTTTCATAAGAAACAAACCGATAATCAGGGTAGGAGTTGATCAACTGGTCACTTCTGTTTTTTCTTGAGAAAATGTGAAAGCTTTTGTTTCATCAGGAAATGATAAAATTTGCTGCCAATTGTTGACATTCTTTATAAGTGCACGAATTGCAAGTAAGGTAGGCACAATGAATGATTAAAATGATGAATCCAATATGAATAGTTTCTCAAATATTTCCTGCTGTACATCTTTATCATATTCTGATGTTCATTTACAAACTTTTTCAGGTTGATTCTGTATCTTGCTATTGTAAAGTGGATTCTGGATTGAAGACAGTTGTTGAGGCAAGAAAATTTGTCCCGGGATCAAAGCTTTGTATCCAGCCTGATATCAATCCCAATGCTCACAAGAGTAAAAGCTCTCGCAAAGAGAGGAGTCGAGTCCAGCCACCTCTCCTCCCTGGCCTTCCTGATGATCTTGCCATTGCATGTCTGATTCGAGTTCCTCGTGCTGAACACCGAAAACTCCGCCTAGTTTGTAAGAGATGGTATCACCTTTTGGCTGGGAACTTCATTTTTTCTCTTAGGAAAAGTCTTGGAATGGCAGAAGAGTGGGTTTATGTCTTGAAAAGAGATCGTGATGGAAAGATATCATGGAATGCCTTCGATCCTATCCATCAGCTATGGCAGCCACTTCCTCCAGTTCCAAGGGAGTACTCTGAGGCACTTGGTTTTGGTTGTGCCGTTCTAGGTGGCTGCCACCTGTACTTGTTTGGAGGAAAGGATCCACTAAGGGGGTCAATGAGACGAGTTGTTTTCTATAGTGCTCGGACAAACAAGTGGCACAGAGCACCAGGTATGCTTCGAAAACGTCATTTCTTTGGTTCCTGTGTAATAAATAACCGCCTTTATGTGGCTGGCGGAGAATGTGATGGAATTCATAGGACTTTACGCTCTGCTGAAGTTTATGATCCTAACAAGAACAGATGGAGTTTTGTTCAAGATATGAGCACTGCTATGGTACCTTTCATTGGGGTAGTTTATGATGGAAAGTGGTTTGTAAAAGGTCTGGGGTCTCATCGCGAAGTTATGAGTGAAGCATACGATCCTGAATCTAATTCCTGGTCTGCTGTTAGTGGTGGGATGGTTTCTGGTTGGCGCAACCCTAGTATCTCTTTAAATGGAAAGCTCTATGCCCTGGATTGCCGCGATGGATGTAAGCTTAGGGTGTACGATGGAGCCACAGATTCATGGAATAAATTTATTGATAGTAAGCTCCATTTCGGGAGTTCTCGAGCTTTGGAAGCTGCTGGCCTAGTTCCTCTCAATGGCAAACTTTGTATCATTCGCAATAACATGAGCGTAAGTCTCGTTGATGTTTCCAGTCCAGACAAACAGGTCGAAAGCAACCCTCAGCTTTGGGAAAACATTGCCAGTAGAGGTCATTTCAGGACTCTCTTTACAAATATATGGTCGAGTATAGCAGGCCGAAGTAGCTTGAGAAGTCATATCATTCACTGTCAGGTTCTTCAAGCATGAAAAAGGGGAATTATAACTCTTTTATCCATGTTAAAGTTTCCTGCATTTTTTTTATTCAAATCTTTTTTCGTATACCGACATTTTGTGGTTCAGCTCAGCACACCTCCTGAATGGAAAAGCTGAATATATATTCTTCTGTTACCTTCAATGATGTTCTTATTCTTGCAATGGTGATTGATATCAACGGTGACCCACCGGGGGAGGGGACCGATATCCAACATTAAGAATGTTTTGCTTGTGACAGACTCAACGACCAAGGGTGCTTTCGAGATATCGAGTAACACAGCTTGGATGTTATCCCATGGTGCATTTGCAGGTGAGGTGGTTCACTGTTGATATTTTGAGGTCATTTCTTTACATTTATGAAGAGAGCAGGCAGATACTGTAAATCTTAGTCATTTGGGCTTAGAATTGGTCTTTTTGTGAGAACTTTTTATATCTTTTTGTAGCATGTTAGTCTTTGAGATGTACAAGCATATATTTATTAGATACTTATAAAGATGTTTATGTCTAATTATTTCTTAAATTAAAATTTTAATTTAAATATTTTAAAAACTATCCTTTTTTAAGAGAAAAATGGCTTTCTTCTTAATAAATTTATATTTTTTTGAAAAGAATTTTCTCCCACTTTATTACTTGGAAATATTAATTAGTATGTGATAAAAATAATATTTTATAATATATTTTTTTGAGTTTGATCAACTAAAGAAATAATTTTTCTTTTAAAACATAACAATTAAATTTAAAAATTCTAATAAATAAAAAAAATTTCTTAAGTGGTTTTTTTATGAAAATTAATTAGCCTTTTAATTTATTCTATGGGTAAACTACGTCCAAGGTTACTAAACTATTAATAAGTTTACGTTTTGATCGCTTAACTTCAAAAAGTTACAAAATGACAACTGAAGTATTCGAAAACTTCATTTAAGTCATTAAGCTATTAAAATTGTTGTTACATGACCTTTTCTGTTTGCATTGTTTACACCAGTCGAAAGCTCTCTTTTACTCTCCAATAATTTTTTTTTTTTATGAAATAACTTTGAACGTCATGAATCTACGAGCTAAAATCTAAACAACTGTCTTCACCGATTTTTTACATTGACCCTAAGATTGATTTAAATGCAATTTTTTTAAATATTTTAACGATAATTTTGTAACTTTTATTATTTAAATAATCAAAATATAAATATCTAACCAGAATCTCTTGCTCCATTTAAAGTAAAGATTGACCCAACAACAGTAAACAATTAAAGACATCATACAAACTTCAAAGACACTAAAAATTATTTAACATTAAAATTAAATTCACTCAAATTTAATGCTACAAATTGAACAAAAATCTAACATTAAATGAAATCTTAATTTCTCATTTTTATATTCAGTTTAATTCAGTCTAAAATAAATATAGGTATTAAATTTTATTCAAAGGCATTCATATTCATAAATGATTAAATTAAATCTATTTTAGGGTTACAATATTTAAATAATTTAATATATTTTAATTAAATTTTAAAATAAACAATTTAATATTTTTTTAATATTTATATTATTATAATTTAATTTTTTTATATAAAATAAATTATATAATATATACAAATAAAATATTTTAATATATTATATAATTAAAAAATAAATATGCTCGTGTTGAGCTTGAGTCTCGGTTTAAATTCACTCATATTTTAATCGAATTAAAAATTTTTCAAATTTCTTATTTTGCCCAAATATTTTTATCTAAGCTTTTTTAGATATTAAAACAATTTTTATGGCTAATCCTATACTTAAAATAAATTTAACCCGTGTTATTGAAATTAGATCAAATTGACCGGTCAAAATATTGGTACTTATAAAAAAATTAAATTGATATCTTAATGATTGGTTAAAAGTGTAAAAAATTCAAAATTTGAAAA
Organism: Gossypium sturtianum; assembly: GCA_025698515.1. Taxonomy (NCBI): domain Eukaryota; kingdom Viridiplantae; phylum Streptophyta; class Magnoliopsida; order Malvales; family Malvaceae; genus Gossypium; species Gossypium sturtianum. The sequence goes on along the minus strand of CM046955.1, from coordinate 1,922,382 downwards.
AAAACTTATACTTTTTTTAATTATTAATAAATAAAAAATTAATAATTTAATCGATTCAATTTGAATTTTAAAATATTTAACAGAAACCAACAGATCTGGCCTGTCATGTTTGAGACATTGAGTTTGAGATGGGAAAAAATATATATATTTTTGATAGCAGAGAGAGGAAAAATTATTTAAAAAAATGAAAATTTGTTTCTATTTTATTGAAAGAAGGACAAGGGAAATAAAAATGACAAGAAAAGAAACAAACGAAGCAAGTAAAGTCGGTTTTCTTTTGTACTTACTATCTAAAAATTTAATTTTTAAGGTTGAGAAGAAGATGATGAGAATCTGAGTATTAAAATCTCTTAAATTGGGTATTTTTCGATCTGGGTTTCTTTAAAGGTGTTAGATTTATAATAGATTTTGATTATTCTCTATGAAATCTTAGGTTTTAAAGCATGGACCAATCTATTTCTCAACAGTCATCTAATGCTCTTAGAGGGTTTCGAGTTCAAGCTCCATTGGTAAGTTCCAAAACCTCACCTTCTCCCCAGTTTTTAGGTGAAATTTATTGTTTTTTTTAGAGATAAACAGTTGATGAATTTGTTGAAAACCTGATTTGAAGATACCCAGATTGAGAATTGTAGTTAATTGAGAAAATGGGATTCCAAAGTTTGAGACTTTGAAAGAGCTTAGTGTTATGGGTTCTTCATTATTATTTTATTATTTTTTTGAAGGTTTTAGTTGTTTTGTTTATTGATGGTGGGAGTTCTGCTATTTTATTATTGGGTTGTTCTTTAGCTATTGATTCCAAGATCAAATCTTTTTGAACCAATCTACCATTTCTTGTGTGTTTGTGGTCATTTGGGATCTATGAACATTTAAATAGGAACCGATTTTCCATTTTGACTTTCTTTTGTAACTTGCAACTTTGCCTTTTGAGAGTGAATTTGTTGAAGATTTTTATTTTATTTCTGCTTGAAAGAGAATCGGATTTTGGTCCGAAATTATGCTTGGCTTGAAAGAGAATTAAAAGTTGAGAGTGATATTGAACTTTCTTTAGTTACAACTATTGTATTACTTTGTTGGACATTAATAAATTTTATTTGTTTGTTAGATGATACAGTAAAAAAATTAATTAAAAGGAAATAGTGCTTGGCGGTTTGTTGACTGGCTTTATTTGTATACTCTTTATCTGCTAATTTGCTACTTGCATCATTGAGGAAGAACCATGGCGGAGCCTGTGTATAGGTTCCTCGTAGTTTTCTAAGGGTATAAATGCATATGCAGATTGTAGCTTTGTTCTTGATAAACAGTATTATTAGCTTACACTCAGGTTCAATATTTATCAATATGTTTTCAATTGAGTCTTAGTTCGGTTGGCATCGTTGCTATTGCACAACCTAGAAGACATGGATTTGAACACACTTGAGAGTAATTTTCAGATGTTCATTGTTTCTTTCCTAACTGGAAAACTTTTGCAGGTTGATTCTGTATCATGCTATTGTAAAGTGGATTCTGGATTGAAGACAGTTGCTGAGGCAAGAAAATTTGTCCCAGGGTCGAAGCTTTGTATTCAGCCTGATATCAATCCCAATGCACACAAGAGTAAAAACTCTCGCAGAGAGAGGACTCGAGTCCAGCCACCTCTTCTCCCTGGCCTTCCTGATGATCTTGCCATTGCATGTCTGATTCGAGTTCCTCGTGCTGAACACCGAAAACTCCGTGTAGTTTGTAAGAGATGGTATCGCCTTCTGGCTGGGAATTTCTTTTATTCTCTTAGGAAAAGTCTTGGAATGGCAGAAGAGTGGGTTTATGTCTTCAAACGAGATCGTGATGGTAAGATTTCATGGAATGCATTTGACCCTATCCATCAGCTGTGGCAGCCACTTCCTCCAGTTCCAAGGGAGTATTCTGAGGCAGTTGGTTTTGGTTGTGCTGTTCTAAGTGGTTGCCACTTGTACTTGTTTGGAGGAAAGGATCGACAAAGGGGTTCAATGAGACGTGTTATTTTCTATAGTGCTCGGACAAACAAGTGGCATAGAGCACCAGATATGCTTCGAAAACGTCATTTCTTTGGTTCCTGTGTGATAAATAATTGCCTTTATGTGGCTGGCGGAGAATGTGAAGGAATTCATAGGACTTTACGATCTGCTGAAGTTTATGATCCTAACAAGAACAGATGGAGTTTTGTTCAAGATATGAGCACTGCTATGGTACCTTTCATTGGGGTAGTTTATGATGGAAAGTGGTTTGTAAAAGGTCTTGGGTCTCATCGTGAGGTTATGAGTGAAGCATATGATCCTGAATCTAATTCCTGGTCTCCTGTTAGTGGCGGGATGATTTCTGGTTGGCGCAACCCTAGTATCTCTTTAAATGGACAGCTCTATGCGCTGGATTGCCGTGATGGGTGCAAGCTTAGGGTGTATGATGGACCCGCAGATTCATGGAATAAATTTATTGATAGTAAGCTCCATTTCGGGAATTCTAGAGTCCTGGAGGCTGCTGGTCTAGTCCCTCTCAATGGCAAGCTTTGTATCATTCGCAATAATATGAGCATAAGTCTCGTTGATGTTTCCAGTCCAGACAAACAGGTTGAAAACAATCCTCAGCTTTGGGAAAACATCGGTGGCAGAGGTCATTTCAGGACACTATTTACAAATATATGGTCAAGTATAGCAGGCCGAAGTGGCTTGAGAAGTCATATTGTTCACTGTCAAGTGCTTCAAGCATGAGAAGGGGGACTATGATTTACGTATCCATGTTAAACTTTCCTGCATTTGTTTATGCCTTGGTAGTCGGATTTCAAAAGTTTATTCCTTTAACAAGTCAAGGTTCAGCACCTACCGAGTGGAAAAAGATGAATATTTTTTCTGTTACCTTTCCTGATGTTCTTATTCTCGCTATGGTGATTGAGATCAATGGTGACCCACCAGGGGAGGGGGTCGATATCCACATTAAGAATGTTCTGCTTTTTGATTAACTCGAAGAAGTGAAACAACGAAGACAACCAAGGGCTCTTTTGAGATATTGAAGTTGAAAAACAGCTTGGATTTTTATCCCGTGGTGCATATGCAGGTGAGGTGGTTCACTGTTGATCTCTGCTATTGAATTATGAAGTTATTTCTTTACATTTTATGAAGAGAGCAAATACTTGTAAATCTTGGTCATTTGGGCTTAGGACCAGTCTTTTGGAGATCTTTATCATTTTGCAGCATGCAATCTTTGAGAAGCTTTGAAGTGTACATGGTTTGTCCGAGTTAATATATAGTTGGCTCATTTTATCAAAAACCTAGAGATGTGAAGGTGCCATCCCTGTTATCTAAACAGCTTAGACACCTCTGGTTTTCATTTCCCAGTGGTATTTGGTTCATTCCGGTAAGCTGGTTGCAGAAGTTGCTGATGACCCTCGGATTGATTTCCTTATTTCAATCTTATCTTTCTCTCCTTGTCATCCATGTCGTGGATAATACAGATAGGAACCTCATCACGTTCCGCTCTTGCATCTGATTCGTAGCTTCGGAGTGAAAGAAGAGAGACCATTTTGTTCGGTTTCCAAACTGAGTCTCGGACCAAGTTCTCGTTTAAGCTAACATTTCATGCAAGATAATTTTAGTGTTCATCTCCATTAGAAGCAAAAAAAAAAAAAAAAGGTCTTGAATGATAAATCTCAAATGATTCATTGGGCTGCATTGATTGGTTGTATTCATGGGCTGGTGATGATTGGTTGATGGTGATATTCAGTCCATTGTGTTGGATGTTTTTAATTTTATTCAGAGTCATGTTCTATGCATCTCTTTGTTCTTGTGCAAACTTAGACTATATGTGTGTATATATATATATATATATATATTTTTTTTTTTCTGGTTCTTTGCTTGTGCTTTTTGGTAAGAAGGATGTAGGCTATGCTAAGAATAATCATTGTTCATGATAAACTATTTTAAGGAAATAATCACCACAAAAACAACATTTATGTTGAAAACAATCCATGGTTAGAACAATTTTTATTCAAAAGTTTTCTTTTTCTATAATAATAGTTTGGGTTTCAAAAAATGTTTTGCAAAAGATGTTGGTATAATGTCTTTCTTGATTTTGCTGACGTGAAATGTCATACGGATATCACATTAACAATTTAATTAATTTTTTAAATATTAAAAAATTTAAAAATTATAAAAATTATTAAGTAAATTGCTAACATTATTAAAATAATAAAAATATAAAAAATATTTAAATCCACACTAATAGTTGATTTGAATAGAATAAATTAAAAAATCAAATGCTAAAAGAATAAGTGTTAGAAAAATTAACTGAATTTGTTTGATATATGACTTAAAATTAATTACAAAATATAATAAGATTGTTTGATATATATAGATTTTGAATTACAAAAAATTATATTCTAAACATTCTACTTTATTCTAAAAAAAATTAAAACTGTAAACGTAAAATTTCTATAGAATAATATAATATTAAAATAAATAAATTAAAATGAAATAATTGAAAATATTCTTTATTAAGAGATAAGTAGCTCATATCTACTTATTATTTTCCATAATTTTTGTAGAAAAAATTCTTTTAGATTATTTTAATTTTAGATTATCGAACATGCATAAAAAAATTAAATCATTAAAAATATTAATTTTCTATGGATTTAATCTTTTCTAATGATTTATCAACCAGGACCTGAATTAAATCGGTTTCTATAGTTTATTCAATCGATTTTCAATTTTTAATATTTAAACTGAATAAATCAAATAATTTTTAATTAATAAATTCTAAACATATATTCATATCCAAATTAATCAATAAAAATACACAAATCCAATACTTAATATTCAAATACCCAATCCTCATTTCGAACCCAACTAAACACAAAATTTCAAATATCCAAAATCTATATAAAACCAAACCCAACTAAACTCTACCCAAAAATTAACTTACAGGCTTAAAATGATAAATTGATAGCTAAATTATACGTTCATTCACATCTTGGTACTTAAACTCTTTTTTTTGTTAGAATCGGTACTTAAACTATTTTTTTCCCATTTTAGATCTCCTTCAATCAATTATTAGTCTAACAATTATGAACAATGACGTGACTCAATCACATAGCGGCATGGGGCATAAAAAACTATTCAATCACTTTGATACCTCTATCAATCAATTACTTTGAAGGGTCGAGATAAAATTAAAAAAAAAAAATTGGAGGAGCCAAAGCTAAAAAAAAAAAATTGTGTTCGAATGACTTAAATTGAACTACTAATTTCTTAGACAAGCCAATAATGAAAATTCCCATTTAATGGAAGAGTTTAAGTAGATTAAATTAAAATATTAAGTTTAAGAAAACTTGAAAAGACAGATAGACCATTCAACCAAAGGGCGGCCTAAGCCCCTGCTAGTCAATCATGAGGAATGGTAACGTGACCCAATCACGTTACAATCTAAAAAAAATAACATTATTGAAAGAAATAATTACGAATCTTAAAAAAAAAAAATTATCAACATAAAAAATATTAAAAATATCTCAGCGTTAACAGCACCTAACCATTAGCAAAATAGTGCAATCTTTTTCACTTTGAAGATGTCTTTTGAATATCTTTCCCGTTGGCTTCCACCCATTTTTCTTTTAAACGTTAAAAGCTCTACTTTTTAGATTATAAGAATGATTAAATTTTAATTTGATCATTATATTTCGTTTAATTTTTTTATAATATCGTTAGTTAGCCTAAATACTTTATTCTAATTAAAATAATAATGTGAATTATTGTTAGTACCGTTAAAATTCTTTATTAATTTCAAGCCCGTTGCAATGTTATGTTTATTTTCACTATAGTAATTAACTCAACGCGGAGCGTGAGTGAAAACAATATTAATTTAAGTTATTTAAGGTTGATGGGTCCCTAAGCATGTTATACAGAAAAAAAAATGTTGTTAATTATGGACACATCTCAAAATGATTATTGTTTCAATGCCTAGCAAAACCCTTTTTTTTTTTTTAATTTCAACAAAAATTAAAAAATAAATAAATAATGAAAGAAAATAGAGTTCTTCAACTACAAGAATACAAAATCATTAGTGAATGAAAGAACAATGTTGAGACATCATGATTATTACCATCTTTGAAGACAATAAAAGGATACATGACTTAGAACAATTGTTTATTTGTCTCAATTACAATGATGCATGCGGATCTGGCTAGCATGCGTTGAGCGTGCCGCCTCCCCATTATGTCTCACCATGGACATGTTTCTGCTATCTACACTTCTCCTATGTTCACCTCAATTGGGTTTTGTATTTTTTTTTTTAAAGTTACACTTTTTATTTATAAGTATAAATATATGTCAGATTAATTATAATGTAGAATCAAGTTAGCACAAAGTATAGCAGGTGAATAATTGAAAAGAACCGAAAAAATTTACACATGACGTACGTACAGTGTAAGACTAGAGAGTAGAGACCCACACATCGTTACACATGGTGGGGCTAGACCTGATTGTGGGCTAGGTCAGAGCTGGGCCAATGCAAAATTTTAGGCCTACTTTCTAGGATCAGGCCCGACTCGAAAAATGAGTTTAAAATTTTATCCAAACCTGACCCAGATAAAAAATGATAAACTCAAGCTCGAATTCGTCCACTTGTATTAATTTTTTTTATATAAAAATAAATTTAAAAAATATAATACATCAATAAATGTTTTCCAACAAATTGAAAATACACTAAAAAAAAGTCTTTATACTTAAATAACACTAAGATAGTTACAACTTAGCAAGCAAATACCTCTAAAATAGTAGCAAAATTAATAATAAAACAAGAGTTATACATTATCCAAACAACAACAAAATAATAGTAATATAATTGCAAAATAACAAGAAAACAATATCAAAGTGGCAACGAACAATAGTCAGCAACAATTAAAAAAAATTAGGCAAATTCGGATCAAGCCGGGCTCAAGCCAAAAAATCTTACCCTAGGCCTAGCCCGTTTAAAAAATGAGCCTTATTATTTATCCAAGCTCATTTTTCAGATCTATATTTTGCTCAAATCTTCTTTTTCAAGCGAACCTTTGAGCTTGGACGAGTGACCCGACCCATAATCAAATCTAGGTAAGACTCAAACTTAAATACTTAAAGACTCAAGACCTCAGTCTTAACCAATAATGGCAAGACCTTATTAGCATATTTGTAATTATTTAAGTCCAAGTTTTAGGGTTAGTATTTATTACGCGGATAGTAGTAGAATTTTTTTTATATTTATTTGTTCTTTTTTATTTTTGGGTCAAATTATTATTAGTCTTTATATAATGTGCAAGTTGTTAATTTAGTCCTTATACTTTAATTTGGTTAAATTTAGTTCTTATACTTTTTAAATTTTAAAATTCCCATACTAATCCAATGGTAACAATTAAATTCGTTTGGTCAACTTTTGCTAGTAGCCATGTACTATGTGTAAAGTTGTTGTTTATTACATGTTCTCCAATTTAATCATTCTTAATTCCTACACTTTTTGAATTTTGAAATTTCAATCTTGACGCAAACAATAACACCATTAAATCTATTATTTGGCCTTTTGCGAGTAATATGTGGAAATAGCAAGCTAACACATGACATTTCATGCATAATTTGCTTGCCACATAAGTTTTTGAAAATAGCAGAACTTAATGAATTTAACAGTTATCTTTTGGTCAAGACTGAAATTTCAAAATTGGAAAGTATAGAAACTAAAATGACCAAATTAAAGTATTGAGACTAGATGCACAACTTATGCATAGTATAGACTAATAGCACATTTTAATCTTATTTTTCTACTGTGCCCAAAATATATCTAAACCAATACCAAAATAAATATAGATAGGATTCATTGTGCCGAGACTTAAACTAGAATAAAATATAAATAGATAACCCAAAGAGGGTGGGATTCGAACCAATCTTGCCATTAAGTCAATATTTAAATAAAAACAAATTACATTTATGAAATTGGTTAGACCATCGGATTCTTGATTTAATTGGTTGAATAATCAGTTCAACCATTACAAAATTAAAAAATTCATAAAATCAAAATATAAAAAATCAAAATAATAAACATAAATAAATAATAACAAAAGCATTTTATAGATTACAATAATGAAGTTAAACATTTAAATTAAATTAAATCTTTTTGAAACAATTCTTCTCTAATTTTGCATAATTAAATTCTTTTCAATTTTAAATTATAATTAAATTAATTAAATCATCGATTAAACCAATTTAACCAATTCAACTCGTGACAACCATGGCATTTATTCATCAATGATTTCTAAAAGTTAACATTTTTCACCTAAAACCTTTCAAAAATTTCATCATCCAAACATCATTTAATCAAAGTCAAAGTAGTTAGCCAAAAGAAATCCATTTTAATTAGAGTAAGACTTGGTGTACACACAACAGAGTTGTTATAATGATTTTTTTTGGTGACTAATATTTTTATATTTTTGACTAATATATTTTGCATTTGATATATAGTTTTGAAGCATAATTTATAATAAATATCTCCCTTAAATATATTATTATATTTTTATTTATCTTTTTAAAAGTTATAGATAAGTAAAATAATAGTTTTAAAATATCAAGTGTGAGAAGCAAATATTAAAACTATTCTATATTAGTTTTTTTTTTTTTAAATCATCTCACTCCTACTACTCAAACTAAATAAATATTTTACCAGAATCGAGTCACACAACTATCATCACTGAGGACGACAACCTTTAAGTGGGTCACTCTATTGCTTCTTCTTCAAAAGATCTCATGCATGCAATGATGAGGGTTGATACGTCTATGTATGAGATAACCAAGCGTGAGTTTAAAGTGTGGAAAAAACAAGGTCGTGCCTAATCTTCAGTGTTGTTTTTGTTTGAATGGATTGATTCAGTAACTCGTCAATTGGATAATCCTGATAATTTTTCAGGATAATCCATGGTTGTCGTGATGTGATGTTAGAAACGGATTGTTTGGAAGCACTGCATCATGTTAAGGTTACTCTGATGATACATCAGTCAAATTCATATGTCATTCATGCCATCCGAAACTTGTTGTGTCAAGATTGAAATATTGGTATTAGGCATATGCATCGAGAACACAATAGGATGACTAATTGCTTAGCAAAGACTGCAGAAGAAATGGTTATTGACTTTTATTCTTGGCCCCAACCTCCTGATTTTGCTTTGAATGTGTTGCATGAAGATATTATTAGTTTATCTTTTCCTAAATTGACTGGTATGTAATAGTTTTTAACCTCCTTAATAAATAAATATCTTCTCATTCGAACAGGTGGATTTAAAATTTATCATTCTTAGATTTATTTCGGAGAGTTAATATATGAGAATAAAGAATCTAATAATCAATCATGATTTAAAATTTTCCCTTTTATTTAAAAAAAAATTATTTTATATAAATAAATTTATTATAATGCTTATGTGCTTTTGTGTCACGTGGTAGCTTTTAATTAATTATTTTTTTAATAAAACTAACAGTTTAGGGGGCAAGGATAAAGAAATATAGTTTAAATAATATTTCTAACAAAAAAAATAAATATTAAAATGAAAAAAAATAATAATTTAAGTATTGATTTATCATTTAAGCCTTAAAAAATAGTGTATATTTCAAAACAAAACAAAAAAAAATGCAATTAAAAGTTAAAATAATATTTATATTTATGTTTAAAGTTACTCATCGAAAATCGAGTTTATCGTTTTTTTAGAGTAGATACGACGTATAATTAAAAATACATATTCTATCCAGGATGAAGCTAGAGACATTGTTTAGGGGGTTGAGATAAAATTCTAAGGCCCTGTTTGGCAGTTGGCTAATAGCTGATTGATGATTGCAGTGGCTGGCTTGACCAACTGATTCTATTAACTGATATGACTAATTGGTTCTATTAACTCTTTATTTAAAAGTGTTTAGTAAAATTTAGCTAATAGCTGAAAGTTGATATGTGTAAAATGACAAATAAGGACATGACATATTTTATTGTCAAGTATTTATTTGTTTATAATACTTTAATCTTTATTGGCTGAAATTATTGAAATAAAACACTATTACTAATGAATTAAGACATTCATTATGGAAATTTAATTAGTGAATATTTTTGAAATTTTAAATAAACATATTTCTTAAGTTCCTTATTGGCAAATATTAATCTTATGAAAATTGATAAATATTAATGGTGCATCAATATAATTGTAAACTATATTCTTAGTGATAATCATGTCATGTTCTTAGTATGTAAATTAGTGACAATTATGTCTCAATATGAATAAATTTGTTAAGTAGTATATTTCAATTAATATAAAGTTTCATAAGAAATCATTTCGCACAATTAAATTGAAAATAAATTAAGAGTATATAAATATTCAAGGATGAATGGGCTCGATTGAAAATTTCTCGCGACAATGTTGATTTTTGTAGATACACAGTGAATTTTTTTTTTTTTAAGATTTACTTTGGACTTTGGAGGTGAAAGTGAAAATGGGAGAATGGAGGCTACTGATATCTTAACACCCCTATTAAGTTTGAGAGCATGTGGCAAAGGGAGAAATATTTGAGCAAGCATGATCAGATATGTCATTCCGCATATCTCATTCCTAATTAGCTGTTGAAAAAAGTTGTCCCCAATATTTTTTGTTTTGGAGGTTTTAGCTCAACAAGTTCTTGCAAATCTTTATTTTCCAAACACTACAATTAGAGGGTTTGACTACCCAATCTTCCATTTATGTCCAAATCAACTAAAAAAGACCCAAAACTCTGTTTACCAAACACCCCATAAATATTTAGAGGGTTGAAGTTAAAATTTTTATTTTAAAAGGATTTAGATAATATAATTAGTTTTTAGGAGGGTCAAAATTATATTTTATTTATTCATTGATTCCAATGACTAAAAGACTTAAATTGAATGAATAATACTTAAAAGAGATTATTGATAAAATTTTTTAATTTGACCGAGGGGGCCACGACCCTACCTACCTCATAGTTTCATGTCTAATCCAATCAACCACCCATGATAAATATTTATTATATTTATGGTAGTAGTTTTTAATATAAATACTAACGTATTTTTAATGTGTTAGAAAATTTTTATTTTAACATTTTTTAGTGCATTATATATTTTAAAATATTTTAAAATAAAAATAATCTAAAAAAAATCAAATATGGGCGGGTTGAGTCGGGCCCGAGTTTACATTTCTTACATTGGGACGAGTTTGGGCAAAAAAAAAGAAGCCCATTTTTCGGGTCGAGTCGGATCCAAGCTTGAAAATTTTGTCTAGATACTCAGCCCGACCCATGAACACCTTTAACCAACAAATGACAATTACATATAACCAAGTTTTCAAAACCAAACTGGTGGTTGAACCATCAAATCATTGATTCGTTGGTCCAATCGATCCATTTGGTTCAATTAAATAAATCATTAAAAATGAGTAAACCATACTAGTAGTCATCCAACTATTAGTAAATTTTATTTTTGGTCATTCAACTATGAAAAGTTACAAAATGATCACTCAACTATTCAATTTTGTCTTTTTTGGCCACCCAGTTTTTGGTGTTTCTATTTTTAGGTTAGCTAACTAGTGATATAAAAGATAAAATTGAATAATTGAGTACCATTTTGTAACTTTTTATAGTTGAATGACAAAAAACACACACACTAATAATTAGGTGACTAGTATAGTTTACCCATAAAAAAAATTTTCAACTAATTTTTTACCCGAGTTATCCGATCAAATACCTTTCTTTAGATTAATACTTTAACTAATTCTTAATTCGACTAGTTATACCTACCAATCTAATCTGATTCAAACAATTTCATATATATATATATATATATAACAAAACTCCAACTTAAATATTTAAAAATTTAAAACCTCAACCATTCCCAATAACATCGACAGTCGAATCACTAAGTTTTGTAATATTAGAGATTGATGGAGTGATGAAAAGACAATAGGAAGAGAAAGGGTGGTTAAGCACGACACGTTAAAAAGGACAGACACTTGTTGTTGATGAAACGTGACACATCTAATGTCTTAATTACATACATCTTTTAATCATTCTTGTTTATTAGACTTTGATGATGCTTTCATGGACCACCATCAATTTCTTCTCTCTTTTTTTATTTTTAGTTTTTTGCTAAATGAAAAGTCATTAATTTCTATTTCCCAAACATCAAATTCCATTAAATGAATTTTAAAATCAAAATTATATTTTGAAGCAAAATTCATCATCATATTAACTTTTTTTAGTACAATTACCATTATTACCGATAAATAATTAATTATAATAAATGAATCAAAAAAAAAATATTAAGATGATTTAAAAAAAATTCCCACTAAATATGAAATTAAGTTAAGTTAAACAACACCCTAAAGGAGGGGATGAAAATAATGTCTTTTAATGTAAATGCTATAGGGGGGAGCCTATGCCACTTCAATCCCCTAGGTCGGTTCATGTAATATAACTTCGTGTAACATAGTTCAATTGGTATGATCATTATTGTTAATGTAGGAGAATGTGCGTTTGAGTGCGCTGAAGCGTATTATCTTCTTAATTATAAATTTGGGAGGGACTATGAATAATTCTAAACATTATTTTAAAAAGAACAGATATGATTAAAATTTATCATATTCAAACAAACCTTTAGTATATATCCTTAATAAGATGTCATAAATTGTACCCAAAAAAATGTCATAAAATTTCATATAATATATACATATATATATGATTGATGACCCCATTTATTTGATAATATGTATATCATATTCTCATTATCTGGTAGAAGTATTATGGATGTCTTTATATTAGGAATTAATTATATTTTATCTCTTTTATTCAAAATAGTCTATGTGGATTAGATTGAAGAGCAAACCGATCCTTTTCATTTAAAAATTTCATTCATTTTTTACTGTTAAAACTTGGTGTGGCTAATAGAATAACAAAATAGTTACACGTGGCATGTCATGTGTACCTCATTCAGATATATAATGACCAATTTTTAATAGTAGAACTGAATGAAATTTTTACCAAGGGGATCGATTTGCTCTCTAATATAATGTATAATGATTAATTTTTCTATTTTTTGAGTAGAGAAAATAAAATACAATCCGACTCTTAATACAAGGACTTCTATGATACTTTTACCCCCATATAACCTAACCTATTGTATTCTTTTAAATCTTCTAGCATCAGCTAATCACATGTGATCTCGTTTAATTTTTAAAATCGAACCAAATTTAAGATTTTACTTAAGAAAAACATTAAACACTTTACTACTCGATTCGATATATATATATATATCAAATTAAATATTTTTTATCACCTATCCCAACACAAAATTCTAAAAGAAAAATGCCAAAGAATTTAGGCCTCCATGTCCAAAGTCGATGGTGGGGACAAATTACTGAAGATCTTCAAAAGAAAATGATGTAATAATAATACGTGTCTCAACTCTCATGCATGAACCATGGCTACATTGCAAATGAATGTTGACAAATTAATACCAACACACAAAACAACTTTAAATCTTTTCAGGTTTGACCCTCTAATTTCAGCCAAAGAAAAAAAAAACAGCACTTTATTTCCTTTTTTAAGTGTTTTTTGTCGTTTGTAATTTAAATATTTTTTGCGTATGAATTAATCAAATATATCAATGTAATTATTCACATATAATTTACCTATAAACCTTAAACACATTGTCATAATCACTAAACTATATTAAATTTTTTTAATAGAAAATTTACAAAATAGTCACACAACTATTCAACTTTATCTTTTTTGGTCACTCAATGATCTTGGAATTTCAGGTATTACTTTTTTTTATGTTAAGATCATAGTTTTGAGACTTATTTTATGTAAACTCTGTATAGATTTATTCTGATCTAAGATTGAATATATTATGATTTTTAGCCCGATCGAGTTGTATAATGATTAACTCTAGTTCTAGTGATTAACAGTAGAGTGATTATTTCGTAACAAAATGATAATGTAAATGACTAAAACGTAACATTTCAAACATAAATGATTAAAATATAAAATGAGTTAAACAAAAGTGACTATTTTATAGTTTACCCATAAAATTACATAAAAATATTTATTTTTCTTGTTAATTTCATTAGTAATAGTATTTAAAAAAATATTTTATGAGACTAACATAGAAGGATTTGATTTTATTGAATTTTTTTAATAATAATTAATGTTTTAGAACTTAAAATTATAAATTATAATTCTACTTTTATCAAATTAGTATGTGATGTCCAAACAGGAAATTGTTGAGAAAAGTCAAACACTCAAAGACACACAGAGAAATAAAAAGTGAAGGAAAATCTCAGCAAGAAAAGTTGACAAAAATAGATTGATGGGATTTGCACCCTACGATCAAAGTTGAAGTACCACACAGTATGACATAACAAGTTGCAGTGAAAGGATACAATTTTGCATGCAGAATATATATATATATATATATTAGTGGAAGCTTTCAGTATATATATTGTTTCACACTGCTTCACTCACTCGAATACATTGCTAATTGCAGTCACATTCCCTACACAATTATACCAAACTAGTGCAGGTTCACACACTACTTTTCTCTGCTCACATCACTGTTTCTTTTCTCAAAAAAAAAAAAAACGTAAAGCTAACGCTTTCTTCCATGTCCTTTTTGCCTTTTTCAATTTCATCTACCTACCTTGCATGCTTCAAATTCTTACACCCTTTTTTCTTTTCTGTGTCTCTCCTTTCAAGTTTTTAAATTTTAACCCAAATTTCTGGTTTTTTTTTTGAAAGCTCAGATTTTGATCTTTATTATAAGCCATGAAAGATAGAGGCAAAGCTGTGGAAGTATATAACGGTTCATCATCATCATCAGATTTTGTTTGTAAGAAACACCCACAATTATCTTCGAATGGGATATGTGCTTATTGTCTTAAAGATCGTTTAGTGAAATTGGTTTGCTCTGATTGCGGTGAACAACGATTGTCTTCATGTTCATGTTCTGAAATCTCTTCTAATCCTCGTACTTCATGTACTGGTGAAGTAGGCAGCGTTGGTCGTGTTTCGTTCTTAATAGAGAACGAAAGCAAAGACCAACTTTTGAAGGGGAAAATCAATGGTGGTGGTGAAGATAAAGGTGAAGATGGTAATTTTTTTCTTAAAAGAAGTAACAGTAGCTGTGTTGAGATCAAAAGAAAAAATGGGTTATGGAGATTAGGGAGATTGTTTAGGAAAAAAAGAGAGAAATACAATGGTGGGAATGTTAAGAGTGTTGATTATAACAACGGGGTATCAAGGTCTAGATCGTTGTGTAGTTTTAGGGGTGGTAATGGTGGTGGGTTCTTTGGATCGGATGATGGGTCGATGAACTTTTCAGCGGCGAGGAGCTCTTCCATATCGGCGGCGAGGAGTTCGAGCGTGAACGGTGGTCTGTTGGGCATGGATCCCGACAGAAAAAGTGGGTTTAGTGAGCCTGAACCGAGGAAAAGTGGGTTCGACAGTGATAAAAGAGACAGTGCTTTCGTGGAATCCGATGTTGCTACTGATATCAAAGCACTGAGAAAAGCTGGTGGTGTGTTCTTGGACAATGAAACTGGTTTCAGTACAGCAAACAGGCGTGTCTTTTCACTTAAAGAAACCTATTTCACCGGTGGGGATGATTCAGCCTTCATTGACTTGAAATTTGAGTTTCCATCATATGATACCCCTGTTGAACCTGGTGGTTCAAAATCAGTCCAAAATGGGTTTGTAAGTGGTGGGGGTAGTATGTTTGGTGGTGGTGGTTCATGTAGGGTTAGTGTGGATGAAAGAGGGATTAAAAGGAGTAGGAAAAGTTTTAAAGGGTGGAAGTGGATTTTTAAGAATAATAATCCAGATTGGAGTAGTAACAGGAAGAAAGGTGGTGGTGATCTTATGGTTAATCATTGAATAAAATTTTATTCAGTTTTAGGTTAATGTTTTTCTTCAATGTTTTGTTTCTCTTTGTTTGTGTCTTTCATGTGTATTTTTTTTAACATCTTTTTTTCTGTTAATGTAGTTATGGTGGTGATCAAGTAATGAAAAAGGGGGGATTTGGATCCATGTTTTGCCATTTGTGATAATGTTTTCATAAACATGTTGAGATGAATTGTTATGTAATGGCAAAATATTTGTATTGAAATGAATTATAGTTAACGAGGTGCGAAGAAATCTTCAAAATATCATCCATCAAACAGTTTTCTGAACCTCTAACAACGGTTGATGTTGTTCTCAAGTTGGGTCATGATAGTCTCCAACTTTGTGGAGAACCTGAACTTGAGGTAAGGTTTGCAGAATAAGAGAACCTCGTTAGATTTACACATAACCACCTACTCTTTAGATTTACGCATGATCACCTACTAGGGAACGTATGTGTTGCATGCATGCCTTGTAGAGTTTGAACCTCTAACCCATAGGATGTAACCCTACTAGGCACACGACGCCCACATCCCTTGGTAAGCAAACCCCACCTCAGGTTTGGATTCTCAATCGAGTCAAAACAAAACTCAGACCCGACCTGAGAACAATATTGATAATTGTTAGGGGTTTGATTGACTGCCCAATCGACAATACGTCAAAAACTTCTCTCCTCAACAGTTTATACTTTTTTGTTAACTCAAAATAGATGATCATATACAAACAAGCCTTCGAGATTCGATTACCAAACAATGCCTTTCAAAATTCATTGCATTGCTTTTTTTTTTTTTTCATTTCCTCATTGTCAAGTTGTGAAAGTACCAAAAACAAAAGCAAGTGAGCATCATCAGTTCCTGTTGATAGTTCTAATATGTACATATTACAGAGATTACAATTTTAAACAGAAGGTCCAGACCTTAGAACCCTTTCCAATTTCTCAGCCTTGATGTAATCTATTTCAGTGAGAGGTCCAGCAGGAAAAGGCGTAATTTCGACTGTAAGGTGAGGAGTCGGAAGCTCATCAAACAAAGCTCTAACATTGTTGCAGCATACACTTTCACCATGAGCACTCTCCCTCCTTATCTGGCAACCCTGTAAACAAATACAATGGTTCTAAAACGAAGTAACGGAAAACGGGTACTACTAGATCTCTTGTTCCACACTTTTATATTACCTTGTGGGAGGTGGCATCAGTAAAATGATCATCGTCTGACAGAAGAGACGCCACTGCTTTAAGTAGTCGTCGGCCTTCGGATTTGGAAGGTACCCTGTAGTTCCTTTTAAGTGTACCTTTCGTGGTCGGATGCCATTTGCTGACCAGCTTTCTTTTGTCAGCTGCTTCCTTGTCTACAACCATAACAAAAGCTAATTATTCCTTGCAAGAAACGCAATGCATGGCATTGAATCTTGAGCTAGTTTAGCATTGTTGTTGAAAAAAGTTTGGTTAGAAAAAGTTAGGGCCAGAAAAATGCGGTTTAAAAAATCTAAAGTGTTTGGTATAGCTATGAAACAAGTTTGCTAATGGAAATGCTAAACGAGGCCTTAAGAATGCCGTATTACACTTGGACTATATCCCAAAATTATCGTGCTCATTGACTGATTAATTAATGTTCGGTATTTCCTATGCAACATGGAAAGACATGAAAAGTAAATCCTATTCAGATTTAAACCAGACAATGCCCTTTATGTTGCTCCTCTCACCAACTATTAAGTTCATCCTTTCCGAGAATGTTCGTAGCTTAAAGTCCAGCGTGGAGTGGAGCTAAGCATTAAACAACACAACTTAGGAGTCAACCATTTCATCCATGGAGCAGAGTAAAAGAACAACAAAGTTACGTGTTTAAATAAAAAATCTATGCAATAAAAACTCCCATAGACTTAGAGGTCCAATAGTTCCAAGCTGTATGATATTTAGAAGATTTGTTTCTTCCATCAAGAATTTACAAGTTGCAACATGAGACCATCAATAAAGCATGGAATTGGAAACCTCTTAAGAAATGCAAAGAAATTCTAATATTTTAAAATAAAAAAGCATCTATTAGCCGTAAACGATTCTCCAATCAGCCACAAGAGGTTTAATATAATCCAACATATAATGGCTACAAGGCTTGTTTAGTTAGCTGTTTTAGCACAACAATAAATGTTCTGCAACTTAACATTAGCAATGCACATTGAAACAACAAGACACCGATGCCAAATAAAGCCTTTTCCACAGGTTTGTAAACTAAATTGAAATGACTAACCCTCTCCTTTATCTTTATGTTTGATTGACCATAAAAAAAAAAAAGAAAAAGAAACTACACCAAACACTAGCATCTCCCGGGTTCATGGCGGTAAAAGTACCATGGAAGCCCCTATACTAGGGGTCAAATTGCATTTTGCCCCCTCTACTATTAGTCCCTATACGTTAAATTAAAGGGCAAATTAGTCCTTTTTATTAAAAATTCCATTCATTTGTACTGGCTAAATTTGACGCAGCTAAGAGAATAACTAGAAAGTGACACATTGCTGCATGTACCTTATGCTGATGTACAAGCGACCAATTTTTTTCAGCAGAATTGGATGAAACCTTTTAGAGAAAGATCAGTTTGCTCTTTGATCTAACATAAAGAGATTAGTATTCCCATTCTTTTGGTAGAGGGGGCAAAATGTAATCTAACTCCTAGTATAGGAGCCTTTATGATCCTTTTACCGGTTCATGGTTGCCTATCTCAACAATGCCATCTCCACAATGTCATCTCTAGGGTTCAGAGTGAGTTCTTTCTCTAAGACTGCAATGTATCTTAACACTAAGCATCTCTATAGCAACAAGGTGAGAAAGACTTGGTGCATTGATGAATAAATGTGTCAACAATGTGTTATATTCAAATGGTTGACCAAACCCCATAGGTAACACTCCTAAGGTTAGTAGAGCTCAAGACTTCATCTTGAAGATATCAAGTTCAAATCTTGGGATGGGATTTTTATATCTTTCATTGAACTTACATATCTCAAAAAATGTGAAGGCAATCAAACAATTAACCCAAAATCTTATCAGTAAGCTAGAATAAGAACAAATGAAGAACAAGTAGTGAAAGTAAGTGATGATTAATTAACCTGGTTTCCCTCCTATATTGTCCAACCACTTAGAGAAACCCAAATCACCAGATTCGCCAACACTATCACCATTCTCCTCCAACCCTAACCAATGAAACCAAAAAAGTTAAAATCACTAGTTCAAAAAACCACGAAAAATTCAATCTTGATAAAAATATATATAACCTGAAACAAGTGGGTTAGCCTGAGATCCAGCTAACCCAGACTTCAAAAGAGCATAATAAATACAAAGCCGACCAGCCCAAAGCACTGGAGCTTCAATCATGGAAGCACGAATAGCAGTGGCATACTTTGGTGACAAATACAGCGACTTTTTATGGGAAAGGGATTTGGGAAGTAAAAAAGAGGGTTTTAGCGGGTTTAAGTTGGAATGGAATTTGCAGAGGGGTGTTGAAGGTGAAAGGAAGCTGCTTTGAACAAGAGAGAGTAACATTTCTCAATTTGGGATTTTTGAGGATTTCTGAAAGAGATGATTTTTTTGGTGAAATTTTGTAGCAGCTCTGGATCTTGAGTGAATCAATAGGAAGAAGATGATGGAATTTGGGAATGGGAAGCAGACCCACAGCGAAATGGGGATGATATTGTGTGTTAATGTAGCGAATGGAAGAGCAGTGGGTTTGCTGTGGCCTTTCGCTTTCAGTGTAGTAGATATGTTTTGCAGTGACGGACAAAACAAACGGCATCCGACCACTGATCCAATGGTCATTAAAAAAAATTATGAACACCGATCCGATTTCACCAATTTTTTAGTCTGGTTTACGGGTGAATCAATCTTTTGCCTTTCATCCAACCGATACCTCAACTATTTTCAATTTAATTGATTTGGTTGGTTCATCCAATTCAATTAGGACAGCATTATTTAAATTTTACAATTTTGTTTTTGAACAATCTCATTATGAGATCGTTTTCTTGTATTAGTAATAATGTTTATACTAATTGAATTAAATTTAATCGATAAATCTTACCTTTTAAAAGTACCGTAAGATCTACAATGACATTTTTTGTTTGAATTTCGAAGAATATTTTGTGCTATTACTCTTATATTTTGATAAAGTTCGATATTTTGAAATATATGTGTAATAACCCATTTTGTCCGGGCCTATATATAAACCAAAAATAAATAATAAATGTTCAGTCTACAGTCCCTGTTACAAGACCAATTTTCAAAGGCCCAAAAACAAACTTGTTGGCCCAAACCCGAAAACATTAACAGACCCTAAATCAAACTTAAAACCAAACAGATCCTAGCTACCCTTTGACCCAATTAGCCTAAACAGACCCAGAGCCCCATTACATTTAAACCCAAAATAAACACACGGCCCAAAAGGCCCAAGACACTAATCGAAGTCGAATGGCCTAGGGTTTTACGAAACCCTAGCGCGCGCAAGCGAGGCTACTCAATCGTCGCTACCGCAATGCGGGCCAATAGTCCCGCCGCTTCAATCGGAGACCAATCGTTGCGCCATAGTCTCGTCCGGCCCTTCGATCGTGCCATGATTCATGCTCATCGTCGCGAGATCTTCAACCTGCAAAAAAAGGAAAACACCGAAGCAGAAAAAGGAAACAAATCGCAGCGAAGAAAAGGCACAGATATGGAAAGATATGGAAATATATCTTTTCCTTTTTATTTTGTTTTTTTGGGTATAAAACCCTTGTAAAATCTGTAAAATGGGGGGGGGGGAACAGAAACACAGAAAATATTCAAATACACGAAAGCACGAATTTGTACGAGGCTAGTGATTACAAAATCTTGTCAGAATACTCAGAGAAATAAAAGACCTATTTCACAGAGGTGATTTTTCTGAATATTTTATTTTATTATTCGTTTTATTTTTATTTTTTTTAGTTGCGCATATAATCACTGTTGAAAGAGTAGAAAGGGAGGAGTTTACCTTCTCGAAAATACGGAAACCGTCGACCCAGACCTCCGACCATCGGCCATGGAGGCGCGTGTGCGAGTGGCCCGGACGAAGGCAGACGAAAGGACGCGGCATTTCTTCCCCCTTTTTAGAGGATTCTAAGTTTTTTTTTAAAAAAAATCTAAAACTAATGATTTTTTTCTTTCAGAAAACTGACTTTTATAGACGAAAGCAAACGGCGCTGTTTGACCACGCATGACCCGCGCATTGACCCGGATCCGAACAAGGGTCCGCGTGTTTTTTTTGAAAATGGGAAAATTACTCTTTTGATCCCTCCGCTATTTCGTTTAATTTAATTACGTCCTAATAATTAATTTATTTTGTAAATTAACCCTGGAAATCTGTTTTTATTTCAATTTAATCCTTTTTTTAAAAAAAGTTTATATATATTCTAAATTGATATTAACTTAAATATTATATTAAATACCTTATATATTTTAGTATACTAATTTATTAAATTGTAAATATCTATTATTTTGTCTAATCATTTTTTTTATTACATATTATTTTAGTATTTATATATATTAGATATTATATTAAAAGCTACATATCATATAATATTATATCATATATTTAGTTAAAATTATTTATAATATATTCATTTTTTATATCCTTTTTATTTTAAAAATCATTATATATATATATTTTTTAAACACATTATTTATATTATTATCCTTTTTATCTATTTAACTTTGCATGAAAAATGTTCATAGTTAATTTTATTGTTTATCATATTCGTCTATAATTGCTTAGTATAGGAATTATTATTTGTCGCATTTTGTATTATTATTGCATACCTTAAATGTTAGTATATTACAATTGTTTTTTATTCGATAATGTACAAATGCAATATTGCCACATGGTTATGGTTTAAAATAAAAAATACATTTTCACAAAATTAATATTTTACTTAAAGGTTTTTAAAATGAGGCAATGTTTTGGTATTTAGAAATTCGGGAAATAATGCCCAATCGTGCTGGGTGTTGATTTTCCGTTTGGCTAAATAACTAAATATCCTTTTAACAAGTTTTATAAATTATGAGATAATCTTAGTGACGAGGGTTTAAGAATATCATGTCCAATCGTGCTGGATGTAATATTTATAATCTTTCGGATAGAAGAACTCTCATATTTTAAAGCAAATTGATCAAAATTTTTAAAAATCATATTTTTTTTAATACTTTTAAATTTCAAACCTTTGGACACAATTTTATCGATTAGGTACCAATTTTTGGGCGTTATGAGGGTGCTAACCCTTCCTCATACGTAACCGACTCCCGAACCTATTTTCTGTTTTTCAAGGTGATCCAATCACACCTGAGTAAAAAGGATTGGTGGCGACTCCCATTTTGTTTTTTAAAAGTCGATCCCCATTTTTTCAAAACTCGATTTTAAAAATGGTTTCGACAGCTTGGCGACTCCACTGGGGACTATAAGAGAGTCAAGCCGAAAAATCGATTAGTTATTGTCCCAATGTCAAAAATTTAAAAGTTTTGGAAAGTCATGATTTTGTTTTGCATGTGATTCTATTTTATAAAGTGTTTCTGCATTGCACTACATGACCGTCGTGGTCGTACCTTTAAGTGGGAGCAAGAAGCTATGCCTCCGTGAGGTTTTCACCTCCGCATGGGCTAGCGAATTGCTTTCGGGATACATCCGTACTTATGTCTTCATGAAGTTTTCACTTCCGCATGGCCATAAGGAAATGTATTCCCCTGAACTGAACTTGGTCCGTATGAGCCTATAATGGGTGAGGATCGAGGAATCTGCTGGTTCAGGTACCTCAACTTTAGAACTAAACCGCATTTAGTAAACCCTAAGAACTTACCATAGGTAGAGCGATCCCAAATTTTAGTAGTTACCCAAATAAGTGTGTTTATTTCACTTGCTTTATGTTTCATTCTGTGATACTAACTCGTGGTGTTTCATTTTTGTGTATGCCATTTCATTTTTCTAGAGGTATCGATTCACGGTTAGTTTCTAAGTTAAAAAGCTGGTTATGGAGAACGGATTCCTTGATAAAGTAGGTGACAATGCAACTGTTCGCGCTTGGTCAGAGCAAACACAATTCGAGAAGGGGAATAGCTTAATTGACGGGTATGTATCCGAACTTTGGGATTTTACTCGTGTTAGTATTACGCAGAATGAGTTTAGAGAATTGAAAGATATATGGACTCAATTGAGTGATGAGGCAAAACAGCTCTTTTATCGTGATTATGGTGATCTACCTTATTTGCTTGACATCAAGGTAGATAGACATCTATTTCGGGCCATGACTCAGTTTTGGAATTCTGCTTACAACTGTTTCACTTTTGGGGAGGTAGATTTAGTACCCACATTGGAGGAATATACGACTTTGCTTCGCTGCTCGAGGTTTCAAGCCGATAGGGTTTATTTCAGGGCTGCCAATGTCACGACTTTTGTGAAAAGATTAATGGGAATCACAGGGATGAGTGAGCAGTGGGTTACAGCTAGGATTCAAGAAAAAGGTGAAGGCAAATGCATACCTTGGGTGAGTTTGAGGGATTTGATTCAGACACATCCAGATGAAAAGAAAAAGATTGACATCTTTGCTTTATGTATTTATGGATTGGTGATCTTCCCTAAGGCGCTACGACATATAGATGAATCGGTTACCGACTTGTTCGATCGACTTAGAAAAGGAGTCACACCTGTACCTACCATTTTAGCAGAGACACTCAGATCCTTGGGCGCATGTCGGAAAGCTGGTGAGGTTAGATTCATTGGATGTGCACAGTTGTTAATGGTTTGGTTTCTGACCATTTTGGAAGGTTGTGAGTTTCTTACCGAGTGTTCTCTGAAAGTTATTCCCCTTTGAAGGAGGCCGTAGCTACGACAAGGAGAAACGATTTATCAGAAGAAAGTTGGATGGAAATTCTTCAAAACCTCTGAGAGGAAGATGTTGAGTGGAAAGCCCCTTGGTTGGTTCCTAACGAAGTCCTTTATCGGTGCAGAAATTTTGATTGGGTACCTTTGCTTGGAGTTTGGGGAGCTGTAGGATATGCACCGTTACTCGTACTACGGCAATACAAAGTAGGACAATTCATACCGGCAACGCATGGGTTAGCTCAGAGCGAATTCTCATATAAGGGAAAAAATTATAAGACGAGGATTCGAGAG
The DNA here is from genome assembly GCA_025698515.1 of Gossypium sturtianum. NCBI lineage: Eukaryota > Viridiplantae > Streptophyta > Magnoliopsida > Malvales > Malvaceae > Gossypium > Gossypium sturtianum. The sequence continues at coordinate 1,898,291 of CM046955.1, read as the reverse complement.
ATTTCTGAGGCTTGGAAGCAGGCTCGCTGTATGAAGATTTTGACTCGAGGACCGATGGCAACTCCAGAATATAAAGAGTGGTTGAGAAAAAGGATCAACGATAACATTCCTGAGCCAAGTATGGAAGGGTCTCGATCACTGAATGAGTGTTTACAAGTCATCCCATCAGAGTTAGAGATTATGAAGCAGGATTTTGAAAGGCAAAGTTTAGAGTTTGGAAAGAAGATAGAGAAGTTAGAAGAAGAGAAGATGTACCTGAAGCTAGACGTGGATGCTCAGAAATCGGAAGCCGAGAAAGTAAAAAAGGAGAAGAGAGCGATTGAGGAAGATCGAGATAGCTTGAAGATAGAATACAAAAAGATGCGCCTATCGATGAGGAATGCTGGATTAGGGAAGACTTCAGAACAGTGGCGACAAGAGGTTCAAGAGGAAAAAGTCAAGGCTGACTATTGGGAGAAAAAGTTTCGAGAAATGCAAGTGCAAAGCGAGGCCCTAGAAAAGAATTTGGCAGAAAGTCTGAATGAAAAGGGAGAGTTAAAAGCTAGAGTGGCTGAGCTTGGACAGTCTCTTCATCACCATCGGAGCCGTAATTCCGTGATCGAGTTAAAGTCAAGCCTGAATACGATTGAGGAAATGAAGGGTAGAATTGAAGAGTTAGAGTCAAGATCGCATGATTATGAACTTCGAGAAGGATATTTGAGGGAAGAGCTCCACCATTCACACAGTCAAGTTAGCAATCGGGATTATCTCATGGGGGAAGCCATAGTTCAGATTTGAGAGATAGCTGATCACCTACAGACTTTGGCAGCACAGGCTGACATATTGAGCATGAAGTATGAGTTACAGTCAGGGCATAATCAAGAACTAGTTTCGTTATTAGGGAAAATTAAGACCTTAGGACTTAGGGCAAAAGCTTATTTGTAATCTCCTTTATGTAAAGGATTCTGTTTTCTAATAAAGTTTTCTACAATGAAGTTGATCAGAATCGATGTCTCTTTGCATTCATGCATTTGCATTACATAACATCACATGCATTCAAATCCATAGAGAAAGTCTAATTAGTTTAAATTATAGGGGAGAGAGAGAAAAAAAATCTGGAAGCTGAACACCCTTACGGTACACGAGCTAAGTCAAGGAAAATAGACCAAAGGATGGAACAATTTCAGAGAGAAATGCAAGACCAGATGGCAAAACTCCAACAAGAAATGAGGGACCAGATGTTGGAGGCCCAAAAGAACATGATGGCCCAAATGACCCAGATGTTGAGTGGAGTAATGGATAAAGGAAAGGGTTCTATAGTCAATGCTGAGGATAACGAGGATTTCCCTAGAGGATTCACTCCAACGCATGTGCAAGCACAACATGAAGAATATCCTAGAAGGCCATCTGTCACAATCAGGCCTCAAAGAATGGCAAGCCCGACACTTTGGAATACCTACAAATTTTCAAGTGGGCATGGGATCCAACCCAGGGGACAACCCCGCTAATCCTGTTATCCCTGACTTAGACACGGTAGAAGGAGAGGGGATCAGAGTAGAATCTGCAAAACAGTTGGAGGATCGCTGTAGGTGGTTGGAGGAAAAATTCAATGCTTTGGAGAATGCTGACTATCATCACGGTATTGACGCCAAGGACTTGAGTCTGGTCCTAGATTTGGTGCTTCCTCACAAATTCAAGATGCCAGAATTTGAGAAGTACAATGGAACTACTTGCCCTGAAGCCCACATCACGATGTTCTGTAGACGTATGACGGGCTATGTGAACAATGATCAACTTCTGATTCATTGTTTTCAAGTTAGTTTGATAGGAGCAGCGTTTAGGTGGGACAACCAACTCAGCCGCGCTAGCATTAGCTCCTGGAGGGACTTGGCCCAAGCCTTCATGAGGCAGTACAATCATGTCACAGATATGACGCCTGACCGAATCACGTTGCAAAACATGGAGAAGAAGGTAAACGAGAGTTTCAAGCAATACGCGTAGAGATGGATGGAAATAGCCATGCAAGTTCAACCACCTCTCCTGGAGAAGAAAACCACTATGTTATTCATCAACACTCTAAAGTCGATATTCATCACTCATATGATAGGAAGCACCACTAGGAGCTTCGCGGATATAGTCATGGCGGGTGAAATGATAGAAAATGCCATAAGGAGTGGCAAGATTGAAGCAGGAGAGACCACTAGGAGATCTGCTCCTAGGAAAAAAGATAATGAGGTGAACAATGCAAGTGCGTACAACAAAGGGAACTCAAAGGCAGTTACTGTTAATCAGCCTAAAGTGATTACTGTCGGGCAACAAAGGCCTACAAGATAAGAATCAGGCCCCAAACAAAATGCTGAAAAGATCCAATTTACGCTAATCCCAATGACGTATAAGGAGCTGTATCATACTTTGTTAGAGGAACGTATGGTGTCACCTTTTTATCTACAGCCATTACAACCCCCGTATCCTAAATGGTATGACTCAAACGCTCAATATGATTACCACGCAGGAATAACGGGGCATTCAATAGAAAATTGTAATGCCTTTAAAAGGGTAGTTGAGAATCTTCTTAAGTTGAGAGTTATTGAGTTGAATGATACACCCAGTGTGGAGAACCCATTGCCTAATCATGGGGATAAGGGAGTAAATGTGATTGGGGAAAATCTAATAAGAAGGACCAAGGGGGATATCTCGGAAGTAAAGACCCCGTTAAGAATAATTTGGAGGGAAATGGCGAGAAAGGGGCTAATAAAGTCAAGTCTCGAGGGAAGAAATGAAGAACCAATGAACTACTGTGAGTTCCATGAAGCTGATGGACATGAAATCCAAGAATGTGCTAGTTTTCAGACGTTGATACAGAGCCTTATGGATAATAAGGAGCTAGAGTTTTATGAAGAAGGCTCAGAGGAAGGACACATACATGCAATCGAGGAAGAATTGACAAGTCAAAAAGTCAATTATCCGAAAGTCATTATCTCTCGATCGAGGAATACAGAAGGCGAAGCATGAATCACGCCTAAAGTCATAATTCATAGACTTGTATCCTTTCTTTATAAGGATAACAAGATGGTACCATAGACTTACAATTGTAACATAATGACACTGGGAACAGAAATCTCAGCTAATACTTCTAAGGAAGTTCAAAGAGAGAGATTTTATACACGAAATGAGAAGCGGTATGACTCGGTAAATGTCAGAGCGAAACCAGTAAAGGCAAAGGATGTGCCAATTGAGCTTGAGGAAGGACTTGATAACCTTATCAATGTACCTGTGAAGGAGGAAGAGGCTAAAGAATTTTTGAAATTCTTAAAGCACAGTGAATACAGTGTGGTGGAGCAGTTACGTAAATAATCGGCTCGTATTTTGGTGTTGGCCTTACTGTTAAGTTCAGAAGTTCATCGAGAAGCTTTGATGAAGGTGTTGAATGAGACATATGTTACTAAAGACATATCTGTCAATAAACTTGACCGATTAGTTAGTAACATAAGTGCCGACAATTTTATTTCCTTCAGTGATGATGAGATTCCACCTGGGGGTATGGGGTCGACTAAGGCCCTACACATAACTACTCGTTGCAAAGGATATACTTTACCGAGAAGCGTCTTTGATTGACAATGGATCAGCTTTGAATGTTCTACCGTTGACGACACTGAAGAGGTTGCCAATAGATAGTTCTCACATGAAGTCATGCCAGAACATAGTGAGAGCGTTTGATGGTACCGAGTGAAGGGTTATGGGGAGAATTGACATACCGTTGCAGATTGGCCCAAACACATACGAGGTGGACTTTCTGGTGATGGATATAAAGCCCTCATACAATTGCTTGCTAGGAAGGCCCTGGATTCATTCAGCAGGAGCGATGCCCTCATCCCTTCATCAAAAACTGAAGCTAGTGACGGAGGGTCGACTGGTCACTATAAATGCGGAAGAGGACATTATAGCGACTGTTACCAATGATGCGCCATATGTAGAGACAAATGAGGAGGCCATCGAATGTTCTTTCCGTTCTTTAGAGTTCGTCAACGCAACGTTCTTCTCGAAAGGGAGTAAAGTCCCAGTGCCTAAGATATCCAAGACCACGAGGATGGGTCTACAAATGATAATGGGGAAATGAGCCTTACCAGAAAAAGGATTGGGCAGATACCTCCAGAGGGAGATTCAAGTACCGATGTTGAAGGAGAAGAGAGATCGTTTTGGCTTAGGTTTCAAGCCAGATGTTAAACAAAGAATGAATGACATAGAGAAGAAGCAGGAGAGAAGAAGGGCACGCTTGAATGGAGAAGATGTCCAGTGGGAACCGATGATATTCCCTCACATATCCCAGACCTTTGTATCAGGAGGGATAATTCACCTTGAGAGAGGGTTATTGGAAAGTCCTCACATCAATGCCATACATGAGGAAGGAATGGAACAAAGGAACCTGATGGGCATTTGCCCTTATGAACCTGGAAGCATTCTGGACAATTGGACTGCAGAGGAACTCCATGTAGTTTTTAGGAATTATACAGAGTAATATTCAGAACGCTTTGTTGTTTTTTAGCCTAGAAACAATAAAGATCTCTTTGTGAAATAGGCTTATGTTCAGAACTTATTATTTCAATAAAATACATTTTGAATAATTAACTTGAGTAAATATTCTTTCATTTCATTCTTTTGACATTCTAATTTCCTCCCAAATTGTATATTTTTTCATTCATATCATGTGTCCTCAAATTCATTTGTTCTTTGTACATTCTTTCGTACCCATTATAGGTCCTTAGATATCAATAACGTGAGCGACGATAATACGGATCCAGAGGTCCATTTTGAGCAAGACATGTGTTTAGGAGAATCTCGGGATTTTGAAGATGACCGAGAGTGTGACTTATCTCCAGATTTGTTAAGAATGGTAAAGCAAGAGGAGAAATAGATCTTGCCCCATGAAGAAGAAATAGAAAATATAACCTTGGAAGAAGGAAAGGTTGTGAAAATTGATACGCGCATAGTCAAGGAGACGAGACAAGATCTTATTGAGTTATTGCGAGAGTTCAAAGATGTCTTTGCGTGGTCATACCAAGATATGCCTGGGTTAAGTACTGATATTGTGGTACATCGCCTTCCCATCAGAGAAGAATGCAAGCCAGTTCAGCAAAAGCTACGAAGGATGAGGCCCGATATAGTATTGAAAATAAAAGAAGAAGTTCAGAAACAGTTTGATGCTGGTTTTCTACAAGTAGTCAAGTGCTCGGAATGGGTTGCCAATATTGTGTCTATCCCTAAGAAGGACGGAAAGGTCCAGATGTGTGTAGATTACAAGGATCTAAATAAAGCTAGCCCAAAAGATAATTTTCCTTTACCGCATATCGACACGTTGGTGGACAATACGGCAGGATTTTTATTGTTTTCCTTCATGGATTGTTTCTTAGGGTACAATTAGATCAAGATGCACCCCGAGGATATGGAGAAAACTACCTTCATAACACTATGGGGTACATTCTGTTATAAAGTAATGCCTTTTGGACTAAAGAATGCTGGGGCAACATATCAAAGGGCCATGGTTACATTGTTCCACGACATGATGCACAAGGAGATTGAGGTGTATGTTGATGATATGATTGCCAAATCTCGAACAGAAAAAGAACACATTGAAGTCTTGAAGAAGTTATTTTTGAGATTGAGGAAATTTCAATTGAAACTCAATCTGGCTAAATGTACTTTCGGTGCTCGGTCAGGAAAGTTACTGGGTTTTGTAGTCAGTAAGAAAGAAATTGAAGTTGACTCAAGCAAAGTTAAAGCTATACAAGAATTGCCTCCACCGCGCACTCGGAAGGAAGTTCGAGGTTTTCTTGGAAGGTTAAATTACATTGCTCGGTTCATTTCACAGTTAACGGAAAAATGTGATCCCATATTTCGTCTTCTCAAGAAACACAATCCAGGTGTATGAGACGATGAATGTCAGAGAGCTTTTGATAAAGTCAAAATGTATCTGTCAAATGCACCTGTATTATCCCCGCCTAGATAAACTATTAATACTGTATTTGTCAGTATTCAACAACTCCATGGGATGTGTGCTGGGACAACACGATGAGACAGGAAGAAAAGAAAAGGAGATATACTATCTTAGCAAAAAGTTCACTGATTGTGAAATGAGGTATTCGTCAATCGAGAAATTATGCTGCGCTTTGATTTGGACAACTCGGAGATTGAGATAGTATATGCTATATCATACAACTTGGTTGATTTCCAAGCTTGATCCGTTAAATTACATGATGGAGTCCACTGCTTTGAATGGAAGAATGGCTAGGTGGCAGATTTTGTTATCTGAATTCGATATAGTCTATGTGAACCAAAAGGCTATAGAAGGGAGCGCGGTAGCAGAATTCTCGGCTAGTAGAGCTTTGGAGGATTATGAGCCCTTGAACTTTGATTTCCCAAATGAGGAACTGATGTATGTGGCAAATACTGAAGATTATCGGTGGAAACTGAATTTTGATGGAGCATCGAATGCTGTGGGAAATGGAATTGGGGCAATTTTGGTATCCCCTAGTGGTGATCATTGTCCATTTACATGCAAATTGGATTTTGACTGCACAAATAACATGGCAGAGTATGAAACATGCATCATGGGCCTTCGAGCAGCCATAGAGCGCAAGATCAGAGTGCTAGAGGTATATGGAGATTCAGCCCTAGTAATCTGCTAACTTAAATGAGAGTGGGAGACAAGAGATCCCAAACTAATTGATTACCAAAAAGTAGTTCTGGGATTGATTGAGGAGTTCGATGACATTACCTTCAATTATCTTCCACGCGATAAAAATCAGATGGCAGATGCCCTGGTGACTCTGGCTTCTATGATTAAAGTAAATAGACCAGAGGATATGTAACCTATTCAGATGAGCATCTTCGAGGTTCCAGCTCATTGTTATGACATAGAAGAAGAATAAATAGATGACCGCCCTTGGTATCAGGATGTATTGCGATATGTGAAAAATTGTGAATACCCGGATAATGCCACTGGAAATGAGAAAAGGTCTTTAAGAAGAATGGCCTCTGATTATGTCTTGGATGGAGATATCTTATACAAAAAGAGAAAAGATCAAGTGCTATTGAGATGTGTTGATGCTGTTGAAGCCAAGCAAATTCTTGAAGAAGTTCATGAGGGCGTTTGTGGAACACACGCTAATGGATTCACAATGGCCAGACAGATAATGAGATTTGGGTATTATTGGTCCACCATGAAAGGTGATTGTATTAATTATGCTAAGAGATGTCATAAATGCCAGATTTACGGAGATAAAATTCATGTGCCTCCGTCACCTTTGCATGTTATGACTTCTCCATGGCCTTTTTTCATGTGGGGCATGGATGTTATTGGACCAATCTCACCAAAAGCTTCGAACGGGCATCGGTTCATATTTGTAGTGATTGACTACTTTACGAAATGGGTAGAAGCTGCTTCATATGCTAATGTTACTAAGTCAGCAGTTAGCCGATTCTTGAAGAAAGAGATTATTTGTCGATATGGAATGCTTGAGGGGATCATATCAAACAACGCGCTGAACTTGAACAACAGTTCGATAGCAGAAATTTGTAACCAATTTGGGATCAAACACCATAACTCATGTCCGTATCGTCCGAAAATGAATGGGGCAGTGGAAGCGGCTAATAAAAACATTAAGAAGATAGTGGGGAAAATGACTGAGACTTACAACGATTGGCATGAGAAACTACCGTTTGCATTCTATGCTTATCGGACGTCGGTCAGAACCTCTACTGGGGCAACGCCTTATTCATTGGTATATGGGATGGAGGCTGTCCTACCCATTGAAGTTGAAATCCCTTCTCTTTGCGTGCCGTCAGAAATAAAGTTGGATGAAGCTGAATGGATTCAGCTCGGTATGATCGATTGAACTCGATTGAAGAAAAGAGACTAAGGGCTATTCGTCATGGTCAAATGTACCGTAAACGAATGATGCGAGCCTATAATAAGAAAGTTCGCCAAGAGAATTTCGTGAGAGGGACCTTGTCTTTGAAACAGATCCTTCCAATACAAAAGGATTTGAGAGGAAAATGGATGCCGAATTGGGAAGGACCATATGTCGTGAAGAAGGCTTTCTGGAGGAGCACCGATCCCGACCGAAATGGATGGGAAAAGTTTACCCATCCCGTGAACTCGGATTCAGTAAAGAAATACTTCGCTTGAAAGGGAGATGAGGCCAAAGTGAAAACCCGCAAAGGGCGCTTTGAGTTTCGAAAAAAAAAAAAAAAGAAAGAGAAGAGAAAAAAGAAAAATGGAGAGGCCAAGGTGAAAACCCGCAAAGGGCGCCTTGAGACCAAAGGGGTTTTGAGTTGAAAACCCAAAAGGGCGACTCAAATTTCGAATGGACGCGCAGATCATCTCGCCACTGATTAAAACAACAAGGAAAGGAATAATGTCGCATATTTGGCATCAACAAAATACTTTGGGTCTTCTAAAACACATGTTGAACTCAAGGCAGTCTTCATAAAGTTTGTATATGAAAGCTCAATCGGTGATATCTAGGGCATCTGATTTTTGGTCCTATTCATTTTACTATCTTTGGATTCTTTTTCTTCTCAAAGATATGTTCAAATTAATTTTTCTTTGTATTCTTTTTACAAATTTATTCAAATTTTGATCCTTCTTTTGAGATTAATTTATTTGTTACCCATTATTCATAAATGTGTTGCATTGAAATGATGATTGACGAACTAATAATTTCACAAAAAAAAGTTTTACATATTACTTTGGAGTTTCTAGATAAGAAAAGGAGCCAAAACAGGACAATCGTTTAGAATTTCCATGTACATAGGAATATTTGAGAAAGAAGAGTAGGGATAGAGACTATTTCTCTGAGTTCTTTGTCCAATTGATAAGTGGACGTGATGTCATGACACTTGGGGGTGGTGCGATGAACTAAGAAACCCTGAATTGTGGTGGAATGGGTTGAATCTGAAATAAATTCTATACCCTAAAAGTTGCAGAAGGATTGGATTGAAAGAGTTTCGACTCTCAATGTGGTAGGATAGAACAAGCCTTATGTTCTCAGGATCTAAGCCAAGTGAACTCGAAAATTACATTGGGACAAGCTGGTCAAGCAAAGCGTGATTAATGAACAAAAATGAAGAACAAATGAGTGATAACACCTAGAGTAGGAATCATACTCATAACATTTTTGTATCATAGCGAAATTCTTTAGGTGCATTTGATTCATTCCGGTTATTGCATTCTAATCCTAATCATTTTCATGACATGTTGCATTCATGTCACTCATAACACATGAAACTGAGTCTATAGGATATGTTCTTCAGTAGACGGTGTAGCGATATCGGCGAAGTTTCAGATCTTATCTTCCTAAAGTTGTAGGAAGCAGATCGAAGACGTTAGTCTTATCTCCCTGAGGTTGCAGCGGAGTAGACTAAAAACAGAAGATTTTATCTCCCTGAAGTTGCAGTGGAGCAAATCGAAAGCAGAAGATCTTATCTTCCTAAGGTTGTAGGAAGCAGATCGAAGACGTTTTAGTCTTATCTCCCTAAAGTCGTAGTGGAGTAGACTAAAAACAGAAGATTTTATCTCCCTGAAGTTGCAGTGGAGCAAATCGAAAATAGAAGATCTTATCTTCCTAAGGTTGTAGGAAGCAGATCGAAGATGTTTTAGTCTTATCTCCCTGAAGTTGCAGTGGAGTAGACTAAAAACATAAGATTTTATCTCCCTGAAGTTGCAGTGGAGCGAATCGAAAACAAAAGATCTTATCTTCCTAAAGTTGTAGGAAGCAGATCGAAGACGTTTTAGTCTTATCTCCCTGAAGTTGCAGTGGAGTAGACTAAAGACAGAAGATTTTATCTCCCCAAGTTCTGAAGAGAGCAAATCGAAAGCAGAAGATCTTATCTTCCTAAAGTTGTAGGAAGCAGATCGAAGACGTTTTAGTCTTATCTCCCTAAAGTTACAGTGGAGTAGACTAAAGACAGAAGATTTTATCTCCCTGAAGTTGCAGTGGAGCAAATCGAAAATAGAAGATCTTATCTTCCTGAAGTTGTAGGAAGCAGATCAAAGACATTTCAGTCTTATCTCCCTGAGGTTGCAGTAGAATAGATTGAAGAAAGAAGATCTCATCTTCCGAAGTTGCAGAAGAAGCAGATCAAAAGACACTTTCAGCTTTATTTCCTGGGGTTGCAAAGTGGAGTTAGAAGCCACTTGAAGAAAATCAAGAAGTTGAGGCTCGGCCAAAACCGGGCAAAATTGGTCATTTTATAGTCTTTGCTCTATTCTTGTTTCACAATAATAAGCAAAAGAGGGCAACTGTAATAACCCATTTTGCCCGGCCCATATATAAACCAAAAATAAATAATAAATGTTCAGCCTACATGATCCTGTTACAAGACCAATTTTCAAAGGCCCAAAAACAAACTTGTCGCCCAAACCCGAAAAACATTAATGCACCCTAAACCAAACTTAAAACCAAACAGATCCTAGCTACCCTTTAACCCAATTAGCCTAAATGCAGACCCAGAGCCCCATTACATTCAAACCCAAAACAAAAACACACGGCCCAAAAGGCCCAAGACACTAATCGAAGTCGAATGGCCTAGGGTTTTTCAAACCCTAGGCGCCGCAAGGTGGCTACTCCAATCGTCGCGCCGCAATGCCAGGCCAACGCGCGCGCCGCTTCGGGCCGGAGACCAATCGTCGCGCCATAGTCTCGTCCGGCCCTTCGATCGTGCCATGATTCATGCTCATCGTCGCGAGATCTTCAACCTGCAAAAAAAGGAAAACACCGAAGCAGAAAAAGGAAACAAATCGCAGCGAAGAAAAGGCACAGATATGGAAAGATATCTTTTCCTTTTTATTTTATTTTTTTGGGTATAAAACCCTTGTAAAATCTGTAAAATGGGGGGGGGGAAATAGAAATACAGAAAATATTCAAATACACGAAAGCACGAATTTGTACGAGGCTAGTGATTACAAAATCTTGTCAGAATACTCAGAGAAATAAAAGACCTATTTCACAGAGGTGATTTTTCTGAATATTTTATTTTATTATTCGTTTTATTTTTATTTTTTTTAGTTGCGCATATAACCACTGCTGAAAGAGTAGAAAGGGAGGAGTTTACCTTCTCGAAAATACGGAAACCGTCGACCTAGACCTCTCCACCACCGGCCACGAGGAGGTGCGCGCGCGAGTGGTCTTGATTTAACGCAGATTTAAAGGACGCGTATTTCTCCCCTTTTAGAGGATTCTAAGTTTTTTTTAAAAAAAACCTAAAACTAATGATTTTTTTCTTTCAGAAAACTGACTTTTATAGACGAAAGCAAACGGCGCCGTTTTGACCACGCATGACCCGCGCGTTGACCCGGATCCGAACAAGGGTCCGCGTGTTATTTTTTGAAAATGGGAAAATTACTCTTTTGATCCCTCCGCTATTTCGTTTAATTTAATTACGTCCTAATAATTAATTTATTTTGTAAATTAACCCTGGAAATCTGTTTTTATTTCAATTTAATCCTTTTTTTTAAAATTTTTTTATATATATTCTAAATTGATATTAACTTAAATATTATATTAAATACCTTATATATTTTAGTATACTAATTTATTAAATTGTAAATATCTATTATTTTGTCTAATCATTTTTTTTATTACATATTATTTTAGTATTTATATATATTAGATATTATATTAAATGCTACATATCATATAATATTATATCATATATTTAGTTAAAATTATTTATAATATATTTATTTTTTATATCCTTTTTATTTTAAAAATCATTATATATATATTTTAAACACATTGTTTATATTATTATCCTTTTTATCTATTTAACTTTGCATGAAAAATGTTCATAGTTAATTTTATTGTTTATCATATTCGTCTATAATTGCTTAGTATAGGAATTATTATTTGTCGCATTTTGTATTATTATTGCATATCTTAAATGTTAGTATATTACAATTGTTTTTTATTCGATAATGTACAAATGCAATATTGCCACATGGTTATGGTTTAAAATAAAAAATACATTTTCACAAAATTAATATTTTACTTAAAGGTTTTTAAAATGAGGCAATGTTTTGGTATTTAGAAATTCGGGAAATAATGCCCAATCGTGTTGGGTGTTGATTTTCCGTTTGGCTAAATAACTAAATATCCTTTTAACAAGTTTTATAAATTATGAGATAATATTAGTGACGAGGGTTTAAGAATATCATGTCCAATCGTGCTGGATGTAATATTTATAAGCTTTCGGATCGAAGAACTCTCATATTTTAAAGCAAATTGATCAAAATTTTTAGAAATCATATTTTTTTTAATACTTTTAAATTTCAAACCTTTGGACACAATTTTATCGATTAGGTACCAATTTTTGGGCGTTATGAGGGTGCTAACCCTTCCTCATACGTAATCGACTCCCGAACCTGTTTTCTGTTTTTCAAGGTGATCCAATCACACTTGAGTAAAAAGGATTGGTGGCGACTCCCATTTTGTTTTTTAAAAGTCGATCCCCATTTTTTCAAAACTCGATTTTAAAATGGTTTCGACAATATGGTTAATTTCAATATCACTACTTTCTTAAATAATTTAAGATATCTCAAGAAATGTTACTTTTAAATTAATTTTACTCTTAGGATGTTAGCATTATGGGCCGGTGAAAAAAAAATTCACAAGTATAATTAAGATGATGACAAGTGTCTAGTTATTTATCTTTTAAATTTTTAAATATAACTCAAAGAACATTTGTTATCATTTAAACTCTATTTATGATTTTTTTAAATCTATTAACAAGGTAACAAATAATGCTTATTTTACCGATTGAGTCTTAGCTCAATTGGCATGTGCATTGTTGTCAATACAGGAAGATGTGGGTTTGAGTGTGCTAAAACACATTATCGCATGATATGATTAGAACCTATAATAAGATTATTTTAAAAAAAATACTCATCTTATTAATGCTTAAAAACTAAGACCGTTCGATTGTAAGTTATCCGATACAAAATAATTTTAGTTCTAAAAGACTAAAACTTAAAAGTTACTCAAAGATTTCTCTTATATTTTTGCAATTTATCTTACTTTGCTAGTGATTAAAAAGTGAAATTTTAATATTGTTCTATTTTAAGTTATGATTGGGCATAGAATAATTTAAGCTCTAAAAGACTTAAACAACTTAAAAGTTACTTGAAGTTTCCTCTCTCATTTTTCTTTTTTAGATATGACTCAAGCAACATTTGTTATCATCTAAACCCTACTTATATTTTATTAGTGCTTAAGTTTTTAAGACACTTTGGTTTCCTCCCTTTTAATATGGCACTTGCGCCATCGACAATAAAATCGACTGTCGTGACCTTCTCCCCATCTGGAGGACCCTCACCGTGTTATAGTCCCCTTTCTTTTTTTCTTTATTTTTTGTTTCTATCCTTCCCCTTCTAACCTTGTTAGGTTATACATCGCTACCTCATTCATTTTCGATGCTGCCATGGGCAATCTTTAGGGTAGAAATTTCTCCCTTTCCAAGGCTTTTTTGTCGATGGATGATGTGTTGCTCTTTCACGTTAGTATTCCTCCATGGCAACAGAGACGAGCTTCTATGGTGGATGGGTGGTAGCCAGGGGCGAAGCGAAGAAAATTTTTTAGGGGGGCTGGATAAAATTTTAAATTTTTATAGTTTATATCTTTATAATTTGTAAATGATTAAATCAAATTTTTATAATTTTAGGGGGGCCAAAGTGTAATTTTACCTTTACTAATTTAAAATTTTTAAAAAATTATAAGGGCTTAAATAATAATTTTACATTTTAGGGGGGACCGGGGCCCATGCCAGCCCCTGGCTTCGCCCCTGGTGGTAGCAAGGGCGATACTAAGAGGGGCTGGCAATGGCTAAGTCTCTCCCTAAAATGGGAAAAAAAATAGTTTTATCTCTTTATATTTTATAAAATTATAAGTTAATAAATGGTCAAATTACACTTTAACCTCCTAAAATGATGAAATTTTATTTTAATCCTTTAAAAGTCATAAATATATAAATTAATATAATGATAGAATTACATTTTAGTTATCATAAGAATACATATATACTTTAATTTCGACCCTCCGCCTCTAGGTGATAGCCATGACCTCTCCTTAGTGATTTTAGGCGGATGGCTTCAAAATTGCTTGTGTTGGGCAATATTGATGTTGTTGTTTGCTTAAGGTTTTTGTTAAAGAGAGTTACTGCAAAAGCTAAAGGTAATGGTTGATGGGGTTTTTCCATAAAAGGTTGTTATATGGCCTATTGATGGGCTTTATTCAGATAATGATGTCAATATGACAAATAAGTTCTAATAAAGACTTTTATGGGAGACTCTCACCCTATATAGCATATTTGATTGCCATAAGTAAATTGTGTCCAAACCATTCGATAGGTTCCAAATTCATCCGTTCCGAATGGGGCTTTTTTTTTTTTTTAATTAGATACGGGTAATGTTTATTAAATTGGATTAGTAGTTGAACTGGTCAAATCACCGATTCGTTAGTTCGATCGGTTTAACCGAATTGATAAAAAAATTCAAAATTCAAAATTTTGATTCAACCGGTTCGTACCGGTTCTCCAATTCAACTAGTCGTTTCGTAATTTTATAATCCAATTTTTCAATTTTTAGTTAGAATATAATTAAAAAATTATATATAATTTAATTGGCCGTTGGATCCAAATCACGAGAATGTATATTCTTCCTCAAATTTTTCGTTGAGAGGTAAAGGATTAAATCCTTTTAAGAAATAAAGTTTTTGCTCGGACTATGAATCAAACCGAGGGACTCCTTAACTCTTAGGGGGATTAATAGAATGAATCACACTTTTACCATTAAACTATACCCACTACAATGCGATTATTGTATTTATTGTATATTTATTGTATATAAAGGGACCCTTTGTCGAATCGGGGAATTGGGTGTAATCAAGATAGGATTACAAGATAGGAGCCTAAAAAATCCTGAAAATTAGGGCCTTGCCACCTTTTGTCAAAAGATTTGTGTTATAGGAGTTTTGATAGATAGGATTCGACAAAAAGATTTAGTCATAACATAAATAACAAAAAAATGAATTGTGCAAAAATCCATAGTTTTTATTTATTTATTCTAGTTATTCTAGTAAAATATAAAATAAATGGAAATAAAAAGAAATAGGAAGAAAGAAAAAAGAATAGAAATAATATTTTGATTCTATATTATAGGAACGGAAATAGGATTTTTTCTGCTTTTGATTGTTGATTCAATGCAATAATAAGATTTTTTTTGTTACAACAAGCCACATCGCAGAATCATAGAAAAGATGAGTTATTTGAATTGAAAATAAAAAAAATGAGCCCGGCCGAGTACTGACCAGGCCGGTCAGTGGAAATTGGAAATAAAAAAGCCCCTTTTGCGCGAAATCAAACCAATATTCTTTTTTTTTTGTTATTTGAGATATTTCTTTACAGCCCTTGTTTTATTTAGAAATCTAAATGATATATAATATATTAAAAATGAAATGGAATTACGATAAAAGTTCTCCGAATTGGTTGATTCAATTCAACTCAAACAACACTGAATGTGGCGAGGGACGAGGTGAATTTTTTCATTTGGACAGTGAGTATGGAGTAGTTATGATAATTGTTTTGCTTGCCCCGTCTCACTCCACTATATAACTATTAAAAAGGTAAAAATATAATAAAAAATCTATATATATATTTTATATTTAAATAATTTTTGCAGAATTATGTTTAAATATTTTCTTGACTTTAAAAAGGTTAAAAATATTAAACGCAAGTAGCAAAAATCAAATTGAAGTGAAGCGAGGAGGGGCAAGAATGGATATATTTAATATCCATGGAGTTGATAGTGGTTTTTAATATTAACATCCAGTGATACAAATAATGGAGCACAGTGTGCTAACTATGAAACGATAGTAAATTTAACAACATTTACCCTACTGTGTTTCATCACCATCTTAATCTCTTCTCTCACAAGTGATGAAAAAAAAAAAAACCTAATTAGTGGTGTCGAAATTTTGACTTCATGATGTTTACTCATATCCTTTTTTCTTTAAACAATTTAATCTCTCTTAACCCATAAATAAGAAAATAATTTATTTTAACATACTCAAATTTACGTTTTCTTACATTAACATACCAATTGAACTGAGACTTCCACGTATCCTACTCGGCTGGTCTTTCTATTGATGAAATGATTTTAGGACAAAAAAGTATAAAATTTTAATTACAAAACATAAAACATTGGATCTTCACACGTCAGAATTCAACAATCTTTGTCTTGACTTATTGAAATAAAATTACAAAAAAAAAAAAAAAAGAAGAAAAAAAGTTGAACGTAAAATCTGGGTAGCTGTCATCCAAACACAGACCATTCAATTCATACCACAAAAATCTGGAAAATCAATACCCACAACTCCATATTTTAGTAACATTAATCATACAAAAACAGCTAACAAAGTATAATTATTGAAAATCAAACCATAATTAAATCAATAATGCATAACATAACAATCATACTGAACCACAGCATCACCAGTAGCAGGATCAAAACGATGCGTTCTAGCTTCAACATACCCTCTAGCAAACCTAAATAGTCCACTACCGCCGATCACCGGCATTTCCCTCACCTTTGAAAACACCGTGTTCCTCCCCAATATCGTTATCGTACTCCCATTATATTTCCCTTCCATAAAAGCAAAATTCATCGCCATCAACAACCCTATTTCTTGTTGTGACGCCGCCGAGTACAACCCTTGTGCTCTTCCCACCATTTTCGAACTTAATTCAGGTCCCATCGTTAAAGGATCGTCTATCACACTGATCATACCAAACGCCGTCGTTGAATTCCTCGATGGGAAAACCACCGGAACCGCCGTCGCGTTTTTCCCGCCAACAATGTCGTGCCAGTATAGCCTAAAGTGGCTGAGCTTTTCCTTCTTCATCCCCAACACCTTCTTGTCCATGGTTCTCGCGAAGCTACTGCCGTTTTCAGCTAAAGCTGAAACGATGAAAATGGTGAAGATGAAGTGGGCAGCTAGGGTGTTTTTAGAAAGTTTAGCCATGGATGACTTTTTGAGGATGCTCTGCTAAAATGGAGCTTATATGTTAGGTCTGTTTTCACCATTTCTCTGCTTAATCCTTCTTTATATAGTGATTAAAGTAGACTTCTAGAATTTCATTTTTCTAATTACCAACCCCATTAATGGAGCATGAGCTAATTAATTATTTAATCAATTTTACTTTTGTTTGTGTTTGAAAACAAAGTGAATTAAAAATTTGACTTTGTTTGTGAGAATGAATAGTTTAAGAGTTAATCTCGATTATTTTTTAATTTAATTGATATAAATATTATTATTATTATAAAAAAATATAAATGTATTATCTTTCAATCCGCTAGAGGTGAATTGCTTGAAAACTGCAAATCATGGTATAATATTTTCCACTTTTAAAATTCTTGCTTAAATTGCTTAAAATATAAGCAATTCCTTTTTGGAAATATATGAGAAATTCCATGTCTCCTTTTTGAAGAAAATATTATGAGCCAACAAAGACTTTGAAAGTCTTTTAAATTTCCTTCTAAAATTACAATTATGGTAAAAATTTATCAAAATAAATTAGAAGAGAACCCATAAAATAATATAAAGCGAAACTCGAATATGTAATTTTAAAATTTTTAAATTTTTAAATTATTATTGAGTTAATCAGTAAGAGTACTATAAATGTCCTTGTACTATAGTCGAATTGTATTTCCCTCTCTACAAACGTTTAATGAAAAGCAAACTGATTATTTTATTAAGAATTTTATTAATTTATATTGTTAAAAAGTGGTCTTTGTATATCAATATGAGGTACACGTGACTATCTGGTTATTTCATCACCCACGCTAGTTTTTAACAATATAAATAGATAAAATTTTTAATAGAAATGACCAATTTACTCTATGATCTTTAATTGCGTTATGTCACCATTAATTGAATCTCATTTCGATTGTAAAATTAAAAAAAAAAACCCATAATTTTTTCAAAGCAATAAATTTTTTTTGAGACTATTTTTGTTTTTTCATAATTTTACATAAACTCTAGAAAACAATACATACACGTTATAACATGTAAACCCAAGATATCATCATAGTTCTCATCATCTTAACATTACTATTTACTCTCTAAAAACTCAAATTCGAATACAGTTTATGAATGAACATCCTTTAACCATTAAGTCAATCACGAAAATTCGTATTTTTTTTTTAATTCCACTCATAATATATATTGGTTGAATTCTCCATTGACAAATTCAAAGAAACAATTTCAAGGAAAGTGGGAGTGAGATTTTGTAGTAATGAAAATGGAAATGGGAAATTTTTGGTTGGTGAACCTAACGCAATGAGTTAAGGGGTGTGGTGGGACATGGTGGATGGTGCCTCAATGACTTTAATGATGGAGATGACCTAAAGCTCTTCCACGCAGGAAGCAGTGAAATAATGCGTATGCAAAAAGGCAAAGCAAGTAGACTGCCTTTCTTTTCCACTATCAATTTGAATATACATTTCTATTGGGCCTTTTGTCTATGCTTATGGTTAATGGGAAATTTACCCACTAAATCATTGATAAGATCCTATGGATAGATTTTCCAAGGTTAAATTTTAATTTAAAATCAACCCACATATATTAAATATAAAATTTAAAAGGAGACATCTATTTATATTGATGTAAAATAATTTTTATATTATTAATATTTTAACCTTCCAATCTCGAAAATTTATATGTATGACAAATACAATTATATCGATAATTCAACAGTTGAATCCAGGGGCGAAGCCATAAATTTTTTCTTGGGTGGAATTAAATTATTTATTTTTATGATAGCAAAAATGTAATTTTATCATTTTAATAGCCTATATCTTTATAATTTTTAAATGATTAAATCATTTTTTTATCATTTATGGGGTCAAAGTACAATTTTACCATTACTAATTTAAAATTTTATAAACTATAAAGTGGTTTAAATAGATAATTTTCTATTTTAAAGGGGCAGGTTTAGAGGGGACCGAAATCCCTACCAGCCTCTCTGGATTCGTCAGAATCATTAAAATATTAATACTACAAAAATATATGTAATTAATGGCTAGTTTTACATCTATGTAAGTGACTCATTCCCTTTAAAGTAATTTAATAAGTTAAAGAGTTAATCACTTTATTTTAATTTATCAGAATTTGATTGTTGTAATTCACGGAATTTGAAGAATTAATCCAACTATTGGTACACGTGTCAACTTAAATTGCTGAGTTTTGCTAATTTATTGCATATTGTTTACTTAACTTTTTTTTTTTTTAAGTTTTACAAATACAATATAATTATAAATATATATTTGAGCAACAATAACGTTGAATCAAACTATTATGAAACACAATAGATGAAGAATAAAAAAAAGAATCGGACAAAACCTACATATGGTATACACATAGTAGGATTGAAGACTCATATGTCGCAATTATGCATGTTGAGGCTCAAACCCGAGTATTCAAAGATTGTTAATTCTTTGTTTATAAATTGTTTAATGGTCGAGCACCATGTCAATGATTTAATGATAATGTTATGAAATTAACTAATTTTTTAATTTTCGTAAAATAAAAGACCAGATTTTGATAAATTAAAATAAAGAGATTACTTCTCAATTTACATAAAAATGAAATTTATAATTAAACAAAAATAATTTCTAATAAAACTTTAATTTTTGCCACCATTATTAAATATCAACCCAAAGTAAACAAAATATATCGAATGGTGGGTAAAAGTATTATGGAGGTTCTTGTATTAAGAGGCAGATTACATTTTGCCCTATTTATTAAAAAAATTGACAAATTAGTCCATGTACGTTGGATGAAAGAGCAAATTGATCATTTTGTTAAAAATTGCATCCATTTCTATTGTTAAAAATTGATCTTTACATGCCAACATGAGGTACACTTGACATATCTATCTGGTTATTCTGTTAAGTCACGCCAGTTTTTCACAATAGAATTTGATGATTTTTTTTAACAGAAAAGACTACTTTGCTCTTTGATATAATATACAAAAAATAATTTATCCATTTTTAAGTAAAGACAATAAAATGTGATCTGATTTTTAATACAAAGACTTTTAAGATACTTTTACCGCATGCAGTGATAAACCTTTGATAATTGAAGTATAACCAAAGGTACTCATGTTAAAAAAAATAATATTAATATTAATATATTTTATAATTAAATTTAAATAAAAATATTTTTATTATTTTTTTGAATGGTGTGCTAGCAGTTGATTCAAATTAGTTTGGAAGGTTGACAAATTTATAGTTTTTTTTGAAAATTTTACCATTATCTTTAATTGAAATTGGAAGATACCATCTTTTCATCCATTTTATAATCTAAGTTTAATCTTATTCGGGTTGGAATGACATTTAGGTAAAGTCTTCTTAATAATATAAGCTTTAGGATCGAACTTGATCCAAATAGTTGAAAAAAAAGTCCACTCCCATTTCTTCCAACCACTTATCGATCATTACAAAAAATTAACTAGTTAGTTGAGATAAAAGTGAATTTGAAACAGTTCTTTTGGCAAAAGTACAAATTTAACCCTAATGTCTATTTCTTTTGTTATTTTAGCTCTAATTCTTTTTTTTATCACTTTAGTCCTCGACCTTCAAATTGTAATCAAATTAATTTTTATGAAAAAACTGATTAAATTGTTAAAATTTTATTGGCAATGACGTGGTAACTTACATGGTAATCTGCCTGTACTTCATAAAAATTCAAAAAGTAAAAAATTAAAAATTAAAAAAACCACAATAAAAAAAAATTATTCACATCAACAATGCAGTACATATTGACTACCACACGGGCTGCAACACTAGTATTGTTAAATTTTAACAATTCAATTAATTTTTCTATTAAAAAATAACGTGACTAAAATTTGAAAGTTGATAGTATAATCGGAAAAAAAAAACTAAAACCAAAATGATAAAAATGATAAAATTTTAACGACTAAATTTATTATTATGTCAAAAATAAAATAAAATTCACACAGTAAATCCAAAACCACCTCCAAAAAGCCTGCCCATATCAGACCAGGTGGGTTGTAATTTATTTGCTTAAAGTTTAGAAGCCCAATCCAAATATAAGAATTCTTTTCCCAACAAATTAACCTCAAAAAATGGATTGCTTAATTTATAGGCCATATTTTGCTCTTAATGCACTTATGGCAATGTAATTGGAAATGTGACTAATAATTTTTTTTTCTCGGTCGATAGAAATATAATAAAAAGAGAAAGATGCCGGTAAATGTCAACTTCTTTTAAAAACAAAAAGATTACAAAAACTCGAGAATAACCTTTCACTTTGAAGCTCACTCGATCTGTGACATTGAACACCAACGCAACCAAACTAATAGCCAGTGAACATCAATCACCACCAGGCTTTAAATAACGAAAGTCTCATTACTCGTGCTTTTGCCAGAGCATCATCCATACCATTATATTGCCGGTGATCAAATAATAAGAGGGACTTTCACATGCCATTCCATGCCAATATACATCTCCAAGGCAGTTTTAATAGCCATTACCTCTGCCATTTTCGATCCCATAGCTTTAATTGATCCAGAAAACAATGAACAAGCCACTCCTTTCTCATCTCTCAACATCCCACCACATCCAGCTCCGCTCTCGATAGCTACGCTTACTAAAATGTGATGAATATTACTATTATAACAATTGAGTTATATAAAGTGTTGTGATCATAGGTGTTTTTATCATAAGTAGTTGTGTTTTTTTTTTTATATCTTTTTTGGTGTTAAAATGAAGTATTTATACAGGGAAGTTGGCCTGGCATGTGTCTTGGTCTTCAAGCACTTTACTCCATAAGTGCAAATGGAGTAAACTAAAAACACTGCTAGAGGCAATATGAAGTGACTAGGCGAATAAAAATTAGATCAAGTGTTAGTAGCGCTCTTCCCTACAAATCATTTGGGGATTGTATAGAACTTCCTTATTTGACATGACGTTTTAATGAGGTTGAACTTAGACTCTTGGTAAAATCGAGCTTTATCAAATTTTATTTTCAAGTATTGGATAGTACGACATGAATATATAATTGACTCCTAGATGAAAGGCAAGTTATAAAATAACATAGATTGAGTCAATTCTACAAGCCTTTGGAAAATCTTGTAAGGCTAGAAGATATCCTAAAACATCATAATCAATGTTGTGATCTTTTCGATAGTAATTTCAATTTCCCACTTAGATACTTATAAATAGAATTCCTTTGTGAATTCAAAACTTTTATTCTCTTCCCTTTCTTTTTTGCACTTCATCTTTTTATTCCGTCTTTACCTTGTCTAAAATGGTAAAATTTCAATATTAATCCCTTTTAAAAAGAACGAAATTGTAGATTAATACATTAATAAAATTGCACTTTACCTCTTAAAAAAATTATAATTTTATTATGATCCTTTTAAAAAATTTTCTCGCTTTACTCTATTAAGATCTCCACTAAATCTTAAACTGAACCAAACCAAACTAAACTCTATTTCGAACATAATTTTTTTCTCTCCATTCACAATACTCAAAATTCTCGGTTGTTTTTAGAAATTCTGTGGTGGGGTTGTTATCTATTTCAACATGGCATCTCTTCATTGGTCCAACTAAGCAACTACATCAATCATTTTTCAAAAATAATTCAGGCAAAATCATGTCCACTTGTCTACTTCCTTTAAGCTGTCACATTTTTTTTTTCTAGGACTCACTCCTTATTTTATTTTGTAAAATAGGAAGACAATGCATTTCAACATATTTAAATTTATCAATCGAGTTAAGATTCAATCAACATTTCATTTTATAAAATTAATTAATATCTTTAACAAAATCTTAATTTTTTATTGTAAAGAAGTTAATTAACGGACGATATCATGAACTGATAATGATAATTATATTATATGAAAAAAATATGGCCATGCTAAAGTGGGGTGCCATTTGTATTTGGATTCCAAGGGGGGTCTATATTTAATTTGGACAAATATTAAATTAACTACCTTTTCCTTTTGTATTTTGTGGGCCCCACCTTGAAGATTTTAGGGCATTGGGTCAATTATTTTTACTTTCAATAGTTGGGTGTTGGGTCAATTATTATTTGTTAAAAAGTGGAACAAAATTTAGGCATAGATTTTATCTTAAAAATAGGAAAGTATAATGTATGAAGAAATGTCATTTATATAAAACATAGGTTTATACGTTTTAATAAAATTTAGTAAATGATTTTTGGTATGGCAATGGTTCTAAAGATAGATATAGGTGGTATAATAAACATGGTTGTTTCGAGTTTAGAGATATCTTACACGTATTTTTCTAAGTAGTGGTTAGAGAGACGAGATTTCGTGGCTATCTTAAAGTGGAGTGGTGGGAGTGTTTCTTCACGTAATCTGGTGACACTAGCCGTTAATTCCGATCTGATGCTTTAGATCTTTCTTTAACGGGTTTTTGTTGGGTCGTTGCAAAATGGGGATTGATTGTCTTATTGTTTTTAGATTTCCTGCAGACATTAATCGCTTAATGTTAAGCTCGAGATATCTAACTAATGAAATTACATCTTTATGTTTTGAGTAAGTGATATTTGAAATCGAGGAATCAACCCACTTAGGAACGAAGCTAAAAAAATGCTTTAAGAAAATCAAAGATGAATCATAAATTATTGGAGGATCAAAGTATAATTTTACTATTATACGAAGAATCATTTTTGGAAACCAAACCTTCCCCCTTACCTTCGTCCTTTAACCTCTTAATCTATATTGTTCTATAATTATTTACAAATAATTTGCTTTATAAACGACCAAATATGTACCCACTCTTTTAACGACACAAAAAAAATTAAAATTACATAAAAATAAGCATATTACAAAGCCCCTCCAATAATTTTAGATTTGTGTAATCCATCATGTGGATAAAGATAGGCGAAAAGCAGCAGCAAGGAGAAATGTGAGATGGACCACTCACCATTTTGGTAGTATACATGTATAACTTTTTCCAATGACATGTTCCCTCCCTTCTAATTTCTTTTTCTTCACAAAACCCTAGCTTTTTTTATTTATTTTTTGGTCCATTGTTGTTGTCATATGTTGAGATGCAGTACATGGTCGGTTGTAGGTGGTAGCTTTCTACTGGTCTACAGCTTTGCAGATATGCGAATCTCAAGCATTAAAATAATTCAATTTTCTCACCGTCCTTGTTGGAAAATATATATTAACATCAATCGGAAAAAAGAAGAAAAAGAAACCTTACGATGGAAGGAAATTCCAAAATCAAGAAAAAGAAAATTAAAGTAACGAAAACCCATTTTTATTCAACCTTTTTCTTCTTTTTGTTCCAAAGTTGGAATTTGTAACAAAGCAATCTACATGTTTCTTTAGTATGTAAGGTTTAGAGGTGTTTATGAGTTGAATTGAGCTAGATTAATGTTCGATTTAAAAAAAAAAAGTATGAACTTGAGCTTAGTTCTTTTAAATGATCAGCTCGATTAGCATCGGCATTGTTGCCGGTACAGGAAGTCGTGAGTTCGACTGTATTGAAGCACATTATCTTCCTATTTAAGGGTTGGAGAGGGGCTATAGGTAGTTCTAAGTATTGTATAAAAAATAAAACAGATATGATAAGAATATATAATGAGATTAATGTTCAAAAAAAGTATTTTTTTTATATTTTTATTATTTATAAATAGTAAATAGATCCGGGTTGAAAAATATGAACCCAAGCGAGTCAAGTTGATTGCACGACCCTTGAATACCTCTATTTTGATCAGAGACCTAGTATCTGGTAATGACATTAGATCTTGATTAGATTTGGAACCAAATTGGGTAAAACCTTAAAATGAGAACAAAGTTATTTTGGTTTTGTTTCTCCATCTACAAAAATTGAACCCGAAACTTTATATAAAAGATATTGAATTCCTTATCACTCAACTCAACAAATGTAAGATATTGATTAACATAATTTATAAGTTGATTAACTACCGTATTTATTACTCAATCATATATATACATTTGAAGGTACAATTGCAATTCACAATTATATTTAACACAAATTATTACAAAGTATAAATAAAAAAATTGATGATCAGAAAACATTCGGATCTAAACCAGAATAAGTTTAGATCAAGAATCCAAACATGATATTTTACATATGATAAAACTCGAATCTGAATGCTCGAAGTCTCAAAACCTCAACCTTTACCAACACTACTAAATTCTTGTTATCACATAATCATATATCACATAACCAACCTCTTTCCGTAATTAACAGTTGGTTAAAGAGAATAAATCATGGTTCTGCATGCTTCATTCTTCTTTTGAACGAAGAACTATGCTTTATTTGTAAACCTTTTTTTTCTTTATATAAAAAGCAAATAAGCTCTTTCCTCTTTTAAAATTCGTTGCAAATTAAATTAAAAGTGACAAAGAGTGTTGCATTAACTTTCGACAAAGAGTAGTATCTAAAACACTAGGCTGATCGCTTAAATGCTTTACAATATACTACCACAAAAATAATATATATTGAAATCAAGACTTTACATGCCAGTGGATTGAATCTCGGCTCAATTAATATGGAAATTGTTATTAATACAGGAGGATGTAGATTCGTGTGTGCTGAAACGCATTATCCTTCTATTTATGAGTTAAGGAGGGGTTATAAATAATTCTATATATTATATAAAAAAACAAATATTATCATAACTGAGATTGTTAAAAAAAAAACAGTCTTTAATAATATTAAATAAAAAGCCTAGTCCTTTATATATAAAATATAGCCACCGGCCATTCAACCACTTTTATCTGAAATTACCAAATCCAAGTATTTTTCATCATCATTATCTTTTCTTAAACCCTCTATCTTAGGTTGGGTCTGGGTACCTCTCAAGTGAGAGTAGGGTAAGAAACATGAAAAAATTGTAATAAATAGGGTTGACATTCTACATTTATTAAATAAATTAAATTAGTTTATGTAATCTAGGGTGAAGTTAGAAAATAATGGATTAAATTTTAATGGCACTAACATTTAACTTATTAAGTGATTTAAACAAGGCAATGTTACGTACTCGATGATACACTAATAATTTTATTACCATCCTTCAATTAAATATCTCGTAATTATTTAATACTAAATCATTACATCTTAAAAAAATAATTTTCCTTTTTATATGTTAACTAAACATTGACTTCGACACGTGAATTGATGAAAACTAAAGTTGTGTAATCACATTATTATAATAAATAATAACATAATTAAGCAAGCAAATTACATATGAATCCAAAAAAAACCCCATCCATTAACTCAATTTCCCCCTATATAAAACCACACCCTCACTCGTCAACTTTCAAAAACAAACCAATTTGGTCCTATAGAAAATTCTCAGACAATCTCTCCCACTTTCTCTTCACAAAAACACACACATACAATGGCTAGATACTATAGAGATTCCTACATGGACTACTTATCCTTACCCCCACTCCATCTCTGTTTCTTCATCTCCATCCTCTTCTTCGTCCTCGGTTTTTCCTGGTACCTAAACTACGAATCCGTGCTCGAAGATTTCATGAACCAACTCAAGTTCTTCCTCATGCTAGCTCCTATAGTGCTCCTCCTCTTGCTCCACTGCTTTTCGGGGCGTGTGCCGTCGTTGATACCAGAACCAGAGAAGGATTCGCTTCATAGGGCGGGAGGGTCACCGTGGGGGGTGGCGTTAGTGCTTGTTTTGCTTCTTTATATGATTTCATATCAGTCTTATTTCCATGAACGTTGGTTTCCGTTTGGGGTATAATTGTATAAATTGAAAACCTAAGGTTGAGCTTTGCTTGTTAATTTCTTTTTTGGTACACACAAGGCTTAATTATTACTTTGTAGCTTTTCATGTTTAAAATCTGTGTGTAATATGTTGTTGTATATGTACGTATTTTGTAAGAATATTCTATAAATTAGAACATTTTATGGAATCTTTGCAGTGTTGATAGATGTAAGTATGTATGTATGCATGTATGTATGTATGTATGTATGTATGTATGTATGTATGTATGTATGTGTCGTTTCTCAGGTTTATTAACTTCGTCTTCATAGTTATTTAAGTGAAGATTTTACTGTAATAATTTCTCAGGTTATTGTTTGATGGAGTAAAGGGGGTTATACAAAGGGATAATATACTAATGGTTAAAATATGCCATAAGTCCCTATACTCTTTATAGATTTGGAATTTAGTTCATGTACTTTTATTTTAAAATTTTAGTCCCTCTACTTTTCAAATTTCAAAATTTAGGTCCAACCGTTAACACTGTTAAAATTATTTTGTTAAATTGAGGTTCATTACAATGTCATTTTTTTAGTTACATGGTTACCAAGTGAGTATTTTTTTTTAATTTCAAAATATCATACCAACAAATTTAACAAAAAAAAATAATTAACAGTATTAACAATTGGACTTGAAGTTTGAAATCTAAAAAAATAGAGGAACTAAATTCCTGGAAGTAAAAGTACATTTTCAAATTTGTGAAGAGTATAGAGATCTATGACATATTTTAATCTATACTAATTGATACTTCAATTTAGCTTCAATGTTCTATTTGGTGCCTAATTTTGGCTTCAATATTCAAATTGGTACTTAAGTTATTTTCCATTTGATACTTGAGTTTTTTGGTCCCAATTAAGCATTTGAGTTTGGCTTTAATGTTCAATTTGATATTTAAGTTTTAATTGTCCCAATTAAGTAACTATGTTTTTTTACTACAACACACATGTCAAATATTCATTGACCACTTTATGTTGTTTGGTCTATGTGCCTGATTGAATATTGAAGTTAAACTCAGGTACCAAATTGGGACAAAAAAATTTTTAGTAACCAAATTGAATATTGAAGTCAAATTCAGGTACCAAATGATATATTAACCCTTAAACAAATAATGCTAGTTTAATCAGGTTTTTTAGAGTTTAAATGTATAAATAAATTACAATCACAATCACAAATACAAACACAATTATAAATATATATTTATATGTTCGAACAACTAAAAAGTAAAATTACCGATATAAAGCACAAATGGATCGGAATGTAATCGAACAAAATCCACTAATGGCTACTACGCATGGTGGAACTAGAGATTAATACATAACAATTATATACGAAAGAACTCAAACTTAAATACTTAAAATACTTAAAACCTCAACCTTTTCCAACAATACCAAGTTCTTTCTTAGCATTATTTTTGCGATTTATGCTTTGAAACTCAGTAATTAAACAAAAGGGAATAAGATCACTAGGCTATGATGACCTTAATCTTTGTATTTTTCGCACTTTTGAAATTAAACATCTATTTTAATTTAAAAAAAAATTAGTTTTAAAAATTAAAATCCAATTGATAACTTTGTTACATGTCTTATATTAAATTCAAATATATGTTATCAGTTAAACTTTAATTTTTAAACCAAACCTTTAAATATTAAAAATGCTACATATCCAAATTTAACAAAAAATCATTAATAGTCTTTGGATTTTAATTTTTAAATCACGACTTAGTAAAGGGATTAAATTCTCAAAATTCAAAATTACAGGGATTGAGCGACATGATTAAACTGACCATACATGGTAATTTGAATGTGTATAATTACAAAATGCTTAATTGTAATAAGTTGAGACGTTTGGGGTTAATTGTAATTAAGTTTTATATGCCTAAAACCAGAGGCCTACAGTCACCTGATTCAGTGAGGGATTCTCATCAACATGAAGTTCAAGTCAAAGCTTAAAGTGGATTTGAATGGCCGGTGCGTTTATTTGCGATTAATGTAAAAGTAATGATGGTAATGAGATTAGATATTATTATGATACTGTAGCGTAAGACAAAAAGTAAGTTAAACGCACCGCACCCCCCATCCAAACCCACACTTAATTAATGTCCAATTATTTTTTATATAAATTCAAAAACATTAAATAAGAATATAAATTTTGATTATAAATTTGGTCCATCACAATTCAATTCAATTCAATTCAATTAAGTTTGGTTTGATTTGTTTTGTTTTTGTTTTTTTTTTTTTATAATTTTGATTATTGAATTTCGGACTTTATTTTAATAAAACGAGTTTTATTTTATGACTTTTAAACACTATTAAAAAAATTAAAGCATTTTTTGGTAAATATTTTTTAAAAAAATAAAATTTCAACTAAATAAAAATAATTAATAACTTCTTATAGTATTTTTCTAAAAAAAATTAAAATTTTATATAACATTTCAAGTTATCTTAATTATTTTAAATATTAAATATTTATATTTTACATCATAAACAATTTAAATTAATTATAAATTAAATAAAAAATTGAGTTAGGTTCGATTTAAATAATCTTGATTTCATAGCTTATATTCTAAAATTTATCCAACACCATTCTAAATATACAAACAATATAGAGATTTGGATTATATATATATATATATATATTAATAGAAGGCTTATTTTACTTATAAACTTAAACATTTAAATCAGAAGAAAATATATATTTAAGTATACTCGAACTTACGTTTTCTTGATTGTTGTAATAATAATGATGTTAACTGAACTAAAATTCAATCAACAACTAAATATATATTTAATTTTTTTTAAAAAAAAGGAAAAAACATAACATTTTTAATAAATAAAACAATATAAGTTTAGATTCGAGTTCGAGTAACATAATTCTATCTCAACAATATTTAATTAATTAATTTTTTTCAAACAAAATTCCCAATTTAAAAAAACAAAACCACTTTAGTCTTTACTGTTTGGTAGCCTGCTAAGAACAGAGTGCTCTGGTTTATGCTCACATTCAAAATCAAGATGAACAAATGCACGTTCAACTTCTGGAAGTTTCTCGATCTTTATCTGCAATGTCTCACCTATGGTATGTGCTTCTTTTAATGGCAAATCTTCAGGCAGTTCAATGTCAACCTGTAATAGAAAAACATGTCCACGGATTCATATGGACACACATGACACATGGTAAAAGTTATTTTTTATACTAGGAGTTAGATTGTATTTTGTTCTTTCCTAATGACACATTATTGTATATATATTGTATGTAAAAGGATGAAGCGACATGGAACTAACCTCTACGAAGTAAAGAACGCCGAAGGTATAAGCTCGGACCGTGTCGACACGCTTAACTTGGGGATGTCTGATGACAAGGTATGTCAGTTTTTGTAGAAATTCCGGTGGAGCTGATTGTCCTACTAGCGAAACTGCATTGAGAGAGACAACCTCTATTTCAGTTTGTATGAGCATGTCTGGTTTATGTACTTTAATGATCGAGAAAATCGTGAACTTACCAGCGTTTTCCATAACGGTTCCTGACCAATTCGTTATCGTATAAATCGCGAGAGCGATAGCACCAGCGGGATCGAGCCACCAATAAAATTTATCACCCAGAACAGCTGCAAGTAATCCTACTACATTTGTTACCACATCGAAATAGTGATCCTGGGAAATCAAGCATTTGTTACGGGCACGAAGCAAAACCCGAAAAAAAATAAAATGAATCATCGAAAATGATCGAACGGGAAAACCTTTGCGTAAGCTCGGACGATCTTGTTCGTCGAGCTTTTGCAGTAAATCCAAAGGGCAAGTTTCACAAATGTAGCAGACAACATTATGGTGTATAACCACATTAATTTATCTGCAGACATTTTCTCTGTAGGTTCATTTGCTATTAGCTGTTCCACTGCTTGGATAAACACTTGAAACCCTGTTATCATTCGAGTATTATGTGCCCGAAAAAGGTTCGAAAAAAACGTAACTTCGATATAATTTCGAACACTTTTTGTGATACGGAAACGATTTATGTTGTTTTTGACTGAGAGAGTTATTATTACGCCTTATAAATGTGAATGATAATGACCGAAACGAACATAAACCGAACAGGTCGGGTTATTGCCAATACAGATAATTCCAGATTGGAAAGCTTTCCACATATAAAACATGGCGACCACCGTAGAAATTTCACGAAAAGCGGCAATGTAAAAGTACTATGGAGGCTCCTGTACTGGGAGTCAGATTGCATTTTACCCATTTTACTAAAAAATAAGTAAATTAGACATTGTACATTAAATTAAAGAGCAAACGGACCCTTTCTGTTAAAAGTTTCATCCATTTTTACTGTTAAAAACTGGTGTAACTAATAGAATAACCAAAGTCACGTGTACCTCATTCTATCATATAGGAAATAATTTTTAATAGTAGAAATAGATGAAAATTTTAACGGGACTAATTTGCTCTTTGATTTAATGTATATTAATTAATTTGTCTTTTTTTTTTTAGCAAAGGCCTCCATAACACTTTTATTAATTAAGCTAATAGCAACAATGAAGGGACAAACCTAGTGTAGCCATCACTGCAGCAAATATGACAATACCGACCGGCTGTATCCGTAGTTTTCCGATTGGATACTTGTAGATGTTCGTGTTTTTCATCGACAAGTGAGTGAACCAAAGTATGCCACCGGCCATGAGATCGAGTAAAGAATCTAATGTTGATGCTGCAATGGCTATGGAACCACTCTTTATAGTAGCATAGAGCTGCATCGAGGAAACAGGTGATATTAATAAATGATATAGCAAAAACCTGAACATAAACCATAAAATGAATTAAAAAAAGTACCTTAAAAGCTAGCAAGACAATGTTTGCATAATTAGAAATTTTCATAGCTCTTTCATGTTGGATTCGTTCTTCATCTTCATATTCATCATCACTGGTTTCAGAGTGACCAATGGCATCAACTTCTTCAAATGATTTTAGGGTCTCAAATTGTGTTTTGTAGTATTCCTTTTCACCTAATCAAAGAGAGAAAAAAACACAATGTGAAATTTTGGTAAATAATCTTTTTGCACTCTCTTAATTTCGATATTAGGTAAATTTATTTTTTTTAAAAAAATTAGAGTAATTTAGTCACCTTCAATTTTAAAAGTAAACAGCTAAAGATAATTAGTCACGATCAATTTATTCTATTTTTGATTTGGAATCAGGACCAGATTAACAAAATATGTAAATATTGAAAGCTAAATTTGTTGATTTTTTTTTAGAATTCGGACAAAATATCTACTTTTGATTGGTATAATAACTAATTTAACCTTGGACATTTACAAATTCTATCATTTTAGACTTGATGCTAAAAAATTAACAAACTTAGCCCTTGTTAGAAATCAAAATTAGGACCAAATTGACAAAAAATTATAAATGTTAAAAGCTGAATTTGTTAAATTTAATCTTGAATGTTTACAAATTCTGTTATTTTGGTTCTAAATCGAAAAAATTCAACAAATTTAGTGTCGGACATCAACAAACTTACAATCACAATCAAATTAATAGAATTTGTGAATACTAAAAATTAAAATAAATTGACTCATTATGTAAATAGAAAGGAACCGAAAATGCTTTTAACCTAAAATTTTCTATCTACCAACCAACATTTTCTCAGAAACCAAACAAAAAATTCAAAAAAAAAAAAAGACAGCATGAGAAAGAGATAAAAAAAAAAAAAAAACCTCGAGTTAAGCCTTTGGTCCTGGAAACATCAATGTCAAAAGGAGACTCAGCATCAAGACCAGTCCGAACTTTATCAGGCAACCTTAACATGAAATCATTCCGGAGTGAGTTCACCGAGTTACGCCGAACGAACCGAACACGTTTCCCGTTCTCACCGCTGGTCAACAACGCCGTTTTGACACCTGAAATCGAGTCACCACCCTCCATTTCCCCCCGGATCCACCACCTTTGTCTTCACAATTCACCAGCTTCCACCGTTAAAAAACAACACAAAACCAATCGAACTTTGTTTCCTTAATCCCAAACAGACAACCGTATCATAGTATCTGTTTGAAGGACATGCTTAGCTTATGTCTTTTCCTAGAAAAAAAGTAGAATAATTAATTTATTAAAACATTAAATGCTACTCTTGACATTTCTGGGATCTCTTAACCACCTTACCTTTTTTTCTCAATCAACCTGTATGAGTGGTGGAAATATCTGGGTTCGGGTTTTCCCCATTCATTATTCTCGTGGACTTTGCTTATTTATCTTATCTTGACATGTGGATGCACCATGCTGCTTTGTCTTTTTATCATTATTATAGATAAATGATTAATTTTATTCTATTATACAATTTAGTCCTTTTTACTTTACTTTCTATTATAATTATACTTAAATTAAAATATCATCAACTTTTTGCTTAAAATATCACGTAGTTGTATATAATTTAAAAACTGATTTTTAAAAATTAATAAAGTAGAGGGCTAAATTTTAAATGTACAAAATGTATAAAGATTTAGAGTCATAGTTATTTGAACTAAACTAAACCAGTCAACTAGATCGTTGGGATTGGGAAACAACAAGGGTACCAGTTCAAAGCGTGACATCAAAACAATTGATCCACAAACTGATATAGACTGGTTGAACCGTTTTTCTAATATTTTTTTTATTTTTATGTTTTTTAACGGTTTATTAAATTGAACCAGTAGTCTAACCGATTTGATCATCGATTTAGTTTAGAAAATATTATTTAAAGTATATTTTAATCTTTAAATTTTTTTACTCTATAACTCGACACAAACAAATAATTAACATAATGAGAAATATATAAGTAAACCATATTAATATATATTTATTTAGATAGTTGATTTGATTAAAAATATAATGAAATCAAATAATATTATAACAATAACATCAATGAATCATGTATTCTTTTCTTACATATGGCACTCCCATCATACTTACTTTTTAAAAAAAATACAATGATGAAATCAAGAATATTATAACAATAACATCAAAATCAGTGAAGCATGTTTTCCTTTTGTTTGTTGACAAGTGGCATACTCCTTATGCTAATTTATTTTTTATTTTACATTTTAAAAGAAGTGGTTATATTATAATTTTGGTCTCTTTCAAATTTAATCTTTATAATTTAGTTTCTAATATAATTTATATTTTTTTAATATTATTAATTAGTCTAAATAGTTAATGTTGTTAACTTTTTTATTAAAACATTACGTGGATATATATAATTTGAATACCTTAATAATTTTAAAGATTGACATGTGACTTTTCATTTTTTTTAGGTTTACATCGTTTTTTTTTTTTTTTTTATATTATGAGACAATGGTCAAATTTCAATTATGACTCTACACTATTGAAACTTGAGAGTTAATCTATACTTCAATTTTTTGATACCATCAAAGACATGTTGAGGAAGATGGTTCCTGTTCCTTGTATTAAGGTGGCTGATTTGGGTTGTGCTTCGGGTACTAACACGTTCTTCCCTGCATGTGAAATTGTGGATATCGTCACTAGGATTTGTCGAGAAGCACACTGTGAATCGCCTGAGCTTCAAGTGTTCCCCAAAACGATTTCAACACTGTTTTCAAATCTGTTCCTTCATTCAATGGGAGGCCTTGTTTCATAGCCGGAGTAGCAGGTTCTTTCTATCAGAGGCTTTTTCCGAGCAACAGCATTCATTTCGTGCATTCTTCTTACTGTCTTCATTGGCTCTCAAAGGTTGACAAATATATATATGCATAAAAAACCTGTCAGAAATTGTAAAGAGTAACAAAGCTTCATTACTTCTTGTTCTGATTTTGTCGAAATTTATGCCTATCCATGGTACATTTGATTGTATAACATAAAAATAAATATATAAATTTAATTGCAAAATGAGTTAAGAGTTGTTAAATGATATTCAGTAGTGTTAATATTGCAGATTATCGTTGAGGTGATTAAAAACTTGTTTCATTTGATTTGACAATTTAATTAAGAACATTTTTAGATCTGGTTATTGAAGATACTCTAGTCTATTTATAGAAACCATTCCTTGACATTTGAAGATTTGATAAGATTCGGGTGAATCAATTAAGCCATTGGAATGTGGAGATGTGATTAAGATAGTGTTGTTGATTTTAGAGAGTATATCTTCTAGTGCTTTTATTTTGGTTGTTATTGATGTAATTGCTATTCTGAATGAGTTATTTTGTATTTACTTAGATTCTATGTTAGCAAACTGAAATCGATATGTATTTGGAGACTTGTATAGATTTTGAAAAGAGAGTTTATTGAGAGCATTTTACTCTATTAATTGAGAAACTATTTTGTGAGAAACTGCAAACTGTTATTGTAAATATTGTTAAGTGTTTACTGATCTAGAGGTGAGGGTTCTTGTATTTAAGTATAAATGTGAGATCTCCATACTTGGGGAGTGATAGAGTGTGATTCACTTGTTCTATTATGGATTAAAGATAATGGAATTATCTCACTGAGTTAAGCTTCGCGAACGTAGGGAAACCAAACTACGTAAACAAATATTTGTTGTTTCTAAGTTTTTATTTAGACAAATTTTGCAAAGCTAAGCCGTAGTAACCACTACAGTCTAACACTTCCATTACAATTTTTATTTTAAGCAAATAGCCAAAGCAACAACTAGGACCAACTATTTCTTAGTCATCGAAACAACAATAGTAGCATACTTTGTCTTCTCACTTGACAAATGCTCACCCACATGTTGTGCAAATCTTGAGTACAGATCATCAATTATGGTCTCTCCAAAATGACTAGCAATCATAGATTCTGTAATTGCTCGTATGCAATTTGCAACATTTCGCCCGCTTTTACTCTTTTCGAATATGAAATTTTCGTTGCAAACATCGTCTTCAAAATCCCAATTCATTTCGAAACTTTTTAATTTGTCGAGAATAAAAGATCCATTTTTTTCAATGAGTTCTCTCACTTCTTCTTTGCAAGGGTAATAGTAAGGCACATTAAATGAATCCACTTCAGATTTGCACACCAACCCCTACCAACCAAATAGAATCAATTATGTTTGTAACTATGACGGTTTATGTATCAATGTATTTCAAGTGAAAGAAAAAAATACTGAACCTCGGCCACCAAGTCGAGGAGCGATTTGGTTAGTAGATCCCATGTAGTGCAATAGTCTTTGCTTGCAGGATCAGTAATGCTCCTACCAATGAAGGTAAGAAGCATTCGTCCTCCACTTATCATTTCTTCATAGCGAAAGCGTAAGAATTTAGAGAAATCATTTCGAAATTGCTCCGAATAAGCTTTTGATACATTAGGAGGGCTCGACTTTCCTATATGTATGTTCCCTTTGTTGTTCTTGACTCCTTCTGGTACCTAAAAACCATTTACAGTTGTATAATTATAGTTAATACTAATGTCGTTATATATGCAATTAGGGATGGTATAACATGAACCACCTAATGGATGAGAGAGGTAGATTTTATAGTTAATACTAACTCCTTTTCAACTTTTTTTTTTTGTTCCCACCAGCCTCATTACAGTTGTCGTTCTAATTTCATAGCTTATAAGCAAAGAACACTTAAAAAAATCATAATGCATATAAAAAAATCATAATGCATATATATATGTATGCGTGTATATATATTTGTCAACCTTTGAGAGCCAATGAAGACAGTAAGAAGAATGCACGAAGTGAATGCTGTTGCTCGGAAAAAGCCTCTGATAAAAAGAACCTGCTACTCCGGCTATGAAACAAGGCCTCCCATTGAATGAAGGAACAGATTTAAACACGGTGTTGAAATCGTTTTGGGGAAGATCATTAAGGAACACTTGAAGCTCAGGCGATTCAGAGTGTGCTTCTCCGCAAATCCTAGTGACGATATCCACAATTTCACATGCAGGGAAGAACGTGTTAGGACCGGAAGCACAACCCAAATCAGCCACCTTAATACAAGGAACAGGAACCATCTTGCTCAACATGTCTTTGATGGTATCCTCTAGGAATGGCCTTGTCTTCAATTGCACTTTTTTCTGAAAAAACAAAAACAAAAACTAGTGAACAATTTTGTTTAATGGAAATACATACATACATACATAAAATAACGGAAGAGATGGTGGAAGATACTTGTAGTGAGGAATTATTGGCATAGCTAATTTTTTTGTCAGGGGCGTTGGTGCAATGAACATTTGCAGATGATGCCATAGCAATGCTGGATGCATGTGGATATGGAGTCTCCCAGTCTATATATTATCGTGTAATATATTGATAGATACGAAGAACTGCAATAATCTATTGCCTTCAAATGTTTTAAAATAAATGCAATTAAAACATTTAAAGTATTGTTAAATATAAATTTTAATACATTTAAAGTCAATAAATTATTGCATTTCTTGGATCAATCAATATATTTAAAGGCAATAGATTATTGCATTTCTTGTATCTATCAATATATTACACCATAATCTATAGACTTGGAGACTCCATATCCACATCCAGCAAACAATGTTTTTTGTTATGGAATCATCTGCAAATGTTGATTCCATTTCTTGGATCTATCACGATATGTAAACATAAATAACTATTTATAATATAGTGCAATGGTAAAAATCGAATATAAATATCTTCAGTTATTATTTGAAACAAACACCAAAATCTAAATATTATAATATTATTATCGGTCACGTCAAACCACCGACAAGATCATCAAATTTAATCGTACGAAAAATTAAAAACAGTCAAAGTCTTTTAAGCATTTGAAAACCTTACTAAATAATATTTTTTTTATTCTTAATTTTTCAGAACTTAAAGACTTTAAACTTAGTTAGTATTTATAATGATAGTTCTCCGTAAAAAAACTACCAACTATATGTCTCATTATCACACAAATAAAGATGTGAAAGTAATGGGCAACGACAGCAAAATCTGAGCATATGGGAGTGATTCCACGAAACGTGGGAATGTGAGAGACTGAGAGGTGGTCTCACGAACCAGTTACAACACAATAATCTATAGATTTTATAGTATTGAACTAACATTGGAACTATCAACAAAAGCATGAAATATTCTCTAATTAAATTTTGTGTATTTTTACCAATTTGCTATAATTTAAGGTGAAATTGAAAATTTCGTTATTTAGATTTACATATTATAAAATCTCGTAAAGATTAAGAATATTAATTAAAGTATATAAAAAATAGATATGGGGGCAAAAAAAATGTACAATCAATTGAAAATATTCAAAACAAGTTGACTAAAATTCTTAATTAGTGACAATCGCACGTAGGATGAGTAAAATTCGATTTAATTCAAAAAACTTGATAAAAAATTTAAATTTTGAATTAAATAGTTCAAATTAATCAAGTTAATTGAGTTATTTGAATCCACTCGAATAAAAAAATAAATTTTTAGATTTAACTCGAATATGAATTACACAATTCGTTCATATTCGAGTTACCGGAAAATCCAAATAAAAAAAAGACAAAACTATGTTGTTTTAATAAATGTTTACCCATTAAGTTAAAAGCAAAACCATTATATTGTTTATTGAGTTAAATAATCTTGTATTCCGTCTACTAGTTAAATAATCAGTCTATGTAAATGCAACATTGAGTATAAATAATAGGAATCGTTAGCTCAACTCGACTTGACTTGAATTTTTTTGACTCGATTCAAAAAAATTCAAATTAAGTTCAGTTGCTAAAATAGAATTCGCCAATTCAACTAACTCAAAATTTTTTAACTCGATTCGACTCGACTCGATCGAATAGTACTCACCTCTAATGACATATATGAATATTCCAATCTATATAATGCATGGTCTTAAGATCCCAAAGTAGATTCAACAAAATGTGGTTTCTAGTAGGGGGAAAAATTATAGGATAAATTGGTTCAACTTAACCAATACGAAAAGGGAGGAGGTAAAGGTTTTTTTTTTAAGGATTTGGAGGAAATTAACACTAAATTTATTTTATTGATAAAATTATTAAAAATTTAAACTTAATAATATTAATAATTATGATCTAAATTTATTTAACAATTATATAAGTGGATTTCGACATCTGAATCTGCATCTATTATACTCATATGTAAAATACGAATTTAGATCATGGATGTTTGGGTATCTATCTCCATTCACTTTGAATCTTCAACATATAATAATTTTAAAATTTGAACCCAAATAGTATCCAAATTTGAAAAAATATTTAAATATTTGTAGATTTCCGAATCCATAATTCGATTTATCATTCGGACCTATCTTTCTCTCAAAATAATACAGTTCTTGGGTAAGAGATTATATATGTTGAAATGTGAGATTTAATTTTTTAAAAGAGAAATTCATTAATTTAATTT
The DNA here is from genome assembly GCA_025698515.1 of Gossypium sturtianum. Lineage (NCBI taxonomy): Eukaryota > Viridiplantae > Streptophyta > Magnoliopsida > Malvales > Malvaceae > Gossypium > Gossypium sturtianum. Next base: position 1,859,124 of record CM046955.1, on the reverse strand, counting down.
ATAAATAGGACCCTACAATTCAGAAGAAAAAAACAATAAATATTCGTCAGTAAATAACGATAGATAAACTCCCTGAACATAACAAAGACGATTGGTGCTTCACTCCAATTTTTCTGGTGATCTTCATGGAATAATGATAATACATTGATTATAGAATCTGGTTCTCTCAATGTTGTGTCATGGATTCTGAAACCTTTGTTGAGGCCTTTTTTGGAAGATCTTTTCGAATATTGACTTATTATGGGGAAATTGGATCTATTGAACCTAATTTACTCTCTTTTACCCTATTTGTACAACAATGGCTTCGTTGATGGCCTTGGCAAAATGAAAGCCTCGCGTCCCTGTATGTTTTGTTCATGGTTTTGATCCTCACAGGTGTTTGTCTTACTACTGTTTGCTGGTATATTTTATTCTGTTTGTTTTCTCTTGCTGTATTTTGGTCTGTTTTGTAGGGTGATCCAGATTCTTGTTATGTTCCTTTTATTATATTAATAATATCTTATTGATTGTGAAAAAAAAAATCAATAGAACATTACGATATTTTGACAATTAGCTCTATCACAACTCAAGCACAATATACCTAAAGTGATTGCAAACATATTTGTTTAATGGAAATACATACATACATAAAATAATGGAAGAGATGGAGGAAGATACCTGTAGTGAGGAATTATTGGCATAGCTAATTTGTTTGTCAGTGGCATTGGTGCAATGCACATTTGCCGATGATGCCATTGCCATAGCCATAGCCATTGCCTGCCTATACTGATCTTACATAAAGGCGACTGATCTGTATGAAAATGGGGGGTTGTTTATGTGTGAAATTTTTTAGTACTTTAATCAATGTTTCTGTTTCCATATCTCGATTATAATGGCAGATTGATTTGATTTTGTTTGCTGGCTGAGATCCTCTCCCTACTTTCCCAAATGAGCATATAACAAGTATACTATTATTTTAGTCTGATATGTCTCAACCACTTGATCTACCGAAACTATTATTTAATTTTTGAACTAACAAGTACAACGATAATCATAAATAATATATATCCAAATAATTATAATCAGAATCAAATATTACATTGTATAATAAGATTTTCATATGAAGTCAAATTAAAATGATTCTAGTGAAAGTCGAATTTAAAATATCAAGAGAATTTAGTATTTTTTGTTTGATTTGAAAAATTTTAATTTAATTGTTAATATTGTTAATGAGTTCGTTTTTATTTTATTTCTCGAACAGTATATGAAACAAGATTGCTAGGAATGATTTGAGTTGGATATTTGTAATTTTTAAATTATCAAAATCCAAATCCGCAAATCTGATAATACTCTAGAACGTCATGTTTTTATGTGCTAATTGCATATTTATTTTGAGTATGATTCTACTAATTTGGGATATTTATGGTCTTTTATCTTATAGGGACTAAATTGGAGGCTAAAGCGAAATTAAGGGCCAAAAGCGTGAATTTAGAGATAAAATGGGCCAATGTGTGACAAAGGGAAAAGTTGGTGCCAAAAGTGCAAGCATGGAGGACACAAGGGTTGAAATGCAAAAAGAAGAGTTTTTATTCTATTAGACTCTATTTTGATTATATTAGGATAATTAATATTAAGATAATTATTAAGGATTATTTAATTTAGGATTTATTTTATTTATCTTTATTTATCTTTGATTATTTGTAATTATCTTTAGGAATTTAAGTAGGACTAGTCTATCTATCTTAGCACTATAAATAGGAAGAGAGGTGACTCAAATTGATGTTCTTCTTTTTCTGTAAACTCTCTCCCCAAAAGTCTTTTGTTCTTTCCATATTTCCTTTTAATAAAATCACCATTTTTATATTTATTTTTTTTCACCACAACCATGAGCCACTAAAACCCATCTAGCCAAAGGTTGTTGAAAATCCCCAAAAAGGGTTCTTGAGGTTTAGAATTCGTACTTAGCCTTCTCAATAGGGTATTCATCATTTCTCCACATTACGGGGCTGACGCTTCCGTCCATGTCCCTTAAGAAGTGATCTTTTCAACGTGTGCAAAGAACGGCCGCTTTGTATATTTTGAGAAGGTTGCACAGTCGGTTCGTTAGCTTACTGCGTCAGAGGTTGGCGAGCCCAAGAGACAAAATGGCGTGGGATTCGCCATTGAGAAACGTTGATCTAGCATAGATGATTTCACAAGAGCGATTGTCGGCTAGAGTCAGGTTCCACCAAATTAAAGTCTAAATCCTTGGAGCTGGTGGTCGTAGGCGTCCTCTTCCACTATAACTGGCTTATTCGGTTTGAGAAGGATCATCTAAAAGCCAAGGATTGAACCCAAGGCGGATCGAGGCAACTGGAGGCTGGAATCTCTCCACATAAGAAACTTTCTCTAAACTCTTTTATTTTCCTCACTTTAATTTTATAATTTATTCTCGCAATTTTAATTCACTTTAAATTCTTTTTTTATATTTTCGGATCGAAATTATTAATTCTTTTTTTATTTTTCCAGAGCGCAAGTTTTCTTGGCCAAAAAATTGTCCAGGATTTCAAGAACGAGCATTTGTACAATCCGGTCCCTGAGGATTCGACCCTACTTCCCCTTTACTGTATTTTTATTATTTTACAAGGGAATAGGATATTTTTGGTGCTTTCAACGGCGCATCAAAATCTATCTAAAATTTTGAATTCCTTTATTACCTTAGTATTATTATATAAATCTAAATCCGAATTAAATACTATCCTTTTATCATTTATCTAAATCTATAAAAAAAATTCAAAGTTGTTTTTATCATTTTTCGAATAACCAAAGCAACAAAAATCTGAATTCAAATGGGCTAAAATTCTTTTTATTTAGATAATTAAAATTATAAGCATTTTGACATCTGAATCTGTATCTTTTATACAATCAGGTGATAGATATTGAAGTCGATATGGTTACTGCATCTCATAACAGAAGGCATGGTATGCGAAACAAAAGGCTAAGTAACCACTTCAACTCTGCCTAAAGTCGATGGGTGAATCCTCCCTGATTAACGTTTTGGCTGGAGATTGTGCTTTGATGGCCATCTTTGCCGTTTTGATTGCATGGCTCTCTGAAGATTTGGATCGGGTGCTCGTATTTTCACGGTAATCGAACACTGATCGTTGTTTTGGTTTCTCAAGGGACGTCTTCTTTGGACCTGTCGTTTTCTTTCTGTTGTTTTTATTTGGCTCCATGTGCTTTTGTAGGGTTCCCAAGACGTTCCTGTATTAATAATTATCATCAGCTTTTCTTCGAAAAATATCTCTCAGAAAAATTGTCATAATTTGAGAGTAAAAATATGATTTGATAGAATTAAAACATGATACACTGTTTAATAGGCGGACCAATTATTTTATAATATAATTTAAAAATAAATTGATAAATATATTGGGTAATTTACCAATATATACCGAAATTTTTTTTACGGAAATGGGCCAAATTTTGCATTATTTACGTAAAGGGGCCATTTTCCCTCAAAATGCGTCCACGTCAGCGCATTTTGGGGGGATGCAGCAGGAAAGCGCACCCTTGTATAACACCCCTTACCCGAGACCGTTGCCGGAGTCGAGCACGAGGCATTACTAGACTTAACTTACTAGTTCGGGGCATAAAAAAGAGTTGTATATTATGAGATAATTGATTTTTAGTGCGAGAGGGTCGAAGCGTCGATGCGTGTAACAGGGAGACTTTAACTAATAAACTGTACTAATTGGCCACGCCAAAAATTCTAGAAAAATTATAGTAAGAACATATATGAGTCTAGTTTCAGGAAAAATTTACGGATCTAAATTTCGAGTTTCGTAACTCGAGTTATAGTCAATTTAGTGAACATGATGCAGATAGACAATTTCAATTTTATGCCCGAACTAGTAAGTTAAGTCTAGTAATGCCTCGTGCTCGACTCAAACAACGGTCTCGGGTAAGGGTGTTACATTTATTAGTATCGAGCAAGGTTTAGTCGGTTCTCGAAATATTCGGTATGAGTAAGAGTCTATCTATACATGCCATACTTATATTTTGATAGTGTGGCGACTCTTGACGATTTAAAAATGTTTTTCTTTTATAGTTATGGATCCCGAGCGAGCTAGTGCAGATGATGAGAGTAATGCGCCCACTCCCGCTGAAGGGATGGTGCCACCGAGATAGTCATGAAAGGCCCGTTCTGATTAGTCGGGAGGAGGGGCTCGAGAAGCCTTCTTCCAAGCTATGAATGAATGGTTTCTTTGAGTTCGTTAAATGCGAACCCGGCACATAGACCTCCACCCCTCATGATCCTCGGACTACCTATGTAACTTCTCCGATCCACGAATCTGATTAGAAGAGAGAAGCCACTCGTTGACAAGATTAGAAAACAAGGGGCCGAGGAGTTTGGGCTACCAAAGATGATGATGCGAGAGAAAAGTGAATTTTGGCTCGAGAACACTATCGAGTTTTTGATGAGTTGTCCCGCACACCGGAAGAGTGTATTAAATGTGTAGTATCACTTCTTAGAGATTCACCTTATCGGTGGTGGAAGACACTTGTGTCGATAGTATCGAAAGAAAGAGTTACTTGGGATTTCTTTCGGGAGGAGTTAAAGTAAGAAGTACATCGATCGAGAGGTTTATTGACGAAAAGAAAAGAGTTCCTTGGGTTAAAGCGATTGTAAGATGAGTGTGATTGAGTATGAACGTGAATTCGTCCGACTTAGAAATTATGCTCGAGAGTGTGTGTCTCTGAAGCTATCATGTGTAAAAGATTTGAGGATGGGCTCAATGATGATATCCGATCGTCGTTGGTGTATTAGAGATAAAGGAGTTTGTTGTTTTAGTTGACCGAGCTGTAAGGCGCGAAGAGTTGTTAAAAAGAAAGGGTAAAGTGAAATTGAGATGCAAGATACGAAGAAAAAGCGGATGAGCAAGTCATTTTGATCAACATCCAAGAGGCCTAGAGAGTTTTCTACGAGATCTAATTTTTCATTTGGGTATTCTAGCCGAGACAGCAGGTAGAAGATTTATGGATCGAAAGCTCAAACCACTTCGATTGCGAGTGTTGGCGATATTCGCCTGATAGACCAGTGTCCTCAATGTGGTCGGCGTCATCTAGGTCAATGTCGAGCAACCGAGATTGGTTTGTTTTCGATGTGGTGCGGATCATTTCATTCGAGAATGTCCCGAAATGGTTAAAAAGAAGTAATACCGAGTGCAAGATCGAGGCAATGCCCCCGTTAGAGGCAGATCTCAGAGAAATCCCGGAGTAGGGGCAGGTAGAGGTACATTTAGAGATACAGAAATGAGATCAGATGTTAGAGCACCCGCAAGGACTTATGCTATACGTGCTCGTGAAGAGGCATCCTTCCCGAGCGTAATTACGGGTACATTTTCTCTTCATGATGTTAATGTTATTGCTTTGATTGATCCGGGTTCAACCCATTCCTATGTTTGCATGAAATTAATGCCTAGTATGAACATGCCCATAGAGTTTACGGAATTTGTGATTAAAGTATCGAATCCATTAGGTTAGCATGTGTTAGTAAACAAAGTATGTAAAAAATGCCCTTTGATGATTAGAGGTTACTGTTTTTCGGCCGATCTCATGCTATTGCCGTTTGATGAGTTTGATGTGATTCTTGGTATGGATTGGTTAACTGCACATGATGTGATAGTGAATTGTGGAAAGAAATTCATTGAGTTGAAACGTGAAAATGGTGAGATCCTTCGGGTTAATTCAGATGAGTCGGGTAGTTCAATTTCCATGATTTACAGTATGTCCGCTTTCGTAAATGTTTGAGGAAAGGATGTGAAGCTTATCTTGCTTTTGTATTGAATACTAAAGATCCGAGTTGAAAATTGAATCGATCTGGGTGGTAAATGAGTTTCTGATGTGTTCCTAGAAGAACTACGTGTTTGCCTCCTATCGAGAGAAGTTGAGTTTGGTATTGAATTGATTCCGGTACCACACCTATTTCTATTGCTCCTTATAGAATGGCTTCGATAGAATTGAAAGAATTGAAAGCTCATTCTGAGGAATTAAGCGATAAAGGCTTTGTAAGACCTAGTTATTCACCATGGGCGCGCTTGATGTTATTTGTGAAAAAGAAGGGCGGTTCCATGAGATTGTGCATAGACTATCGACGACTTAACAAGGTAACCATCAAGAACAAATATCCATTGCCTAGAATAGATGATTTTTTTGATCAAGCTGAAAGGAGCCACTTTGTGTTCTCTAAGATAGATTTGAGATCCGGATATTATCGATTTGCGAGTTAAAGAGTCGATATTCCAAAAGCGCTTTCCGAACTAGGTATGGTCACTATGAGTTTCTTGTGATGCCATTTGGCTTAACCAATGCTCCTACCATTTTTATGGATTTAATGAACCGAATTTTTAGACCTTATTTGGAAAAGTTTGTAGTTGTGTTTATTGATGACATCTTGATTTATTCCAATGATGAGAGTGAGCATGCAGAGCATTTGAGAAACGATTTCTGATTTTGAAAGATAATCACTTTATGCCAAGTTTAGTAAAAGTGAGTTCAGTTACGGGAAGTTTGTTTTCTTGGACATATTGTCTCGGTGAAGGTATTAAAGTTGATCCGAGTAAGATTTCACCATTGTTGGTTGGAAGCCTCCGAGGAATGTATCGAGGTCGAAGTTTTCTTGGTCTTGCAGGTTATTATAGACGATTTTTAGAGGATTTTCCATGATAGCTACTCCATTGACAAGATTGCTACGAGAAAGATGTCAAGTTTGAATGGGTGAGAAGTGTCGTGAGTTTCGACAAGTTAAAGGCATTGTTGGTCAAGCTCTGTCTTAGTACAACGAGCAAGGGTAAAGAGTTTGTGATTTCACAGTGATGCATCCTTAAATGGACTAGTGTGTACTTATGCGGGAAGGAAGGGTAATTGCTTATGCCTCTAGACAGTTAAAACCACATGAGAAAAATTATCCGACACATGATTTAGAGTTATTTGCTATTGTATTTGCATTAAAAATTTAGAGACATCACTTGTATGGTGAAAAATGCGAATATTCACCGATCATAAAAGTTTGAAATACTTGATGACTCGAGAAAGATCTAAACTTGAGGCAAAGAAGATGGCTAGAGTTGATTAAAGATTATGAGCTAGTGATCGATTATCACCGGGTAAGGCAAAGCGTTGTTCTTGATGCTTTGAGTAGAAAATCATTATTTGCATTGAGAGCTTTGCACACTAGTTTGGCCTTATCGGATGATGGTTCTATTTTAGTTTGAGTTGAGAGCTAAACCGAGCGTTTCTTGAAGAAATTTGTGAAGCTCGGAAGAATGTGATGAGTTGCAAGCCAAAAGAGTTGAGTCTGCGAGTCAGTGTAGAGTCCGATTTTCAGATTGGTTCGACGGTTGTTTGATGTTCGAGAGATAGAGTATGTGTACCCAAGAATGATGAACTTATTGAAAAGTCTTACTGAGGAAGCACATAGCGCTTTTTTGTCTATTCACCAGGTAGTATAAAGATGTATAATGATTTGAAGAAAATGTATTGGTGGAAAGGAATGAAAAGAGATATTTGAGTTTGTTTCTAGATGTTTGATCTGTCATGGCAGTAAAAGCCGAACATCGGTACCTTCAGGTTTATTGCGACCTATATTAGTTCCCGAGTGGAAATGGGACCGAGTTATTATGGATTTTGTGTGGGATTGCCTTTGACACCGCAGAAAGAAAGATGCGGTATGGGTTGTGATTGATAAGTTAACGAAAGTCGGCTCATTTTATTCGGTTCAGTATGGATTATTCACTTGGCAAGTTGGTGAGTTGTATATTTGAAATAGTCGGACTACATGGAGTATGCAGAGTTATCGATTATCTCGGATAGAGATCCGAGATTTACTTCACGGTTTTGGAAGAAATTGCAGGAAGCTTTGGGTACAAAGTTGAGTTTTAGTACTGACTTTCCATCCATGATGATGGTCAATCGAGAGAGTTATTCAGTACTTGAAGATATGCTTAGATGTTGTGTATTGGAATTTCAAGGTAGTTGGGAGAAATATTTGCCGTTAATAGAGTTTGCCTACAATAATAGTTATCAATCGAGTCTAAAGATGGCACCTTATGAAGCTTTGTATGGGCGTAAATGTTGCACACCTTTGTATTGGAATGAGCTTAAAGAAAATCAGATTTCTGAGGTTGATCTAGTCAAAGAAACAGAAGAGAAAGTAAAAGTCATTAGAAATTGCTTGAAAGCGACAGAGATAGGCGAAATCCTATGCAGATTTGAAAAGAAAAGAAATTGAATTTCAAGTTGGTGATAGGGTATTCTTGAAAGTATCCCCGTGGAAGAAAGTTCTCGATTTGGTAAGAAAGGCAAATTAAGTCCCCGTTTTATTGGACCGTTTGAGGTGATCGAGAGAGTTGGGCCATTGGCATATCGGTTAGCTTTGCCGATCGAGTTAGAGAAGATTCACAATGTGTTTCATGTGTCTATGCTACGTCGTTATCGTTCGAGATCCATCGCATGTAATTTCGCAGACAGAGGTTGAGATTGACCAGATATGACTTACGGTGAGAACCGAGTAAAATTTCTAGCTCGAGAGGTTAAGCAATTAAGGAAAAAAGTATTGCACTTGTGAAAGTATTATGGAATAGGCATGGGATAGAAGAAGCTACATGGGAGCTCGAAGAGACTATGCGAAAAGCAAATACCCAAATGTCTTTACTGAGTAAGATTTTGGGGACGAAAATCCTAAAAAGGAGAGGAGAAATGTAACATCCCGAAATAGGGCCTAAGCAGAATAGTGGTTGCGAAACCATGAATTCGAGATGGATAAGGTTATTACGATTAATTATTATGATTTATTGAGTGATTAGATGCATGTGTTAGAATATCGATAGAAAATTTCATGAATTGCATGTCTAATTTGCTTATTAGGACTTAATTGTAAAAGTTGATAAATATGAGTTTTAGGTGTTAAAGGATTTAATTGAAGAGCATAATTGAAGTAGAGGTCCTTAAATGGTAATTATACCATTAGGCTTTCATGGACAAAAATGGACATATATAGGTAGAAAGAACCAAAGTTTTTAATGAAGGGTAATTTAGTCATTTGGTAATAAAAAGAAATTAAAAGGGAAAAAGATGGCAAAATATGCTCATCTTCTTCATTAGGACGAAATTTCAAGGGTTCTCCATAGCTAGGGTCTGTTTCAAGCTTCCAAGTTCCATAGTAAGTGATTCCAAGCCCCGTTTTTAATGTTCTTTACGTTTTTAGAGTCCCGGTAACTTGATTTAGCTTAATCTAGCAATAATTTAACCTAGGGTTCATATTTGGAAAAATACCCATAGGTGAAAAATATTTTCACAGACAGAGGTTGAGATTAAGCCAGATATGACTTACGGTGAGGAACCGGTAAAAATTCTAGCTCGAGAGGTTAAGCAATTAAGGAACAAAAGTATTGCACTTGTGAAAGTATTATGGAATAGGCATGGGATAGAAGAAGCTACATGGGAGCTCGAAGAGACTATGCAAAACAATACCAAATCTCTTTCTGAGTAAGATTTTGGGGACGAAAATCCCTAAAAAGGGGAGAAATGTAACATCCCGAAATAGGGCCTAAGCAGAATAGTGGTTGCGAAACCATGAATTCGAGATGGATAAGGTTATTACGATTAATTATTATGATTTATTGAGTGATTAGATGCATGTGTTAGAATATCGATAGAAAATTTCATGAATTGCATGTCTAATTTGCCTATTAGGACTTAATTGTAAAAGTTGATAAATATGAGTTTTAGGTGTTAAAGGATTTAATTGAAGAGCATAATTGAAGTAGAGGTCCTTAAATGGTAATTATACCATTAGGCTTTCATGGACAAAAATGGACATATATAGGTAGAAAGAACCAAAGTTTTTAATGAAGGGTAATTTAGTCATTTGGTAATAAAAAGAAATTAAAAGGGAAAAAGATGGCAAAATATGCTCATCTTCTTCATTAGGACGAAATTTCAAGGGTTCTCCATAGCTAGGGTCTGTTTCAAGCTTCCAAGTTCCATAGTAAGTGATTCCAAGCCCCGTTTTTAATTTTCTTTACGTTTTTGGAGTCCCGATAACTTGATTTAGCTTAATCTAGCAATAATTTAACCTAGGGTTCATATTTGGAAAAATACCCATAGGTGAAATGTGTTTATTTTGATGTTTTATGATAGAATATGAAGTCTGAAATTATGTTAAACAACTTTTGCTAAGCGATTTTAAGTGAAAACGGGTAAAACGGCTTAATCGGTAAAAATACCTAATGTTCATAAGTACATGTTAGAGTGAGAATTTGATGTTGTCATAGAAGGGAAAAATGATCAGCATGTCATAAAACATAAGAATAAGGGATAAAGTTTAATTTCCGAGCTTTGGGGCAAATGTGTAAATATGTAAAAGTTTAGGGGCAAAATCGTAATTTTGCCAAAGTTAGAATTAAGGACTATTTTGATAAATGTGAGTATTAAATAAGCTAAATCTGCTATTATAGATCAAGAAGAACGAAATCCGGAGTTAGATCGGGGAAAGAAAAAGATAGTGGACTAAATCGATATAGTTTATCGTATTTTGTTTCGAGGTAAGTTTATGTAAATAAATGCAATATTCTATTATTTTACATTCAATACTATTAAATTCCAGTGTTTGTATATTTGTTCTGTAAATTTATAATTTAAAGACTCAAGTATGAAAAGAAGAAGAAGTAATCTTAGAAAGTTCCGGTTGAACCTTAGGAATGTGTAGGATACAAATGTCATGACATTAGGGTTTAAGGAAATCATGTAAGACCATGCCAAGGCATGGCATTGATAAGTTACTATAAGGCAAAGGTCCCATGTAAGACCATGCCAAGGCATGGCATTGGTGAGTTCATAAGGCAAGGATACCACGTAAGACCATGTCAAGACATGGCAATGGTTAAGTTTCAAAAGGAAGGCACCCGTGTATCCTTAGTATTCCAAGTGGTTCAACGGGAAAATTCAAAGAGTATACCAAAGTAAAGGTAAGACAAGTTCAAGCGAAAAATGTAAGGTAAGATAAATTCATGTTAAAAGGTACAGGTAAGAATACAAGTTTAAGTATATTGAATTAAAAGCTTAAGTGATCTTGATAATAAAAGTATAAGATAATCCATTAAGAATGTTGTTATTTATTTACATGTAAACTTACAAAGCTTTATGCTTACTCCCATTCTTTATTTTTTTATAGTATTACAAGCCAACTCGGGGATCGAAGGACGCGTGGAGATCGTTACACACTATCAAAGGATTATATTGGTATTTTGTGACTTGAACGTTTTAAGTTATGGCATGTATAGGGACTTAGCCATTTTGTGTGTATGACTTTATGATATGGCTTAAGATTGGCTTGTAAATGCTTGATAATGATTAGCTATTAAAATGGCTAATTAAGAACATGTTTTGGATGTTATGTAGTGTCTAGTTGATAGTTATTATAAAGAAATTATGTAATTATATGCAGGGGAACAGTATAGACAGCAACTGTGATGTGATTTTGAAAAATCATTAAAAATATTATAAGTGAAATTATGGTGTGTATGAGATATAGAATTAAAGATTATTGAGTCTATTTTTATATGAAAGAAACGGTGCATGAAAAAGAGTTGTATATTATGAGATAATTGATTTTTAGTGCAGAGGGGTCAGAACTGTCGGTCTGTGTAACAGGGAAGACTTTAACTAATAAACTGTACTAATTGGCCACGCCAAAAATTCTGGAAAAATTATAGTAAGAAGATATATGAGTCTAGTTTCAGGAAAAATTTACGGATCTAAATTTTGAGTTTCGTAACTCGAGTTATAGTCAATTTAGTGAACATGACGCCGATAGACAGTTTCAATTTTTATGCCCCGAACTAGTAAGTTAAGTCTAGTAATGCCTCGTGCTCGACTCCGGCAACGGTCTCGGGTAAGGGGTGTTACACCTTGGGGGAGCGCTTTGTGCCACATCAGCACAAAACGCGCTGACGAGGACGCACTTTGCTGATGTGGCACAAAGCGCTTCCCCAAGGGCGCGCTTTTGCCCTCCTTCCCCTGACTGCCTTTTTAGCTGTTTTTAGTGTTAGGGTTTGAGGTTTTAAGGTTTTAGGGCTAGGGTTTAGGATTTTTTAGGGTCGCTGTGTTTAGGGTTTTTAGGGGAAAATTAATGGACTAGATTATAGGGTTAATTAGGGTTTAGTAAAAATATGTTTAGGGTTTAGGGAAAATATATTAGCAAAATAAAAATTATTTGAATTTTCTTGTGATTGTATCGGCAAAATAATTTTGAGAAGACGTTTCGAACAAATAGTACCAAAAACGCTTCAAGCGAGAATGCAATCGTCAAGAAAGTCTTGAAAATAGCTCCCACGTGGGCGCTCTTTTGCTCTGATGAGTCTCCGCTAAAATAATTTTGAGAAGGCGATTACGAACAAATAGTGCCGAAAAGCGCTCAAGCGGGATGCATCGTCAAGCAGAGTAGTAAAAAGAGCTCCCATGTGGACGCTCTTTTGCTCTGATAGTCTCGGTAAAATAATTTTCAGAAGACGTTTACGAACAAATAGTGCCAAAACGCTTCAAGCGGGATGCACGCCAAAGAAAAGTGCGAAAAGAGCTCTCACGTGGGCGCTCTTTTGCTCACGATGAGTCTCGACAATCCTTAGACTATAAATTAGCCAAATTTCATTCTCAGGTTGCATAACAGAAATTGAGGCAAAAGAAAAATAGAAACTGAAAATGAGTGAACGTATTAATACTATTATTTACTACGATGGTGAGGTTTGTGACACCGAAAATGGTGTTATTTTTTTATCGGAGAACACAGCGCGACTGGGTTTTAATCGGAACATAGATTTGCTAGAACTTCGCAAAAGAATTAGGCGTAAAATTTTCAGAACAACGCCAATGAAAGTTCAGTCTATTAAGTATAGATTTTGCACTTCGGTTGATCCGGTGAGATATGACTCATTCGACATCAAAGGTCCTCGGAGCTTTGAGGAAATGGTGGAGACTTATCTTGCCAGTGGATCACCCTATCTTGAGGTATATGTACAATTTTCATCGCCAAGTGATCTTCTTTCGACCTCAACATCTACTGCTGTTCGAGGGGAATACACGACCTCAAGCCGACACTCTGTTAGTGGGAGGCAGACTACGGAAGTGCCCGTGTTTGGTGGATGGGACATGCATATCCTTCCTTCGACGTCCGATGATAGAAATACGTATTGGGGAACGTCATCAACTTCTAGTGGTTGGCAATCCACATATGATTGGGAACGTTACGAAAGATGTTTAAGGAGGGATAATGTACTCCCCACGACATCCACCGGCGAGAGGCCCTCGTTCATTGCAGATTATGGTGGGTCGGATGATGAGTCCGATGTGGATCCACCTCGAGAGCCCGGCCCCGATGGTGCAGAAGTTGTATTATTTTTTGAATCGGAGCCTGTTCCAACCGTACCTGAAGATGTTGAGGGCAGTTTAGATGAAGAAGAAGAAGATCCACTATTCAGGGCGTACTCCCCTCCAGCCCACATGCATAATGTCGATCTATCTCAAGACGATGCATTGGAATTTCCTGAACTACCACACCGGACGCGTGACCGTACAAGTTCGTCGTTGGATTCGGGTGAATTAGAAGTTGGTAAAGATTTTTCCAACAAGGATGCTTTTATTGGTGCATTGAAACAATACAGCATCAAGAACGGGGTTAACTACAACGTGGTTAAATCCAAGCTCGATAAGTACGAGGCGAAGTATGCAGTGCAAGACGGTACATGTTCATGGAAAATCATGGCCTCGTTGAGGAAAATGACAAGCTTGTGGGAGATCAAAAAGTACAAAGGTCCACATACATGTCTTGCCGGTACAGTATCACTATGTGTTCAAAGTTTTTGAATAATACTAATATTACGTAATGTTGTATTATTTAATGTACTTCGTTGACAAGTGTTTCACAAGATCATCCGAAGATGGATTCAGAGATGTTGGCTGACTTGATAATACTGACGGTGAAGGCCAATCCCAAGACTACAGTGCCGGCCTTAATTGGCAATATCCGTAGCCAATTGGGGTACACGCCCTCTTACCGGAAGACTTGGATAGCCAAGCAGAAGGCGTTGGAAAAGTTGCATGGTCGGTGGGACGCTTCATATAATGAAGTGTGGTAGTGGTGTCAGGTGCTGGAGAGATATGTCCTAGGCAGCATATCAGACCTCTAAACGGAATTGGCATACTATAACGATTGATTGCTTCGAGGATGCGCAGTGTTCAAGCGTCTTTTCTGGACATTTAAGCAATGCCGAGACGTATTTATATACTGCAAGCCATTGGTACAAATTGACGGTACCTTTATGTATGGCAGATATACGCATCGGCTATTGCTAGCTGTGGCGCAGGACGGCAGTGGGAGAATCCTTCCAATTGCGTTTGCAATAACACCGGAGGAGTCGGTGATGGTAGGATTTCTTCCTATCTAGGTTAAGGAAGCATGTCTGCCCCCAACCTGATATATGCGTTATATCGGATCGGGGCCCTGGAATACTAGCCGCAATAGATCGACAAGGAAGCATGTGGCATCGCACACACCATCGATATTGTCTAAGGCGTGTTGCGTCCAACTACTACGGGCAACATCGATCTAAAAGCCAAAAACGGCAAGTGACCAACATGGGTATGTAATATCTATTAATATAATTTCGTTTGTAATATTCAATTTATTCTTAATTGAAGAGTGGTATGTAATATTCACTATCAACTTATATTGGCAGGGTACGAGATCAATAAGGACCGTTTTCACGAGATGTTGGCGAATTTGCGCTCAGTTAACGAAGAAGGCACAAACTACCTATACAATATTCCTTTCGAACAGTGGACACAAGCATACGACGGCGGCCTCACGATATGGTCATATGACCTCAAACACGCCGAATGCATAAATTACATTTCTCAAAGGAACGCGCCATTTGCCGATAACATCGGTTGTGCGAGAGACATATTTTCATTTAGCGGCACTATTTTCGAAGCGAGCAGCGAGTTATAAAGGCCAAATGCAAGGAGGCCATGTATAGTGTGCGAAGGTCTTGCGAGAAATTAACAATGGGAAGGCACGAGCTAACACCATGCACACAGTGTGTCACGATCGCGACAACCTATGGTTTCGTGTGACGGAGTTTGATGACCGAACCAAGGTATTGTTGGCGGTCAATATCGTGTACACTTGAGAAATAGGACTCGCGATCGTGGGGTATTTGATGCACGCCGTTACCCATGCGCTCATGTACTTGCGGCTTATCGAATCTCCGTCTTGATCCCATGAGCTATGTCGACGAAGTGTATAAAATAGAAAACATGTACAACGTGTGGAGACACGTATTCCCACCGATCCCGGATGAACGTAAGTGGGCAGCGTCAGATCGCTTGCACCGTATAAGCCTGTTGCGGATAGACAATCGAGGTGCAAACCAAAAGGTCGACCTTGCTCGAGTAGAATACGCAACAATATGGATATCCAGAAACGACCAACCAACGTAGGTTGTGCGGATGGTGTAGGAACCGGACCATACATCTCTTTCGTGTCCAAATCGGAATAGTTGTGATCTTCTTAGCTTTTTGTCTCTTGGTGGCTATGTAAATTCTATTTATTTCTTGATGAAAGCGGTGAACTTTTGTAGAAGAACTAATTTGCAAAAAATTAAAAATTAAATTACAAAAAAACAAATCTTGGACTTTTATTTTTATTAAAGATATTAAAATTAAATTACAATAAAAAAATAAAAAAATTATTTTATTAAAGATATTAAAACTAAATAAAAAAATAAAAACAACTTTTATTTTATTAAAGATATTAAAATTAAATTACAATAAAAAATAAACAACTTCTATTTTATTAAAGATATTAAAATTAAATTACAATAAAAAATAAACAACTTCTATTTTATTAAAGATATTAAAATTAAATTACAAAAAAAATAAACAACTTTTATTTTATTAAAGATATTAAAATTAAATTACAATAAAAAAACAACTTTTATTTAATTAAAGATATTAAAATTAAATTACAATCAAAAAATAAACAACTTCTATTTTATTAAAGATATTAAAATTAAATTACAAACAAAAATAAAAAATAACTTTTATTTTATAAAAAAATAAAAAAATTTATATTACAATTAGAAAATAAAAAAAGGCGGTCGGAATCAATGTTGGTGCCGGTCGGAATCAGTGCCACATGGGGGTGGTTGGCGATTCTGTATTTGGATTCCTCCTTCTTCTAGCTTCCGCGAGGATCGTGGAACCTCGGCGGGGATTCAGTTCCTCTGGCGGTGGAGTGCAGTTGTGGGTGTTGGGAGGATGACCCACCTTGATAAAATAATGACTCGCAGAGGTGTTTGCATAAACCATGGCGGGTGTCTCAATCCCATACGGCGAAGGAGACCGGTAAAAGAAGAGCTCTCGACGGCGCCTCGTGTGATCCCTCATGTGACGGTGGCCTCAAGATCGGCTCGCCAGTCGGAGTAGTCGGGAACGGACTCGAACCGAGCCATGCATTCCAACCTGCAATGGGACTGGGAAAAGGAAACATATATGGGTTAGGATACATAGAAGGGCTAGGGTACGCACCTGGCATAAAGGCCAAAGGCTGTGATGTCGGTGTCATCATTGAAGTGTTGGTCCCGGTGTTGTGTGGGCCGCGTTGATGGGCCGTGGATCGTGTCGGCGCTGTTGATGGTCCAGTCTCATCACCCCTTCTCATTGGATTTAAAGGGCCCCGTCGTTCCCTTTGTTCACGAAGTTGCCGTCTCCTCTCCTCTTTCGACAACAAATACGATTTGCCATGGATCCTAAACCATGGCATGTATTCCGGCACGCACGCTAACTCAGGAACGACGATCGGTTCCCGAATAGGTATATAATCATACCGGTTCTCCCACATATGTATATCGCTGACCAAAATCTTGGTCAATCCGCAGTAACAAGCGCCAAAGTCGACTTTGTGCTCATCATCGAGCACATCAGGTGGCACGGGAATCGGTTGCCGGAATCCAAATTGTCGCAAAACCCGATCTGACTGGTGCATCTCCACGGTGGCATAGTTGATCAATGGGACCTTCACATGCCAAATGTTCGAATTTTGCAAGAACTCTCTCGGAATTCTTGCCGAATTGTCGGATCCTCGTATGGTGTCCATTGAAACTATATTAACATGACCAAAATATTAGTTATATACATAATACTAAATACTAAATACGAAATTTGAAACGACAATTTTATTACGAAAATATATTTTATTTAATACTTACTTGTGATTCCGACCGTTGCTCTAATAGAAGCCGTATATCTTTAAGCTCGGTAGGTATTCCAACATAACTCTCTTGAATGGTTCCACCTAATTAAATAAATTTTTAGCATACAATTATACTTTAAATCTACGTAATAATTGTAAAATATAATATTAAATTTACCTCGTTATGAGTGAGAATGTATATGGGTGGTCGACTCGAGGACGTAAAAATGGAAATCGAAACCGTGCCCATGACTGCAGTAGTGATAGGCAACCTCGATTTTAGCTACTCGGCGCGTTGCCCCGCATATCTCTCGATACAATTTTGATAGCACGGCGGACCCCAACTCATTTCACCGCCGCTTCTAAAATCAACGAGTTTCAATGACCATCTCGTGTGTAATGAGGTTTGAGACAGTGTCGGCATCGGGTAGCCTCCAATCATCTCAAGAATGTATGCCCGAGCATATCGTATTCTTTC
Organism: Gossypium sturtianum; assembly: GCA_025698515.1. NCBI lineage: Eukaryota > Viridiplantae > Streptophyta > Magnoliopsida > Malvales > Malvaceae > Gossypium > Gossypium sturtianum. Next base: position 1,841,380 of record CM046955.1, on the reverse strand, counting down.
TGTTTGGTCGAACCATTATTCGGCTCCGGGATTGTGTCTCGTACCTAGCCCATCTCGATCCGACCTCCATGAATGTTATCCGAATGGCACCCGAAGCTCGTAGCATACGGCGGTCCAATCGCTAGAAGTTGCGGACCGGTGACTACGGACCCATCCACCGGCAATCCCAATTGCAACTGCACGTCTTCCAGAGTGATAGTACACTCTCCGCATGGAAGATGGAAAGTGTGCGTCTCGGGTCTCCACCTCTCTATCAACGCACTGATTAACTTCGGCTCCAACTTGCACCTTTGACCTATCGTGGGCTACGTGTCAAAACCCCGCTTCGCATGAGATAATTTCGATAAGCGGCGATGGCCGACTAGGTATATTGCGAATATAGCATTGCAACACCCGATCTACATTGTTTAAAAATTATAAAATAAAAATTAATTAAAATTGCATAAACCTAAAAAATATTAAATAGTATTGAAAAATTAAAATTAAAACTTACCATTTGCATTTGATCGACGGAGATGTGTTTATCGTCGAGACGAATTAATTCCCCGGCCATTGGAAATACGATCGAATATTTTAAAATTTATCAAAAAAAATATATTTCAAAAAATTTTAAAAAAGGCTTTTTGGTAAATATTAAAGGACTATTGTGAAATTTTAGAGGAAGTTTCAAGGAATTTAAGAGAAATTTGAGAAGAATTTGAGAGAAAAAATAAATAAGGACTTTGTTGTGAAAAAAAAAGGGTGGGGGGGTTTTTATAGGTTTTTTTTACGACTGTTGGAGGCCCAACGGTAAAAATTTGACCGTTGTGAAGAGAAAGCGCGCCCTTGGGGAGCGCTTTGTGCCACATCAACAAAGCGCGTCCTCGTCAGTAGCGTTTTGTCTTTGATGTGGCACAAAGCGCTCCCAAGCGGCGTGCTTTCTTTGCATCCCCAAAACGCTACCGACGTGGACGCGCGTTTTGGGAAATGACCCCTTTAAAGTAAATAATGCAAAATTCGCCCATTTCCGTAAATTTTTTTCGGTATATATTGGTAAATTACCCAAATATATTTATCAAATTACTATAAATAATTCTTAAAAAGTATTAAATTGTGTCAAAAATTAAATATAAAGATAAAATCTGAAATTTAAGCGTAATATAAGAACTAAAACTAAAATTTGAATATTATTTTATAATAATAAAAAAGTGAAGGAATCGAAATTCATCTTATAATCGAGGTACCAAATTATGTTAAAAGTTAAATACAAAAATTAAATCTTAAATTTGAGCATAGTATAAACTTGAAACTAAAATTTGGCCATTATTATATAAAGAAAGTAAAGGGATTGTAATTATAATTGAACCATATTTAGTTTAAAACTGAGCATATTTCAAGGACTAAAACTAAAATTATACCATTTTTTAAAACTCTAAAAAGAAGTTTTGTTTTTTGTTTTTTAATAACTGTGATGTGATATTAAATTATTGGAAAAGGGATATAAATGACGTGGCGTAACTGTTTCATACAATCCAATTGACATTATGTACTTACAAATTATGTTTCCCATCTTAGCATATCTTTTCGTGTCCCAGATCATGGGATTTAATTTACATTAAGAAATTTTAATCTATCTCAAATGATTACATTAAGATTGTATTTATGTGAATCTTGACATTCATGAATATTGAGGTAAATAAATATTAAAAAAACACATTTCAAAAATTAATAAAAATCCATAATTTAAAAAAGAAAAAAAGGAAAACAAGTACCACAACAATATTTAAATAAAAAAACCAATAAATCCACTCTTTTATTCGTTTAAATAAAAAACCTACAAAATTAATACATATGCATGATACATATGATGGTATAATATAAAGATAAATATATAAATTTGGTTGCATGTATGAGGTAAATTATTGGACCAACTATTTCATTGTCATTGAAACAACAATAGTAACCTGTTTTGTCTTCTCGTACGACAAATGCTCACCCACATGTTGAGCATATCTTGAGAACAAATCATCAATTATGGTCTCTCCAAAATGACTAGCAACCAAAGATTCTGTAATTGCTCGCATGCAATTTGCAACATTTCGCTCACTTTTACTATTTTCAAACACGAAACTATCGTCTTCAAAATCTCAATTCATTTCGAAAGTCTCTAATTTATTAAGAACGAAAGACCCTTCCGTTTCGATGATTTCCCTAACTTCTTCTTTGCAGGGGTGATAATAAGGAACATTGAATGAATCCATTCACGCACCAATCCCTGCCGATCAGATAGCGTCAATTATGTTTGCAGCTATGATAAATGCAACACAATGGTTTATGTATCAATATAATTAAGTGAAAGGAAACAAAAAAAAACAATGAACCTCGGCCACCAAGTCGAGGAGCGATTTTGTGAATAAACCCCATATAGCACAACAGTCTTTGCTTGTGGGATCAGTAATGCTCCTACCAATGAAGGTAAGCAGCATTCGTCCTCCGGTTATCATTTCTTCGGAACGAAAACGTAAAAATCTCGAGAAATCATTTCGAAATTGCTCAAAATAAGCTTTGGATACATTAGGAGGGCTCGACTTTGCTATGTATACATTCCTCTTGTTCTCAACTCCTCCTGGTACCTAAATATTATTCATAATCATATAAATTATTGTTAATGCTAATGTTGCTCTATATGACATTAGGGATGGCAAAACAGGTATCATTAGATGAATTCCAAAATTATCTACTCTAAATGGAGTGGATTTATGTGTATATATTTGCCAACCTTTGAGAGCCAGTGAAGACAGTAAGAAGAATGTACGAAGTGAATGCTGTTGGTCGGAAAAAGCCTCTGATAGAAAGAACCTGCTACTCCGGCTATGAAACAAGGCCTCCCATTGAATGAAGGAACAGATTTGAACAGAGTGTTGAAATCGTTTTGGGGAAGATCATTAAGGAACACTTGAAGCTCGGGCGATTCACAGTGTGCTTCTCGGCAAATCCTAGTGACGATATCCACAATTTCACATGTAGGGAAGAACGTGTTAGGACCCGTAGCACAACCCAAATCATCCACCTTAATACAAGGAACATGAACCATCTTGCTCAACATGTCTTTGATGGTATCCTCTAGGAATGGCCTTGTCTTCAATAGCACTGTTTTCTGAAAAAAACAAAAAGATTTCTTTTAAAGTGTGTGTATATATATATATATATAACAAGTATTGGACATAGGGAAGAGATGGAGGAAAATACTTGTAGTGAGGAATTATTAGCATAGCTAATTTGTTTATCAGTGGCATTGGTGCAATGAACATTTGCAGATGATGCCATAGCAATAAACATTGTTTGCTGGATGTGGATATAGAGTCTTCCAGTCTATACTGGTCTTATATAAAGGCAAGTGATCTGTGTGAAAATATTATGCAAAGGCCAGAGGGGAATTAGGTCATACACAGATCATAGATTCTTATTGATCCTACGCCAAATTGATATATTTATGTACTTTATTTTGATAAATTTTGAACAGTGTTTTTAAATTTTTATTTAGGTGTGATGCAAGTCCAAAAATATTGAAAACAAGTGAAGATAGTGAGCCGCATGAAATTTTGGGCATGGGCTATAATATCCCTAACACCCCCTGAAATGAGAATAGTGACATTACGAATCTTGCACATGTTAGAATTTTTGAAGTAGATAAAATAGATTTATTAATATTAGTGGGAAAGATAGTTGGATATTATAAGAAATTAAAAAAAAATTGAATTTAGAAAAATTAATTTGAAGTATTGACTATATCATAAAGGTATGAGAAATGTTGGGTAGAAGTGTGAAAAATTGAAAATAAGAAATGACTAAATTAGATAGATGGGAAAAAGAGGAAAAAACTAAAAATAGAATTTAGCCATAAAAAAAAAAGTTGTGAATGAGATTGAAATGGTATGATTATTAGATTTTTTAATTAAATATTATTAATAATTTAAAATACAAAATTTAAATAGACTTTTAATAGGGTAAATATTCCATATATACCAAAAAATTGAATTATTTACGGAAATGGGCCAGTTTGAAGAATATTTACGGAAAAGGATCGTTTCTCCCAAAAACGCGCCCACGCCGGTAGCGTTTTGGGAAACAACAAAAGCGCGCCCACGAGGACGCGCTTTGTGCCACCTCAACAAAAAGCGCGCCGCGTAAGCGCTTTGCTTGTCGGAGTGGCACAAAGCGCGCCTCGTGGCGCGCTTTCTTCTTGAATAATAACAAGGAAAACGCTACGGCGTGGACGCGTTTTTGCCCTCCTTTCCGTCCACTTACAAAAGATGAAAAATTAATTGAATTTTTGGGCTAGGGAAAAAATTAATTGAATTTTTGTGATGATAGTCTCTCGCAAAATAATTTTGAGAAGACGTTTCGAACAAAGCGGTGGCCAAAAATGCTTCCAGTAGGGTGCATTGTTAGCAGAGAGTATCGAAAAGAGCTCCCACGTGGACGCTCTTTTTTTACTCTGAGAGTCTCGGCAAAATTAATTTGAGAGACGTTTCGAACAAACAAGTGGCCAAAAATGCTTCCAAGCAGGTGCACTGTCGCAGGAGTACGAAAAGAGCTCCCACGTGGACGTTTTTTGCTACTGATGAGTCTCCGGCAAAATTAATTTGAGGAGACGTTTCGAACAAACAAAGTGGCCAAAAACGCTTCAAGCAGTGGTGCAATCGTCAAATAGGAGTACTTAAAAGAGCTCCCACGTGGACGCTCTTTTGCTCTGATGAGTCTCCGGCAAAATTAATTTGAGGAGACGTTTACGAACAAGCTAGTACAAAAACGCTCCGCTTCAGGTACATCGTCGGCGAGAGTACGTAAAAGAGCTCCCACGTGGACGCTCTTTTTTCTGATGAGTCTCCGCAAAATTAGGCTATAAATCGGCCAAATTTCATTCTCAAAGTTGCATAAGGAAATTGAGGCAAAAGAAAAAAAAAGCGAAAGTGAGTGAAGCGTATTAATCTTTGTTATTTACTACGATGGTGAAGTTCGTGACACCGAAAATGGTGTTGTTTTTCTTATCGGAGAACACATCGCGATCGAGTTTTAATCGGAACGTCGATTTGGTAGAACTTCGCAAAAGAATTAGGCGTAAAATATTGGAACAACGCCAATGAAAGTTCATCTATTAAGTATATATTTTGCGCCGGTTGATCGGTGAGATATGACTCATTCGACATCAAAGGTCCCTCGAGCTTTGAGGCAATTGTGGAGACTCATCTTGCCGGTGGATCACCCTATATCGAGGTATATGTAGAATTTTCATCTCCAAGTGATCTTTCTGCGACCTCAACATCTCATCGTCGTTCGGCGGGAATACACGACCCCAAGCCGACACTGTAAGTGGGAGGCAAAAAACACGAATGCGGGTGTGCGGTGGTAGTATGGAAAACATAACCCCTGCACGACACTCGGTTGGTAGATGGGACATGCATATCCGTCCTTCGACGTTCGATGATAGAAATACGTATTGGGGGACGTCATCAACTTCTAGTGGTTGGCAATCCACATATGATTGGGATCTTTACGAAAGATGTTTAAGGAGGGATGATGTACTCCCGACGACATCCACCGGCGAGGGGCCCTCGTTTGTTGTAGGTTATGGAGGGTCGGACGATGAATCTGATGTGGATCCACCTCGGGAGCCAGGGCCCGACGGTGCAGAAGCTGGATTATTTTCTGAACCGGAGCTCGTTCCAATTGTACCTGAAGACGTTGAGGGCGGTTCAGACGAAGAAGAAGAAGATCCGCTATTCAAGGCGTACTCGCCTCCAGCCCACATGCATAATGTCGATCTATCTCAAGATGATGCATTGGAGTTTCCTGAACTACCACCCTGGGAGTAGTCGGGAACGGACTCGAACCCGGCCATGCATTCCAACCTGGGGTGGGACTGGGAAACTGAAACATATATGGGTTGGGAGGATACATATAAGGGGTAGGGTACGCACCTGGCATAAACGGTAGACGCTGTGATGTCGGTGTTGTCGGCTGAATTGATGGGCCCGGTGGATTGTGTAGGCGCTGTTGCTAGGCCGGTGGATCGTGTTTACGCTGTTGATGGCCCCGCCTCATCACCCCTTCTCCTTGGATTTAAAGGGCTCGACGTTCCCCTTCGCCGCGAAGGCCGCGTCGCTCTCTTCTTCCGGCAACATATACGGCTTGCCATGGATCCTAAACCATGGCATGTACTCCGCGACGCGCACGCCTAACTCAGAACGATGATCGGTTCCGGATAGGTAAAAAGTCATACCGTTCTCCCACGCCTCGATATGACGACGACCAAAATCTTGGCCAATCCGCAGCGATCGCCAGTAAGTCCACTTTGTGCTCATCATCGAGCACCTCGGTGTGGCACGGAATCGGTTGTCGGAATCCAAATTCCCGCAGAACCTGATCTGACTGGTGCATCTCCACGATCGCGTAGGTGATTAATGGGACCTTAACGCGCCAACTGTTCGGATTTTTGAAGAACTCCTCCGGAATTATCGCCGAATTTAGGATCCTCGTACGGTGTTCATTGAAACTATATTAACATTACTAAAATATTAGTTATATACATAATACTAGACACTACATACGAAATACTAAATTATAATAACGAAATTCGAAACTTACTTGTGATTCCGACCGTTGGTCCAATAGGAGCCGTATATCCTCAAGCAAGTTAGGTATTCCAACATGACTCGTCGAATGGTTCCACCTAATTAAATAAACTTTTAGCATGCAATTATATTATAAATCTACAAAATAATTGTAAAATATAATATTAAATTTACCTCGTTATCAGTGGGAATGAATATGGCTGGTCGAGTCGAGGACGTAAAAATGGAAATCGAAACCATGCCCATGACTGCAGTAGTGATAGGCAACCTCCGATTTTTGCTTTACTACCGCAAGGTCGCTCGCACATCTCCCGGTACAACCTCGATAGCACGGCGGACTTCAACTCAATTCACCTGGCTGCTCAAATCAACAAGTTTCAAGAGCCATCTCAGTGAACGAGGTTTCTAGAGAGGTCCGACATCGAGATAGCCTCCAATTATCGAAGAATGTATGCCCGAGCATACCGTATTCTTTCTACTTTGGTCGAACCTCGCTCGGCTCCGGAATGTGTCTCGTAACAGTGCCATATCGATCCGAGCTCCTTGAATTTTATCGGAATGGCACCCAGAAGCTCGTAGCATACGGCCATCCAATCGGTAGATGTTGCGGACCGGTGACTACCGAGGCCGCCCACCGGTAATCCCAATCGCAATCGCACATCTTCTAGAGTGATGGTACACTCTCCGCATGGCAGATGGAAAGTGTGCGTCTCGGGTCTCCACATCTCTATCAACACGCTGATCAAAGGCGGCTCCAACTTGAACCCCCGGCCTATAGTGGCCACGTGCCAAAAACCCGCTTCCCGCAGGTAATTCTCGATCAACGACGATGGGGGACCATGCATGTTGCGAATATAACATTCCAACACCCGATCTGACTATTTAAAAATTATAAAATTAAAAATTAATTAAAATTGCATAATTGAAAAAAAAAAATTAATCATATTGAAAAATTAAAAATTAAAACTTACCATTTTCATTTGCTCGACGGAGATGTGGTTGTTATCTAGGCGGAGTAATTCCCCGGCCATTGTGTCGATAAAAAATTTTAATAAATTTTCCAAAAAAATATATTACAAAAATCATAAAGGGCTTTTTCGTAAATAGCAAAGGACTATTTTGAAATTTGAGCGTAAATTTCAAGGACTTTGAGAGAAAATTGAGAGAAAATTGAGAAAGGATTGAAGTGTGAAAAAATAAAGGGTTGGGGGTTTTTATACTTTTTTTTTGATCGTTGGGCCCCAACGGTCAAAAAAATTGGCAGATTGGGTTTTGACTGTCTGAGAGGGCTAAAAAGCGCTCGAGGGCGCGCGCTTTGCCACTCAAAGCAAAGCGCGCTTACGCAGCGCGCTTTTCTTTGAGGTGGCACAAAGCCGCGCCCTCGTGCGCGCTTTGTCGTTGTTTCCCCAAAACGCTATTTGACGTGGACACGTTTTTGGGGGAAATGATCCTTTTCCGTAAATATTCTTCAAACTGGCCCATTTCCGTAAATAATTCAATTTTTTGATATATATGGGATATTTACCCCTTTTAATACATAGAAAGATGTAGAAAAAAAAATGTCATCCATCATCATCTTCATCTTGTCTCCCACCTAATTTTCACTTTTACTTTTTGGCCCTTTTTTACTAATTTTCAAGAGTTCAAACTTTAAATTTCTTCCCTAAAGAAGTTTCTTGTATTTTCTTTGTAGCGACATAAAATTTACTCGGGCGCTAATTGAGAAAATTATTGAACATTTGAAAACAGAGTTTCGATTTTATTAAAAAAGGGAATCGCCACCGATCCTTTTTTCTAGGTGTGATCGGACACCTAATAAATCCTCTTTTTTAAAAGAAAAAATATTTTTTGAATTTTTTTTAAAAAAATGGCCGAGTTTAGGTCTACGTTCCAGAGAAAAATAGGGTTCGAGAGTCGGTTACGCGCGAGGAAGGTATTAGCACCCTCGCGACGCCCAAAATTGGTATCTCGTTAAATGCGTGTTGTCTTAATCTTCAAAAAATACGAGTTTAATTTAATATTTAATTGTGATCTAATTGAAACACGAGAATTTTTGAAAATACGAAATTTTTTTTTCAAAACACGAAATTTTTAAAACTCGAGAATTTTTTGAAACCCAAGAATTTTTTTAGATTTTTTTATTTTTAAAAGGGCGTATCGTATTTAAACACGAACCGATGATATTCACCCAACATAGCGATGAAATCAACGACATAGTGTCAAACCGATTCGTTGCCTTTTTTTTTAATGAATTTATTAAAAATTAAAATTTATAACTAAAATCACAATAATACTTAAAAAAAGAGTTAAAAATGTTAAATTAATTGAAATAAGGTTACATTAAAATATGGGTTAAATGAGTAAATAAAAATGTGTCAAGAAATATACCAAAGCCCAAATTTATGGGCTGTTGAAATCAACCCGTTTCCTCCTTTTGGGCTGCTGAAATAAGTTGAATAGAGAATGGGCCTGGACTATTTTTGGGCTGCTGCTGGTAGCATGTTGGGCTGCCTTCTATTATTTTTTTTCTTTTTTCTTTTTTTTTTCCTTTTTCCCTTCTATTTCGTGGACCACTTTCTTCTTCCTTCTTTACTCCTTTTTTTTTTTCTTTTTGCTCTAGCCACCGCCCACATACACCACCACCTTTAGAGCTCCGATCAAGCGCCGTCTAACACCAAAACGAGGCTCTCCTTCCCCTAGAACCAGGTAACCCGAAAATGGAATTGTGTGGGTTTATTTTGATTTCTTTATTTTGATTTGGGTATGTTGATGATAATGAAAATTGGGTAAAATTGATGGAGCGGTTGAATGGTAAGGTTTAGGGTCGTTTTTGGGTTTGGAAATGGGAGATTTTTTGCTTTCTTCGATTGTTTGAGGAGTCCTTTTTTTTTTGATAGCCGAATCTCTTGGAAGGGGGTCCTCTTTGCTTTTTTTTCGTGGCCTCTTCTCTTGCTTGCCGAAATGTTGGAGCCTTTTATTTCCATCATTTTGCTTGTTTCCCATGCTATTTGCAGGTAGTGGGTGAAGAAGGAACAGCCACCCATGCTGATGGTCAGAAAATCCGGGGAGTGGTGCCCCAAACCGCGTAATCTGCCAGAGGGACCCATTTGCAAATGCAGTAAAACTAGTGGGGTAAAATCGTAATTTTGAGAAAGTAGCAAGGTCAAAGTGTAATTTTGGAAAAGTTTAGGGGTCAAATTGTAATTTTGGAAAAGATTAGGGGTCAAAGTATAATTTTGGAAAAAGTTTAGGGGTCAAATCATAATTTTGCAAAAGTTTAGGGGTCAAAGTGTAATTTTTTTATTTTTTGTATTTTTCATTTTTTTTAGAATTTTTTTTTAAATTTTAAAAATTAAACACGAAATCGAGCCGGACAAAATTTAGTGCTTACATTCTTCCCTAGAGAAGTTTCTTGTAAAGTTAGCTAGAATACATAATTGAGCAGAGAGAAAGGAGAAGTTAGGGATTTGAGAAAGGATAAGGTAAGGTGATAAGTTTTCTAAAAAGATTTCATATTTATCTCATTAAAAATGCATCAAGTTAGTATCAATGCATATATCAATGCCACTTTCTTAAAGTTCTATTCGTCAAGAGTTATTGGCAAATGAATTTTGAGGATTCAGTGAAACCCAATGACTGTCTACGTTTTGTACAAATGGAAAAACGTAGCAAGGATATCAATTTCTATAAAGAATTTTGCAATAATTTTTTATAGAACAATCTAAAAATATAAAAGATAGTGGGAGAATAGAGAGAAACTTTGTTTCTATGTTTTTTTTGGATGTGTCATAAAAATGAAATTTAATTCCTATTTATAAGAGGTCTCATGTCCCTTCACAGAGACGTAACTACCCAAACGGATAGTCATATCTTTAGTAATAAACATAATTATTAAATAGATATCTACTTGAATAATTATAACTATTTATTAATAATCAAGTGACATAATTTTTGAATTTAAAAAACATAACTCATTACTATAAATAGTAACAACTTTCGATTGTAAAATTACATTAAAATATAAGAATACATTAAAATTTTCTAAAATCAAAACTTGATCTCGAAACTCATATACTTCAAGGTTTGGTAAAATTGTATCTATGGGAACCTCGATATTTATCAGTATTAAGCTAAATAGATATAAAAAAAAAAACATTTCAAAAATTAATAAAAACTCCATAATTTGGAAAAGAAAAAAAAAAGAGAGAAAACAAATACAACATCAATATTTAAATAAAAAAACTCATCTTTTGACAAAAAAATTTGTTAGTATTGATGAAAAATCTATAAAATAAAATTCATTTTTTATTCGTTTAAATAAAAAAAATTGGACAAAACTTATACATATCCATGATACATGTCCAACTATTTCATAGTCATTGAAACAACAATAGTAACATAGTACTTTGTCTTCTCACACGACAAATGCTCACCCACATGTTGTGCAAATCTTGAGAATAGATCATCAATTATGGTCTCTCCAAAATGACTAGCAATCATAGATTCTGTAACTGCTCGTATGCAATTTGCAACATTTCGCCCGCTTCTACTCTTTTCAAAATTTTCGTTGAAAACATTGTCTTCAAAATCCCAATTCATTTCGAAAATATCTAATTTGTCGAGAGCGAAAGACCCTTCTTTTTTGATAATTTCCCTCACTTCTTCTTCACAAGGGTAATAGTAAGGTACATTGAATGAATCTACATCAGATTCACGCACCAATCCCTGCCAACCAAATAGCACCAGTTATGTTTGCAATTATGATAATGTCGATAGTAATGTATATGTATCGATGTATTTAAGTGAAAGGAAAGAACAAACATAATGTACCTCAGCCACCAAGTCGAGGAGTGATTTGGTGAACAAATCCCATATGGCACAACAGTCTTTGCTTGTGGGATCAGTACTGCTCCTACCAATGAAGGTGAGCAACATTCGTCCGTCAGTTATCATTTCTTCGGAACGAAAGCGTAAAAATCTCAAGAAATCATTTCGAAATTGCCCTGAATAAGCTTTGGATACATTAGGAGGGCTCGACTTTGCTATGTATAAATTTCCCTTGTTATCCTCAACTCCTCTTGGTACCTAAAATTCATTCACAATCATATAATTATAGACAATGCTAACGTGGCTATATATGTAATTAGAGATGGCAAAACACAAACAGTCCAATGAAGCTCAAAATAATCTACTTTTTGATAATGGATATAAAGTAATTATGGTAACCTCGTTCCGTCCCGCCCACAATATAAAATTATCATTTTACCTTTATATGTATAAATATTAAAAGGAGACAAAAAGTAAAATGCATAATAGAAAAATTTTCATATGCTTCGTATTTTTAAAAAACATATATATTTAAATATTTGGTTGCTTTTTAAAAAATGAAAATATTAAAAATAATTAGCAAAAATCAAATTAAGGTGAGGCAGGGTAGGATGGGGTAAGGGTAAGCAATTTTCGATTTTAATCAAAAATATCAACCCATTAGATCTTTTCAGTTTTGGTTTAGTCAGGTGGACTGCTTTTATCTTTGTTTGATTGGTTAATTCAATCGGTTATTGGTTTTTGAATTCCAAAACAGAAATAACTAAGAAATCGATTTATTTAATATTAGTTTAAAATTATTTAAAATATATTTATATTTATAATATATAATAGATATATAACTTTATAAACTCAACCCAATTACTAAAGGTTGGTTAATCGAGAAAATCGACCAAACTGACCAAATCAAAGTCGGTTTTGTTTGGTCAGCTTTCTCAACTGAAGTTAATCGAGTCGATTTTCTTATGTTGAAGTCAATTAAGTCGGATTGAAAAAAAACGACCGAACTGATTGATTCAATTAATTGCTCTCCCTGGACTTATATATCCAACATCTATAAAGATAATAGTAATTTTCAATATTATAAATCGATAGTAAAGCGAGACTAATGATAGAGTAGAATATACCAACTATAAAAAAAGTGATAGATTTGACAACATCTAACCCGGGGTTTGCCTTCCCTATATTATATCCAATTACATTAATTATATATACTAACCTTTGAGAGCCAATGAAGACTGTAAGAAGAATGCACGAAGTGAATGCTCTTGCTCGGAAAAAGCCTTTGATAAAAGGAACCTGCAACTCCGGCAATGAAACAAGGCTTCCCATTGAATGCAGGAATTGATTTAAACACAGTGTTGAAGTCGTTTTGGGGAAGATCATTAAGGAACACTTGAAGCTCAGGCGATTCACAGTGTGCTTCTCGGCAAATCCTAGCGATGATATCCATAACTTCACATGTCGGGAAGAACGTGTTGGGACCCGAAGCACAACCCAAATCAGCCACCTTAATACAAGGAACGTGAACCATCTTGCTCAACATGTCTTTGATGGTGTCCTCTAGGAATGGCCTTGTCTTCAATTGTACTTTTTTCTGAAAAACAAAAACAAAAACCTGTAAACAATTTTGTTTAATGGATATATGTATATACATAAATACATGTATATAAATATTGTTGAAGAGACGATTCTTTCGGAAAAAGTTTTTAAAGGATCGTAAGCTAGGCAGTCAATCGATCTCCCAATAATGTCGGGTATTGTCCCCCAATGGAGATTTTATCTTTCATATTGTGCCATAAGCGGGTGCGACTTATAGAGCCGAGAGTGTCTTGGTTGGTGAACTTGCAAAACTCACTGGACTCCCCCTTTGTGTACAAGTCAAATTATTTACATTACTATTATCACGCCCTATACAAACTTATCCCATGAGTCTACCAACGGAGGTACTCCTGATTACGTGAACTAGGCTTATCGAGCAACCACTCAAGGCATGCTAACTCTCAACTGAGTTTATTGAGAGATTGACCAACTGCTCAACGGAAGACACAAGTATGGAAGAGATAGAGGAAGATACTTGAAGTGAGGAATTATTGGCATAGCTAATTTGTTTGTCTGTGGCATTGGTGCAATAAAGATTTGCAGATGATGCCGTAGCCATAGTCATTGCTTGCTGGATCTGGATATGGAGTCTCCCAATCTGTATTGATCTTATATAAAGAGTTAAAGACGAGTGATCTGTGTGAAAATGTGATGCAGAGGCCAGAGGGGCATTAGGTCATACACAGATCATGGGTTCTTGTCTATATGTGAGAATCTTTAGTACTTTAATCAATGTTTCTGTTCCCTGACCCCGCACATTCTAGGATAATGTGCAAACAAACAGTTGCTAGCCCGGATCCTCTCGCCACTTTCCCAAATAAGTATATTAACAATAGGCTTATAACAAGAGCACTATTTTTTTATTAAGATATGTTTCAACCACTTGCTCTATTTGGATGCTTATTTTTTTATAATTTTTTATTCATAGAAATAATTTTTTTATTGAGAGATTGACTAACTGCTGAACGGACGACACTTAAAAATTTTTCAAAGGAGTCTATCCTTAACATATATAAAACAAGTATGGAAGAGATAGAGGAAGATACTTGAAGTGAGGAATTATTGGTGTAATGGCCCATTTTTGCTCGGGTCCGTTCAGAAAAGAAAAACAAAATAAATAAATGTTTTTTTTTCAGTCTATTTACAAACCATCTGACCCAATACCAGAACCCAAACTTAAACCCAAACTAGACCTACCCTACCAGACTAATAACCCATTACCCAAAACCCTAAACAGACCCAGAACCTAAACCGGCCCAAAAGGGCCCAAACTTAAAACAATCTCAGCAACTTAGGGTTTCCAGGAAACCCTCGCGCCGCCTCAGCAGTATCCCAAACGTCCCGCTGCAATGGACTCCTCGCGAATCGCGCCGCCATCACAGCCTCACCATCGCCGAGACTTCACCTGCACAAACAAGGAAAGGACGACAGCAAAATATGGAAAGAAATCTTTGTTTCTTCTTTTATTTTTTTTTTCATCTATCGGGTTATAAAAACCCCAATGAACAATTTGTAAAGGGGATACGAATACTGTTACAAAAAAAAAGGACAGAAAAGGGAGGGGCAGATTCACAGAGAGTACAAAAAGAAAGGAAATACAAAGAAAAAAGATTCAAAAAAAGATATATTGAATAAAAAAAAGAAAGCTTTAACAGTAAAGGTTACTCTCTTTTTTTATTTTATTTTGTTTATTTCTTCTCTTTCGATCTTTTTTTTAATATAAATACTGTTAAAAAGAAAAGGAAAAGAAAGCATTTACCTTTCGAAAAGGCCGAAAAGCGAGGTTTTCGACCTCCGGTAGTCATTCATGGCGGCGCGTGTGGCGGTTCATCGCCGGAATCCTCGACCAGGTCCTGACCTCCGGCCATGTGGAAGAGAGCCTTCAAGGCTTCTGTTTTAATTTTTTTTAGGAATGTTTGAAATGAAATTTTTAAGGCAAAAAAAAAAAAATACTGTATTTAAATACCTATTAAACGACGCCGTTTTTGGAGCCCATCCCCAAGGCTAAAACGACGTCGTTCCATGAAGCCGACCCAAGACCCGAACCTTTTCATCAGGATCCGCGTGTTTTTTTATGGAGGGGCTAATTGCACATTTAGCCCCTCCGCTTTTCTACTGTTTTATAATTAAATTTATTTTATTCCTAATTTTGCCCAATAATTTTTCCTATGTTTCAATTTGGTCTGCATTCAAACGGCACCGTTTCAGAGAGCGGGTTATTTTTTGTTTTGGTCCCTCTACGTTGCGCACGCGTTACAATCCGATCCTTTCCCTTTTATTTATTTTTGATTTTGCCCCAGATTCTTATTTTTAAATTCAATTTCGTCCTTTTTTCATTTCCTTTATAATTTTCATTGTTTTATTAGTAATTTTATTATCATTATTGTTAATTTTCTTTTATCATCATATTATTATTTTTATTAATATTATTTTAATATATTAGTTATTATATTCTATATTTTTTTAATATTTTGTATATTATATAATATTATATCTTATATTATTTAAAAAAAAATTATTTTATCTAAAATCATTTATATTGTATAATATACTATTTATTTTTAAATGTAATTTTATATGTATTAGAATATTATAAATATATTTTTATAAATTATTTATTTATTTTAAAATATATTTTTCTTTTCTTTTTCAACCTATCTGTATATATTTTTATATATATTATTTGTTATATATATCTACATGAAAGGTTTAATATCGCATATGAAATTTTCATGTTTATTAAGTTTTGTTATTTTGATATTTATTATTATTATTATTTTGTGTTTATATGTATTTTACCATTTGTTTATGATTGCCTTAATGTGGTTTTTTTTAATGGATATTTTATATTTTTGTTGTTTGTATTAATATGATATTTTCGTAGGATCATCATTTTAAAATAAGAATGCATTTTGCAAAAACTACTATACTTTATCTAAAGTTTTTAAAATAAAGCAATGTTTTGGTATTTACAAATTCGGGAAATAGTGCCCTAACGTACTGGGTTGCGATTTTCTGTTTGGCTAAATAACTAAAGTACCCTTTTACAAGTTTTGTAAATCATGAGATGATTTTGATTACGAAGGTTCTTAAATATCGTGTCCTAACATACTGGATGTGATGTTTATATTCCCTCGGAACAAAAAAATCTCAAGTTTAAACTTAAATGGCTCAAAGTTTTTTAAGAAATCATATTTTTGAATACTTTTAAATTTCAAACATTTGGACATGATTTTATCAATTAGGTACCAATTTTTGGGCGTTACGAGGGTGCTAACCCTTCCTCGTACGTAACCGACTCCCGAACCCGTTTTCTTATTTTTCGTAGACCAAAATTAAATGTTTTAAAATAAAACGTTTTACAAGGTGATCCAATCACACCTAAGCAAAAAGGGATTGGTGGCGACTCACATTTTCGTGTTTTCAAAAGTCGACCCCATTTTTTAAAACCCGATTTTTAAAATGGTTTCGACAATTGGCATAGCTAATTTGTTTGTGTGTGGCATTGGTGCAATAAACATTTGCAGATGATGTCGTAGCCATAGTCATTGCTTGCTGGATCTGGCTATGGAGTCTCCCAATCTGTATTGATCTTATATAAAGAGTTAAAGACGAGTGATCTGTGTGAAAATGTGATGCAGAGGCCAGAGGGGCATTAGGTCATACACAGATCATGGGTTCTTGTCTATACGTGAAAATCTTTAGTACTTTAATCAATGTTTCTGTTCCCTGATCCCGCACATTCTAGGATAATGTGCAAACAAACAGTTGCTACCCGGATCCTCTCGCCACTTTCCCATATAAGTATATTAACAATAGGCTTATAACAAGAGCACTATTTTTTTATTAAGATATGTTTCAACCACTTGCTCTATTTGGATGCTTATTTTTTTATAATTTTTTATTCATAGAAATAAGTTTAGAATTGCAAATTTTTTATGGATTTTGGTTGAAGATTTTTATTTGGTGGGGTTTTCAGTGGAAAACAGTTTATTGCTATGCTGAATTTTACTCGCTATGCTTTAATGTGAATTTGAAAGGTGTTCATAAAATGGCTGTTATTGGTTTCGGCGTCTTGATGGTTAGTATGGCTGGCACGAAATGATATTGTATTCGACAAAACTTCGAGGACAATTGATATGTTGTTTAATCCCAAAATGAGATCTTTGATGTGGGCAAGGGTAGTGCATGATGACATTTAATTTCCGGAGGGTTCATGGTGGTTTTGCCTTGCAAAATGCAGGCCTTCGAAAAATAAAGTCAATAAGGCTGTTATTCATTGAGTTCCATCTCCCCACAGGTGGTCGAAGTTTATTGTGGCAGGGGCAGTTAAGGAGGACGAAGCTGATGCGGTGGGGTGTTGTGAGACGAGAAAGGAATGGCTTGTTAATTATTTTGTGTGTTGATTGATGCCATTGAGCCTGAAATAGCAGAGGAATTCTAGGACATGGTCGTTGTGGAATCTTTTAGTAGGTATTGATCGTTATATTATCCAATTGGTTCGAGTTCACTTCGCATTTGTTCATTGGCAGGGTAATGGTATGGCTGCTTCTTTGGCAAGGGTGAGTTATTTAAAGCTTGGTGGCGAAATGTTTTTTTCTTTATGTTAAGTATGACTCCTATTTCAGTCAATTTGAGAAATAATTTTCTAGTTAAACCTTGTTTATTTTTTTTAATCAAACATTGATTAGTTTAGATTATTTTATTATTATTTGACCTATGAATTTAGCCTATAAATGGGCTCTTTTACAACCTTAGAAAATATACCTATTAGAGGTTAGAACTCATAACACATTTAGAGAATTTTGTGTTTACGTTTTGAGGGTTCTTTATTTTCGAGTTTTTGGGATTTAGTTTTTATCTCCATCTTTTATACTCTTCGTTCTTTTGCCATTATAGTAAAATTATATTTGCCCATGGTTTTTTATCATCTTTGGAGGGATTTTTCCACTTTAAATTTGTGTGTTCAATTTCTTAATTTATTCTGCTATTTTTTATTTGTTGCTTAATCGGGTTGATCCCAACAAGTGGTATCAGAGCTAATTCAATTTTCATAAATTAGCCCGTTCAGAGATGGCAGCAACAAGGTTTGAAATTGAGAAGTTCGATGGTGAGACAAATTTCAATCTGTGGCAAGTTCGGATGATAGCAATTCTAGTTCAAACCGGCTTGGAAAAGGTTGTTACCGGGAAAAAGCCTGAGAATCTAAATCAAACAGAATAGGAAGAGCTTGATGAAAATGCCTTGTTTGCAATCCAGTTGTGCCTCGCGAATACGGTATTGCAGGAAGTATTGATGGAGAAGACCTCATCCGCCTTGTGGAAAATGTTAGAAACTCTTTATGCGACTAAGTCTCTGGCTAACCGTTTAATGTTGAAACAACGTCTATTTACATTTCGCATGAACGAAAGTGAGTTTCTTAGAGATCACTTCAGTCAATTCATTACTTTTTTAAATGATTTAAAGAACGTTGAGGTTCATATTGATGATGAAGATCAAGCTATGCTATTATTGTGCTCTTTACCTCTTCATACAAGTCTTTCAGGGAGACCCTGATTTATGGCAGAGACAAACTCTCGTTCGAAGATGTGAAGGGTCATTTGTTGAGTAGAGACAAACTCGACAATGAGTTTCGTTTGGATAGCAAGGCAGATAGGCAAGCTTCTATTTTGGTAGCATCAAAGAAACGAGACAAAAGGTGTCGCTATTGTAAAAAGTTAGGTCACGTCAAAGCAGATTGTTATAAACTGCAAAATAAAAGAGTTGCTGAGAGTAACGAGGAAGATGTAGCTGGTGCTAATTTGGCCGATGAAAGCGGTGATGATTTCTTATTAGTGTCAATAAGCGATAACTCAAAGCTCACGTCCAAGTGGATCCTAGATTCGGGATGTTCTTTCCACATGTGTCTCAATAGAGAATGGTTCTCCACATACAGTTCGGTTGAAGGTGGAGTTGTGCGCATGGAAAATGATTCATCTAGTAAGGTAATTGGTATTTGTACTGTTAAAATTAGGATACACGATGGGACGATTAGGACACTCTCAGATGTCAAGTATGTACCTGATTTACGAAAGAATCTCATCTCCTTGAGTATTTTAGACTTGAAAGGATGCAGAATCAATATCGAGTCGAGCGGTTTTAAAGTATCTCGTGGAACTCTCGTTTTGTTAAAAGGTAAAAGAACCGGCAATCTTTATATTCTAGAAGGTTTTACAGTGACCGGTGAAATCGGACGTCCCTCATTCGTTACAGAGTCGAAGTCAACTCGTTTGGAGCGGAGGCAACTTGGTCATAGGAGGGAAAAAGGTATGACTGTTTCATTGAAGAAAGGTTCTCTTTTGGATGCAGGTTTTAAAAAGTTAAGGCATTGTGTTCGTGAAAATCAAACTAGGGTTAGTTTTGATTTGGCAGTGTACAAGTCGAAGGCTAGAAGTCTTCCAGTTTCTAAGCACAGATTCGATTCAGTTAATTCCCTACATAGTTCAAGATAGGCTCGTGGCGGGTTTTGGAAAAAGATGGCGTTGTGGAAATATGAGTCAATGTAGAGATTTGTTAAGTATGACTCCTATTTCAGTCAAATTTGAGAAATAATCTTCTAGTTAAACTCTGTTTATTTGTTTCAATCAAACACTGATTAGTTTAGATTATTTTATTATTATTTGACCTATGAATTTAGCCTATAAATAGGCTCTTTTACAACCTTAGAAAATACACCTATTAGAGATTAGAACTCATAACACATTTAGAGAATTTTGTGTTTACATTTTGAGGGTTCTTTATTTTCGGGTTTTCGGGTTTAGTTTTTATCTCCATCTTTTATACTCTTCGTTTTTTTGCCATTATAGTAAAATTATCTTTGCCCGTAGTTTTTTATCCTCTTTGGAGGGATTTTTCCACGTTAAATTTGTGTGTTCAATTTCTCAATTTATTCCGCTAATTTTTCACTTGTTGCTTACTCGGGTCGATCCCAACACTTTGTTATTAGTTGTTCGCACATGTGGTGGATGTCTAAGATTATCTGGGAGTTTTGTAATATCTTTTCATTAATATATTCCTATTGACTGAGTGAAAAAAAAAACTGTGTTAGTTTTTTTTACTCATTATAAATTTGGGATTTAATTTTTTTTTGTTTAAAGGAATTTTATTTTTTTATTTAAAAATATAAATTAATTGTTAACGCTCTTAAATTTTTTAAATTAAATTCAGGTTAAATATATACATGGTAATCAAACAAGTATTTATTTATTCCAAAATGATATATCAGTGAATTTAACAGAAAATTTTAATTGTATTTGCATTGTTATTTGAGACACTTTTTGTATTTGCATTGTTGACAAATTATTGAACCTTGTTTTTTATTGTGCTAATTATGTGGATGATATCTAGTCCATTAATGGAGATCATATCACTTGGGGAAATATATTTGGAAGATTGGATCGAATCGGATCACCCCATTTTTTAATACCTTGGACCGTGGATATTTGATTGAGTTGGAACACTGCATTCTTAGCTACCAAGAGTTCATGTTTACCTTGTTCATTATTATTATATTGTATTTGGCTTATCTTAATGTTGTTTTATATGGATTAAAATAGGTCTTTATATGTTAGCAAGTCTTATAATATTCTATATAATTGAGGGACTTGTATAGGTTATCGTATACTAAGAGATATAGCACTTAATCTGTTCAAGTGAGGAACTTTATGTTGTAAGTGCATTTTTATAGTAAAATTTTTGTGTTGTGGCTTTACTTGTTGAATTCACAATGGTGAATTTAGTAGTGAGAGCATCATTTTTCAAGGTACAAAGGTGAGGAAATTGTAAAAAGTGTGTGATAGATTTAGGATAACTTGTTGTAAGTATTTAAGATAGTGAATATTTCTCACTAAGTTAAGCTCCACAGACGTAAGAAAACTGAACTGCATAATCCAACATTGTGTCGCCTTTTTATTTTCTATTTCACATAATGCTTAAAGGAATGCCCACACCAAGCACATAGATTATAACTCGACAATTATTTTAAAGCTTCAAACATATCTTTCTCCCAACACCAATTGGGATTTGAAACAATACAATTCTTACTCAAGTAAAAAAATTATATAAATGTGAGATTTATTTTCATACATTATTATTTTATTATTTTACATATAATCAACAAATCTTTAAAAAAAATAAAGATATTATTTTATACACTGCTAGCGGAGTTTTTAGACTCCACAAGTAGGGTCAAGAGATTGACAAGTATCTTATAAGAGTATAATAAAGTATTAAAAATAAATATTTAAAAAAAGATACATGTCAATTTTTTAAGGCTACTTGTAGAATAAAAATTATATACTATGAGTGTACCAAATACTCACCCGAAAATTAAATGCAATTAATAAAAGTATTGTTTTATTTTTAACACATTATAGGTTCCAATTAAATCTACTCTTTTTGACACAATGCCTATAACTATCCATAGTCCCTCCCCAACTCATAAATAGGAGGATAATGCACTTCAGCACATTCGAACCCACGTCCTCTTATATTGACAACAATACCCATATCAATCGAGTTAAGACTCAATCGATATTAATAAAAGTATTGTTAAATATAAATTTTAAAACATTTAAAGGCAATAAATTATTGCTTTTTTGGATCTATCAAAATATTACACGATAATCTATAGATTTTATACTATTGGATCTAACATTGGAACTATCAACAATATCATGAAATATTCTCTAACTAAATTTTGTGTATTTTAACCAATTTGCAATAATTTAAAGTCTAATTGGAAATTTCGTTATTTAGATTTACATATTATAAAATCTCGTAAATATTAAGAATATTAATTAAAGTATATAAAAAAATAGATATGGGGCAAAATAAAATGTACAACCAATAGAATATTTAAAACAAGTTGACTGAAATTCTTAATTAGTGGCAATGGCATGTGTGAATATTCCAATTTATATGATGCATTGTGTTAAGATCCCAAAGTGATTCAACAAAATGTAGTTTCTAGTAGGCAGGCGCGAAGCCAGAATTTTTTTTTAAGGGTTGAAATTAAATTGTAAATTTTATGATAGTAAAAATATAATTTCATCATTTGAATAGCCTATATTTTATAATTTTTAAAGGATTAATCAAATTTTTATCTTTTTTAGGGGGCAAAGTGTAATTTTATATTTACTAATTTAATTTTTTTAAAAAAATTAAATGGAAAGTTTTTCATTTTAAGGGGGACCGGGACACCTGCCAACCCCCTAGATACGCCCCTGCTAGTAAGGGAAAAATCATTGGATAAGTTGGTTCAACTTAGCCAATATAAAAGGGGAGGAGGTAAAAGTTTTTCTTCTTTAAGGATTTGGACACTAAATTAATTTTATTGCTAAAATCATTAAAAATTTAAATCTAAGAATGTTAGTAATTATTTTTTATCAAATCAATGTTAGAATTCGAATTAAAAAGTTAACAATGTTACTTTTGAGTATCGAAATATATAACTTTTATTAAATACAAATATTAAATTGAACCAAAATATAATACAGACACCACATTAGCAAAAAGTGTCAAACTTGAGTACCAAATTATATATTAAGCCTAAAATAAACTTTAAAATACTTGTATGATTATTTTTCTTCCTTTTCTTGAACAAAAGAGTGACGTTCCATAAAAATTACTACGAGTGTAATGTAATTTTAAAATATTACTATTTATTAATTATTTGTGTTTGGGAGGTACTTTAGTACTAAAATACTTGTTATATAGCTTCGTTGTATTATTTCAAAATGTCACATTATATAAGGTAAATATATATACTCGAAAGATATATAAGGAAGAGTATGTTAACACCCATCAATTTGTTACCTTTATGAACCTCATGATGCTCCGATCAATCATATTACATTGCCTCCAACAGTACTTCTAGTTGACTTTACCACCCATATCTATGGAGTAGAGTACTTGATGATTAAGACCCACACTTTTTAATTCTTTTTAACTGATAAGTGTCAAAAGTAACATATTTTAGCCTAATTTTTAGTGCATTATTGGGTGATTATGTGGTATTAATTGTGAATTATATACTCCTAATCCTTTATATTCATGTTTTGATGCTTAATAAGGCATTTGAGAGTAATAAGAGTGAAAAACAGTGAAAATTAGAACATTGGAGCATTCTGGAAGCTGTACACATGTAGCAATTTTTCACACAGGCAATCCATACAGTTGTGTGTCCAAGGTGTGTCAATCTTGGAAACTGTGCGCGCTAACGGCTAAAAGTTGTGGTTTTTAGAGTTTTTAGCACTTTAAGGAGATATAAATAGGGAAATAAAAGGGAAGAGAGGCAGCCACCAAGGGAGAGCATGAAAATTACCTTTAGAACACTATTGAAGCTAATTTCCAAGAAATTTTCCACCAAGATTCAAGAGTCCAAGTTGATTTTCAAGGGAGCTATCATGGATTTCTTTTATTCAGGTGGTTATATTGTATTTTTTGTGTTTACTCTTGTCATTATGAACCAATTCTCTTAATACCTAAGGGAGATAGACCCTAAGATGTATTCTATTATTTGATTTTTATTTTTTTGCAATAAAATATTAGTCTCTTTGTTTTCAATTATGAATGATTTATTATTCTTGGGTTAATAATTCTAGAGTGTTAATCCATGTTTAATATGCATAAGTTTGAGGTTGAAGAGACCCTTCTTGTGATTAGATCTTGCATAATTGAATGGAGTTGCATGCAATCCTAGAAATAGGACAACATAAATCAACCGGATTAGAGTCAAATCTAATAGGATGACCCATAGAGTGAATTAATGCGATAATAAGGGTTTTAATTAGAAAGAAATTTCAATTAATCAACCTAGAGTTAGTTGCTCTTATGTTCATGATAAACCATAATTTATACATATTTTGACCCCATGCTTGGCTTATTTTTGGATGAATTTTCATTAGAATTGATGAATTCGATGCTCCTAATCCCTTAATTTCATGTTTTACATTCAGGAGAGCTTAGGGAGTTGAAAAGAACGAGAAACGGGCCAAAAAGGGACAAAATGGGCCTACCTTAGAAATCAACACGGCCTGGACTATCAAACACGGCCGTGCGTTACGAGCAGAATCAAACACGGCCTGGATCAACGTACACGGAAAAATCACACGGCCATGTGTGACGACCAGAATCGAGCACGGCCGAAGGAATCCACTACGGGCGTGTCACACGGGCGTGTCCCTGCCAAACCCAAGTTTAATTTTATTCGGAAAAGGCTACTTGTGGGCCAAGAAAGGTGTTCCAAAGCCTATTTAAACACCCTATGGGGTAACCTAAAGAGGGACGCAGAGTAGAGGGCAGGAAATACTCGAAGACAGCCATCGGGAGCAGCTCGGAATAAGGATCTCCATCAAGACTGAATATCTCCCATCAAGTTCTTTAGAAGTTTTTGGGTTTTCTTATGTTTTGTTGTTTTCCTTATTTTAAGATGTTTCCCTCTATCAGTATGAACTAAATCCCCTAAATACCTAAGGGGATGAAACCTAAGACGGATCTTATTACTATTTGATTTATAAGATAAATACTTATTCTTATTCTTAATTGTGAGTTCTTATTCTTGTTTTGATAATTCAGGTTATTAATCCAAGTCGAATGTGCTTATTCAGAGGAGCAAAAGTCCCTGTTTAAGAGTAGATCAACACAATTAAGTGGAGTTGATTGCAACCCTAGAAATAGAGCGATGAAAATCTGCCCGATTAGAGTCAAATCTAATAAGGGAATCCATAGATCGAGTTAATGCGACGATAGGGGTTATAATTAGAAGGAGATTTCAATTAATCAACCTAGAGTCAGTTGTTTTTAGTCTTGAAAGAGATATTAACATAAATCAGGGATTTCTACGGATTAAGTCAAGTGAATAAATCGTATGAATCAAAAGTAATAAGTGAAGTCTAGGTGGATTCTTTCTTGGGTATTGTTTATCTCATAAAGTTGTCTAAAAAGTATTTTCCCAATTCATTCTCTGTTGTGCTTTTAATTAATTTTTAGTTTAAAAAGAAATCACTCCAATTCTTAGGCTAGATAATAGAAAGATAGTAATTACTAGTACTCTTGGTCCTTGTGGATACGATATTTCCGGTCTTACCATAACTATACTACTGTTCGATAGGTGCGCTTGCCTTTATTGTGATCGTAGTTAGTTAGAGACACATCAGTTCAAAAGAAATGTTAGCATAAATTAGGGATTTTTATGGATCAAAGAGCTAAGAAAATAAATTGCATAAATTAGATTGAGAATTATAGATTAAACCTAGGTGGATTCTTACCTAGGTATTGCTTTGTTACTTGGTTAATACTTGATCGCTTTTATGTTTCATTCTTTGGTGCATTCATTATTTAATTTAGCTAGTTTGATTTAATTTTAATCAATCTTTTCAATTATTAGGTTAAATAATAGAAATGTGGTATGATGATAATTCACTTAACTAACTAAAATCACGACAAAGGCAAGCGCACCTATCGAGTAGTAGTATAGCTATGGTGAGTCGGGAATATCGTATCTACGAGGACTAAAAGTACTAGTAATCACCTTTTTTCTATTATTTAGCCTATAAATTGGAAGGGTTGTTTTTAATCTAAAATTAAACTAATTACTAAGGACGTAACAGAGAATAAAGTAAGAAAATAATCGAATAAACGAATGAGAGAGACAATACCCAAGAAAGAATCCACCTAGACTTCACTTATTATTCTGAATCTGAATTAACGATTTATTCACTTGCCTTAATCCGTAGAAATTCCTAAATTATATTAATATCTCTTTTGAGAGTAAAAATAACTAACTCTAGGTTGATTAATTGAAATCTCTTTCTAATTAAAACCCCTATTGTCGCATTAACTCGATTTATGGATTCCCCTATTAGATTTGACTCTAATCCGGTAGATTTATGTCGTCCTATTTCTAGGATTGCATGTAACTCCACTCAATTATACCAGATCTACTCTTAAATAGGGACTTTTGCTCCACTGAAATAAGCACATCAATCATGAATTAATATCCTGAAAACATTAAAACATGGAATAAGTACACATAATTGAGATCAAGAAATCAAGTATTTATCATGTAATTCAGAACTTAAATAACAAGATCCATCATAGGTTTCATCTTCCCTAGGTATCTAGAGAATTTAGTTCATACTTTGGGAGGAAAACATCTCAAAATTAGGAAAACAACAAAACATAAAGAAACCCAAAAACTTCTAGAGAAGTTGACTGGAGATCTTCAATCTTGAAGGAGATCCTGCTTCTGAGTTGATTCTGATGGCGTTCTTCGAGTAATTTCTTCGTTCTACTATGCGTGCTCTCTTTAGGTCTTCTTCTAGTGTGTATTTATAAACTTTAGAATGCTCAGAAATCCTAAAAATTGGCTTTTTCCATGTGTTAGGGAAACAGGGTTCGAAATCGACACGGGCTGGCACATGGGCTTGTGGCCAACCCGTGTGGCTCACACGGGCGTGTGTTCAGCCCGTGTGGGAATGCCCATGTAATACCCCGAAAATTACTATAGTAGGAAAGTAAGATATTATCCTTGATATAGTAAAGTAAGGAGATAAAGTGACAAAAAAGGGAAATTTTGAGTTATGTCAACATTGGGAAGTATATTATGAAATATTAATTCAAGAAAGGACTAAATCATAAAAGTGAGAAAAGTTTTGTTGCCCAAGAGTAAATACTCAAAATTTGAGGGGTTAGAGTGTAAATATAAAAAAGTTGAAGGATCAATAGTATAAATATTTTAAGGGTGGAATGATCTAGAAACTAAGGAAAATGAATGAATTAGGACCAATTTGAATAGGTAAAGAATTATTAGGGACTAAATTGTAATTTTACCAAATTAAGTGATGACTCAAGGATGAAATTTTAAAAGATCATAAAGGTCAAAATGATCAGTTAGAAGGAGAGAGAAATCTAGAAGGCAATGATGATGTTGGTGATATTTTAAATTAATTAAATAAATATTAATTTATAAATATTTTGAATTAATTTTTAAATGATATTTTACTATTTTATTATTATTTTATTTAGTATATATATATGGAAAGAAAGATGAAGAATCACCACCATCTTCCCATGCATCCAATGTATGAAGAGAAAAATATTAAGGAGACTATAGGGAGCTAGAATATCAAGTTAGATTCAAGAAATAGAAGCTGGAGGAAAGAGAAAATCAAGTTAAAGATTGAAATCAATAGGACAAGGCATTAAGATTTCAATATATTTTTAAGTTGATATTATTGAAAAAGCATGGAAATGATGTTAATGTAGAGTTTTCTTATATAATATTCTATGTTCTTGATATGTTAGTGAAGGGAAATAAGAGAAAGTGGTGGGAAATATTGTTGAGAAAGGAAATAAGGGTGGTAATTAACATTTTGCACTAAAATAGTTTTGGACAGCAGCAATAGTCTAACTTTGGAAAATCACCAAAAAATTGTGGAAATCGAATTAGAGAATGAATAAAATATGAAATTAAAACTTATTGAGTCTAGTTTTTCATAGAAGAAGCGGTGTAAAAAATAAAATTATAAATTATGAGTTATAATAAATTTTGTGAGACAAGGTCAGAATGATTTCGGGTTCCCCTGTTCTGAATTTGGAAAATCATCAAAAATTGTAAAAAAATAATTATGGGTTTAAATTTATATGTTTAAATTATTAATGAGTATATTTTCAAAAGAAACAAACGGAAACATCATCCAAACCCCGTACTAAGAGATAATTAATTTTTAGTAAGAAAAGGTCAAAGCTGTCAAACAGCTGAATAGGGATAAATTTGAAGATTTTACTGTACTTATTGGCTTGACTATAAATTCTGAAATTTTTATGGTAGAAATATTTTTGAGTCTAGTTTCAAAAACATCAAGCATATCTTAATTTGGAATTCTTTAGCTCAAGATATAAATAATTTAGTGACTATGACTCAAGTGGACAGCTTTGATATGAACATAAGTAAATAGTGAAATTATAGATAATGTTACATATAAGCATGTTATATACATTAAGGATGTGGAATGGAGAGGAGGAGGAGGAAAATATATGAATATTCATCTAGCATAGGTTTACATTAAAGATGGCTAATTTGCATGTTTTAAGCTCAGGGACTAAATTGAATAAGAATAAAATTTTAAAGGACAATTTTGTAAAAATGACCAAATTGTATGAAATGAATTTTTTTAGTGTCTGAATTAATATATTGAAATAAATTATTAATATCAAGTGGGTTTAGAGCTTTAATTTTGTCGTATGATGATATTATAAAGTGATTTTGTTAAATATTGATGTTAGTATCAAATCGTGAAAATAGTTAAATATTAGGGTTTGGTAGTAAATTTCTATTCTATTAAGGGTTGTATGATAGCCTAGAATAGTTGGATAAATTAATAATTGAGAAAAATTAGTTGATTTGATAGATTAACTTGTCAAGGGACTAAATTGCAAAAGTCGTAAAAGTTGGGGTAATTGTGTAAATTTGAAAAATTGAAAGGTATAAATTGTGAAATGAATTGGAACTGAAATATATGCTAATGAATGAGAAATTTTATATTTGAGATCAAGACTCCGTAGATACTCGTGAAAAAGGAAAAATAGCAAAATAGTCCCTAAACTCCTGCAATTATTACAATTCAATTCAGGTAAGTTCATATGGCTGAATTTTATGATTTATTGTTTATGTAGCATTGATATAATGTATAATTTTATATGTTTGATATTGAATTATGATCATTATAAAAACGTGAAATTCGGACTGAATGTTCGAATTGAGTAGAATGCTGGATTGAGTACAATCGTTCAGTGACAAGTAAAGTGACAAGTGATGAATTGACGGATAAAGTCATGGTATAACCATGGAAAAGAGTGGAATGTAAGACCATAGCTGGGCTATGGCATTTCAGTGAAAAGACCATAACTAGGTTATGGTATTGTGAATGTAAGACCATGGTTGGACCATGGCAGTATATGTGTGTACGTGTAAGACCATAGCTGGGCTATGGCATCGTAATAAAGTGAAAGACCATAGCGGGGCTATGCCATTGTGATATGTGCAAGACCATGGCAGGGCCATGGCAATATATGTGTAAAACCATAGTTGGACTATGGCATCAAGCAAACGATGTACTCAATTCCTAAGACGTTCTCTAATTTGACATGCGATGGTAAGTGTTATTTGAATTAAAGTGATGGAATATTGAGCTTAATCAAGTGAATTCATCATTTGAAATTGTGGGTGATAGGGAGTATTAGTGCAATACTAGTTAAATTGACTTATTATTGTGTGTGTTAGGTAAGATTTAAATTGTGAAATTTATTAGGAAATGACTTATCATTTGACCAATTTGAAAAAGGCTTTGTTTAAATGCACTAGCTTGTGACTATGGTTGAATGGTATGTTTATGACTTATGTGTCATGCAAATGGAGTAAGTGTGGAAAGTAAAGAAATGCAAATGAAAATAAAGGAATTTTGAATAGTTAAAGTTATTTAAATCCTACTAAGCCTGGAATAATAAGTATAAGTGATGTTGTGGATTTATTCACCTTGTGAGTGGATGAATATAACTTCATGAGTATTGCGGTATCAATCTCGAATTATTCTTGATACGTATAAATTTCATATTTGATATGAATACTATATGAAATGAAATTTCTGTCTATTTGTTCAGCAAATTTCGGTAATGCTCTGTAACCCTATTCTGGCGACAGATACGGATTAGGGGTGTTACAGCCCAGGCCGTGTGGTTCCTGAAAATAGCTCGTTTTGTCCAATTTTGGCATGTTTTCCGCTCCTTTTGCTCCCATATGCTCTCCTAAGTATAGAAACATGAAATTAAAGGATTAGGAGCATCAAATTCACTAAATTATATAATAAATCATCCAAAAAAGCATCAAGAATGGGATTGAAACATGTTACTTTTATCGCTTATCATGGTAATTAGTAGTAATTGTAGTCCTCGAGGGAACAGTATCTATGCTCACCATAGTTACACTGTTAATTGATAAGTGCACTTGCGTTAGTTAATTTATTAGTTAGTTTAGTGGACATAAAGTATTATTAGATGTATAATAAAGTGAGACTTTAATTGAATCGTAAAGTATAATGTTGAAAATTATATTGTTTTCTAGGAGGAGTGATTGTATGAAACTGTGATTCAACGTCATCTTTATCCTTTTCCAATAGGAGAACAACAAATCATATTTTTCCTCCTAATTTTGAGCTTTTTCCTCCTGAAAAAAATTCAAATCCAACTAAAAATGCTAAAAATTAGGAGGAAAAAATCTGATTTGTCATTCTCCTATTGGAAAGGGATAAAGATGACGTGAAATCACAGTTTCATACAATTCTTTCTCTGTTTGCTAGTGGTGTGTAGGGCAATGATTTACTTGTGTTAGTGGTGCGTGAATTGTGATTACTTAAAAGTTCTTGGCTAATATACTAAAAAAGCCATTAAACGACTAAACTTTATTTAGAAAAGCCCCTAACTTATGATGTTTACTCATAAAAGCCCTCGATTTTAATGTTAAAGTAAAAATATTTTGAACTTTAGGCTCTTATCTTAATTTCCTATTAATGCAATAGAAATTCTATACACTTTAACATCAACATGAAATTCAAGTTATTTTTATTTTAATATTAAAATCAAGAGGTAAAAATAATAGGTCAGAAGCTTATTTAACTACAAAAACAATGTAAAAACTTATTTAAACAAGTTATAACAGTTCAAAGGTTTTTTCTTAAATTAGCCAAAGCTTTTTTATCATGAGAAAACAAAAGGATGCATAATACTCTTACAACATTATTGGTTATTACTTCTCTTTATTTTCTCTTTATTTAAGTCACTTGATGGCTTGTACCCTTTTTAATGCTTGCAATAGTTAAGATTTATAATATAATACTCTATATTTAGATTATAATATAGTTTTTATTTACCAAAAAAAGGATTATAATATAGTTTATATTGTATGTTTAGTTGGTAGAAATAAAGTATGACGTTTTAGATTTTATCATTTGAATTTTGTATATATTTCCCACTCCTATAAAGTATATTTTTTTTAACAATTTCAATATAGATCCTGATCATATCTTCTTCTTCTTAAGAAAAACAATATTTAGAACTACTCATAGTCCATCCCCAATCCATAAAGAGAATAATAATGTGCGTCAGTGCACTCAAACCCAAGTCATCCTGCATTGGGAACAATACCCATGCCAGTCGAACTAAGACTCACTTGACATATTAAATATATTTTAATTGCTACGTATATTGTCTTTGATCTATTTTAGTAGTGTTCATAAAAGTAGATGTGAGTAAAATTCGATTCGATTCGAAAAACTTAATAAAAAAAATTCAAATTTTGAATTAAATAGTTCGAGTTAATCGAGTTATTTGGATCAACTCGAATAAAAATCAAATTTTTCGGTTTAACTCGAATATGAATTACAGAATTTGTGTTATCCGAAAATCTGAATAAGAACAGACAAAACTACTTCGTTTTGATAAATGTTTACCTTTTCTAAAGTTAAAAGTCAAAACCATTAAGTTAAAAAACAAAACTACGTCATTTTGATAAATATTTACCCATTAAGTTAAAAGGCAAAACCATTATATAGTTTACCTAGTTAAATCATCTTGTACTTCGTCTACTACTTAAATAATCGGTTCATGTAAACGCAATATTGAGTATAAATAATAGGATTCGTCAACTCGACTAACTCGAAAAAAAAATTTTACTCAATCCGACTCGATTGAATACTCACACCTACATAAAACATTATAACACTAGCACAAGTTTTTCCTACCATATAGTTTATTAATATAACATTTAAAACATAAAACTACTAGGCAACTATTCCACATTTTCCTACATAAAATTAAGTATAGCCTTTAATCTTATGTTGTTAGTTAAAAGAGTAAACAATCCTACATTATTTAAAAACAAACTGCAAATGGATTATAAATTTATACAGACCCATATCCTACCTCGATTAAGAAAACTAAGAAAACGAGACTTGGGTCTATTTATATAAAGACCTACTTTGTAAGTTTTAATTTTATAAGAGGTGACATAAAAAAATAATAAATAAATAAATAATATTGGGGGCAAAAAAGGTTCTAGCTGAAAGTGTTTTCCTACAAATCCTTGGAAACATTTTTGCTATTTCGGCCTAAATCCGTTATTTTTTGAGAAAAAATGATCTTATATATTTTTTTTAATTTCGATATTTTTGAGTAATTCAGTCACTTCTTTCTTCAGGCTTAAGAAAACATTATAAGTAAACAAATTAATTTTGATCTAAGAAAAAGAAAAGCCCTTAAAAAACTTTTTGCATGGCGAAATAAATCTTCTTCTATTTTCAAAAGCTCGGTTACTAAGAAGATATATCAATCATCATTTACTCAAATTTATCGCTTCATCGTTAAAACGATGAATGCAAAATTAACAAGAAAAACATGAAATGGAAGAAAAAAAAATGAAGGAAATTAAAGAGAAAAGTACCTTTAAAGAAAGCAGTTTAATGCCTGGTGATGAAAGAAGGCGTGTTGGTTTTGGGCGAGTGGAGTGGAGCGAAGGCGGGTTTTGAAATAGAGGAGTGGTGGATTTGAGGCGCTATGGTAAGATGCTACGTGTTGGGAAGCAAGACCAGAATCAGTGGGTGATAAACCATAAAAGTAACATGTTTTTAATCTCATTCTTGACACGTTTTTGGATGATTTATTATGTAATAAATTAGTGAATTTGATGCTCCTAATCCTTTAAATTTATGTTTCTATACTTAGGTGAGCATAGGGAAGTGAAAGGAGCGAAAAACGGGCCAAAACCGGACAAAAAGAACTATCTTCAGGAACCACACAGCCTAGGCATTTCCACACGAGCTGGGCACACGCCCGTGTGAGCCACACAGGTTGGCCACACGCCCATGTGCCAGCCCGTGTCGATATCGCTCCCTGTTTCCCAAACACGCGGAAAAACCTAATTTTTAGGCTTTTTGAGCATTCTAAAGTTTATAAATACATAGTAGAAGAGGACCTAAGGGGGCACGCAGAGAAGAACGAAGAAAAGACTCAAAGAACGCCATCAGATTCATTTCAGAAGCAGATCTCCTTCAAGATTGAAGATCTCCATTCAATTTCTTTAGAAGTTTTATTGGGTTTCTTTATGTCTTGTTGTTTTCCTAACTTTTGAGATGATGTTATTACAGATTATGAACTAAATTCCCTAAATACCTAGGGAAGATGAAACCTATATGAATCTTATTATTTGATTTCGGAATTACATGATAAATACTTGATTCTTGTTCTCAATTATGTATGCTTATTTTATGTTTTAATATTTTCAGGATATTAATTCATGCTTAATATGCTTATTTCAGTGGAGCAAAAGTCCCTGTTTAAGAGTAGATTTAGCATAATTGAGTGGAATTGCATGCAATCCTAGAAATAGGACGACATAAATCTACCGGATTAGAGTCAAATCTAATAGGGGAATTCATAGATCGAGTTAATGCGACAATAGGGGTTTTAATTAGAAAGAGATTTCAATTAATCAACCTACCGTCAGTTGTTCTTATTCTCGAAAGAGATATTAACATAATTTAGGGATTTATACGGATCAAGGCATAAGTGAATAAATCATTTAATTCAGATTCAAAATAATAAGTGAAGTCTAGGTGGATTCTTTCCTGGGTATTGTCTTTCTCATTGGTTTTCTTCAAATATTTTTCTAATTCATCCTCTGTTGCGTTCTTAGTAATTAGTTAGTTAATTTTAGATTAAAATCAATCCCATTAATTTGTCGGCTAAATAATAGAAAAATAGTCATTACTAGTACTTTTAGTCCTTGTGGATACGATATTCCCGACTTACCATAGCTATACTATTATTCGATAGGTGCGCTTGCATTTATCGTAATTTTAGTTAGTTTAGTGACCATCAGTGGGGATGGGGTCTTTTCCCTTTTTTTCTTATTTGATGATTCTTGCTTTCATATCATCATCAACCCACCTCATCTCTCTTTTCTTCTTGGTATCTCCCAAACACCTGTTACAATCATAAGGACTTCATAGCGGAATGAAAGGTTTTGATGAGGACTAAATGTAACACTCGTCACTCGATGCTCGACTCGATCGTCAAGTTTGAGTTACGAGATGATATAATTGTTCCTAGAGTAAATACGGACAATTAACATTCAAATTAAATATAAATCATACAATCATAATCAAATTAGTTTATAATTATCAAATACGACCTTTCACGGGTTTTATATAAGTCTACTATGCTCTAGAATCAACTCGGAATTGAATAAAGACTATTTTGCAACATTTTCAAATTTTTAGATCAAGCATTAGCTAATTCATAGTCTAATTGTTACATACCAAGTCTTTTATACCACTCAACATTTGCCACAAACATCACACATATCATATGAATTAGAATGTGACCATTTTTTTTTTATTTGTGCGTGTCGTCTAGGCGCAAAGGCTATGCTAATATTCTCAATATCGTTTCAATTTTATCGAATGTTAAAAAACTTCTTAAGTCCAAGTTCAGTTTTACTTGACCATCTTAAAAATTAATAAAAATATTTTTATTTAAACTTAGTTACAAATATACATATTAAAAGGAATTTTTTATATATTTTTTTAGTCATTTAATAGTAAATCGGTCTGGGTCAGGCCAGCGTGAAGTTGAAAATATCAAACTCAAGCTTGGCTCAAAAATAGGCTGGGTTGGGTTGGTTTAATCAAACAGTTCGATTCATCTTAAGTCAAGTTTGAGTTTATATATTTTTTTAATTTTGGATCAACTCGGTTCAATAAATGATGAAACGAACCTTTGGACGATCCAAAGCCAGTGAACCAACACCAAATAAATTTAGGTTTAATTATGATTATACTCCATGTACTGCATCTAAAATTTAGTCTTTGATCTATTTTAGTAGCTTGCATAAAACATTATAGCACTTGCACATTTTTTTTCTACCATATAGTTTATTGATACAACACTTAATACATAAAACTACTCGGCAACTATTCCACATTTTCCTACCATTATTAACTTCCCTAGTTAACACTAGTCTAATAAGTACGTTTTACGTCGATTTTACCGCCCAGCTATCAGGCAGTTGGTCGGTCTTTACAACTTGTTACGATACCAAAAAACACCTTTGCTACCACCACCACCAACGTCAGGCTCGACGTAAAGGCACTCTTTTGCCTCCCTCCACATTGCCTTGTAAATCGGTGTCCCGTCGAACGGATAATACTTGCCGAGTATCGGTTTGATTGCTTTAGTGGCCTCCATTGCATGATAATGTGGCATCGTTGAGAAGAGGTGATGAGCCACATGCGTATCGGTGATGTTATGGAACACTTTGTTCAACACCCCGTAATCTCGATCCATCGTCGACAATGCTCCTCGCAACCAATCCCATTCGGACGAGTCGTAATGCGGCAATGCCGAGTGAGTATGTTGCAAGAAGGTGATCAACACAAGGAAGGCATTCACAATAAGTAGAGGTACCCCATAAGTGCATAAAAGCCAAGCCAGCCCTTTTGTTGCAGCAATCTTATAAAGTACATAAATTACCGCAAATATACCAGCATCGGAGATGTAAACTTGTAGCCTTTCGCGATCGGAGTAAATGGGGCCATAAGGGTTATAGTGGGAAGCTAATCGATCATAGTATCGACCCGAAACGTTGAAGGCTAAGTACATAGGCCAACCAAGAGTCAATGTGACTACAAGAGATAGAACTCGACCGGGTGGATTGTTTAAGTATTTCGCAAAGCATGATAATTTAGACTTGGGTTTGGGCACGAATACTTCGTCACGCTCCATGGAACCGGTGTTCGAGTGGTGACGGCGGTGACTGATTTTCCACGAGAAGTACGGGACTAAAAGGGCGGAGTGAAGGACCAACCCGACGGTATCGTCAACCCATTGGTAGTCACTGAAAGCGTGGTGACCGCACTCGTGTGCGATGACCCAAACACCGGTGAGGATGCAACCTTGGAGAACCCAATAGACAGGCCAAGCAATGTAGGAAAAGGGTTGTGGGAGAAAGTGAAAATATGATGTTGCAATGTAGTAAAAGAGAGAGGCTAAGCATAGGTCATGGACCACGTAGGAGAAGGATCGAAGGAGGGAGCGGCGGAAACAGTGGGGCGGAATGGCTTGCTTGATCTGACCGAGCGTAAAGGGAGGCTTCTCGATCGGAACTCGATTGACCGAGCCTCGATTTTCCTCCTTTTTACCGTCAACTAGCATCCTACCACCGGCACCCATTTTGCTGGCTGGACATGCAAGAAGCAAAACTAATCACAATAACTTTTTTTTTCGAAATTAAGCAACCATTTATTAGATATAAACAATAAATTTGAAGCAATTTTCGTGTTGGAAAGTATTTTTTCTGAATTCTCTAAAGCAATTTTTAAAAGAAAATAGAGAGAGAAAAATGGAAGAAAAGGCCAAAAATATATTTAATTCTGTCTCAAGATTCAAGGTAGTTTTGAGAGAAACAAGCCACTCGAAAATACCGGCAAAAGGTGACTTCTTCGGTGCATGCAGGACCCTCATCATATATAAAATAAATAAAGGTTAAAATATACTATAACTTCCTATACTTTTTGAAAATTTAAAATTTAGTACTTATACTTTCCAAAATTTAATTTTAACTATTAATATTGTAATTTTTTAGTTAAATTTAGTGAAATGTAATTAAGAAAGTGTTAATAAATTTAAATCTAAAAAGTAGAGAAATCCCTATACTCTTTGAAAATTTTAAATTTAGCCCTTCTACTTTTCAGATATTGAAATCAAGTACAAGTGTTAACTTTGTTTTTTTTACTTTGATGATGTAAAATTTTGAAATAAAAAAAATACTCAATTACTCATAATAATCTAAATTTAATAAAATAATTTTAATAATGTTAAAAATTCAACGTGTATTTTAAAATCTAAAAAGTAAAAGATTAAATTCTAAAAGATAAAAGGATTAAATTTTAAATTTACAAAAAATTTGAAGATTTATTGCATATTTTACCAAAAACAAATCACAAGTTCTTGCTTTAAAAAATGTTTAAAAATATATGAATAAACGATGAAGCTCTCTGGTATCTGGGATTTAAAACTCTCAAAAATTGAAATCATGGCTTCTTTCTTCAGGCTTAAAAGAACAGTATAAGTAAACAAATAAATTTTGATCCATGAAAAAAAAAGGCCTTAAAAAGCTTTTTGCATGGCGAAATTCTTCTTCTTCTTCTTCTTCTTTCACTTGATATTAAAAAAAAAATGCTAGTATTTTCAAAAGGTCAGTTACTAAGAAGATATACCAAACATCATTCACTCAAATTTATCACTTCAATGCAAAATTAACAAGAAAAACATGAAATGGAAAAAAAAAATGAAGGAAATTAAAGAGAAATGTACCTTTAAAGAAAGCAGTTTAACGCCAGGTGATGAAACACGAGGCAAAGAAGGCGGGTTGGTTTTGGGCGAGTGGAATGGAGCGGAGGGGGAGTTTAATCCAAGTGGTTTTGAAATAAATAGAGGAGTGGCGGATTTGAGGCGTTATGGTTAGATGCTACGTGTTGGGAAGCAAGACCAGAATCAGTGGGGATGGGAGTCTTTTCTTTAATCACCCTTTTCCCTTTTTTCTGATTCTGATGATTCTCGCTTTCATCATCATCATTAACCCCACCTCATCTCTCGCCTCTTTTTGATATCTTCCGAACACCTGTTGCAACCATAGGGACTTCATAGTGGAATGAAAGGTTTTCCTCGGGGAATAAATGTAACACCTCTCACTTCATATTACAGAATGTTACTATTATTGTCGGAGTAAATATAAATAATTAACATTTAAATTAATTATACGATCATATTCAATTCAATTCATAATCATTAAATATGACCTTTCACGAATCTTATATCAATATTTTTATTTAAATTTAAATTTAAATATATAGTAAAAGTAATTTTATTCTTTTAGTTGTTTAATAGTTAATCAGTGTGGGTTGAGCCAACGTGAAGTTAAAAATATTAAATTCAAACTTGGCTCAAAAATAAGTTGAGTTGGGTCGGTTTAGTTAAGCGGTTCAATTCATCTTGAGTCGAGTTTGAATTTATATTCTTCAATTTTGGATTAACTTGATTCAATAAATGATGAAATTATATTATATTTATATATTTTGTTATTAAATTTAAATATAAATAATTAAAATACTTTAAAGGAACATTTGGTTGATCCAAAGCGGGTTAGACTCGGATTTAGAAATTAATTTTTTGAACCAACACCTCTAGTTATAACCAAACAAATTTAGGTTAATTCTATCATAGTTCATGTACTCTTTATACGTCTAAAATTTAATCCTTTTATTTATTTTTTTTCCTTTTTTTGAAGTTACAATTCCATCACAATTACAATCAATATATTTCTACAACTATAATTGGAATTTGATCAGTATAATGCGTAGACAAAATTACAATTACAATCAAGACATTTATTTATGTTTGATTAAAATCGATCATTACAATGCACAAACAAACATATTGAACAAAAATTAAAAGCATCACGTGAAATACAAACTATTGTTATTGAAGAGTTGTTCTTGAACAAAAGTTGTTACTAAATAAGAATTATTTTGACCTGTTCTAAACCTAATTTATTCTCAATATAATTGTCTTTAGGCTTATTTCATGATTTAGCCCCTAAAGTATATCAATTTTTTTTACTTTGGCACCTAAACTTTTTGTATCCCAATTTGATACCTAAAGTATCAATTTTCTCTATTTTTAGTCCATTTTGTAACGGACATCAAAAAAATCTGTTAGGAAACTTTGGCTAATGAAAAAGCTCCATATAGCATGTTTTGGTCAATGAAAAAATATCGCATGACAATTAGGTTTATTTAAAATAAAAATATTAAATTTAAATTAAAAAATAGAAGTATAAAGTTAAATATTTAATTTTTTATTTTTTATTTTTTATTTTTTTTAGTATTATATATATTATATTGATTAAAAATGTAAAAAAATCATATAATATATATATATATATATATAAAAAGTTAAAAAAACATTTTTATAAAATTCTGAAATATATAATTATAAATTTTAAAATTCCAAAATAATATATAAAAATAAAAAAAGTGTTATAAAAATTGAAAAAGTATTTAAATTTCAAGTAATTGAAAAAAAATGAAATTTATATGCCTTTTTACAATTTCAGAATTATATATTTTAGAATTTTATAAAAAAATTATTTTTATAATTTTTTATAATTTTTACAAATGTTTTACATTTTTTGTAATAATATTATTAATTTCAACTATTTTTTTTTCAATTATTTTATTTTTGTAACTTTTATTTTTATAGATTTTTTTATAATTTATATATTTTTCTATATATATTTTTTATTTTTTCTATTTTTAATGTGTATATGCATTTAATTAAATAAAATATTTTTTTACATAAAGACGCCATGTAACGCTTTGTGATTGGCTATAAGAATTTTTTTTTTTACGTCCGTCAAAAAAATGGAATTTGAGAGTATTTTAGGTATCAAATTGAGACAAAGAAAAGTTTAGATACCAAAGTCAAAAAATGAGTATACTTCAAGGGCCAAATTGTGAATTTAGCTTTATTTTTAATAAAGGTTGTTTTAAATAATAGTTATTCTATGGTGATATTTTTCTTGAAAGAGCTAATTTTGAATAATATCTCTTCTTTAAAAAAAAAAACACTATTGTTCTAAACAGAGGTTGTTCTAAATATAGTTATTCTTGAAACGCGGTTATTCTAAATAAGAACTGCTCTAAATATTCATTATCCTTAACAGGAGTTGTTCTCAAATGACAACCATATTCTAAACTGGAGCAATGTTCTAAACATGATTGTTCCGAGCATAGCTATTCTAAAAAAAAATAGTTACTTTGAACAGCAACTATTCTAAATAAGAGTTTTTCTTTCGAAAGGGAAATTAAGTGAAACAATGTTACTCCTTTTTTGACTT
Organism: Gossypium sturtianum; assembly: GCA_025698515.1. Lineage (NCBI taxonomy): Eukaryota > Viridiplantae > Streptophyta > Magnoliopsida > Malvales > Malvaceae > Gossypium > Gossypium sturtianum. The sequence continues at coordinate 1,801,288 of CM046955.1, read as the reverse complement.
AACTTTGTGATTATCTTTGAAAACACAATTTTCTAAAACATATTTTTATTTATCGTTGAGAAGAGATGCAATAGGGTAAAAGTATCATGGAAGCCCCTATATAAGGAGTCAGATTATATTTTGTCTCCTCTACTAAAAATGGCAAATTAGTCCTTGTGTGTTAGATTAAAGAGCAAATTAGTCCTTTCTATTAAAAATTTCATCCATTTGTATTGTTTTACTCTTTGATCTAACATATAACGACTAATTTATTTATTTTTAAAATAAGAAATAAAAAATAAAATACAATCTGACTTTTAATATAAAATTTTTTAATACTTTTATCGATAAAATATTAATAATAATAAAAATATGTACGCAAACAATGGTACAGAAGGCTCCATCACCATTTTCAATGATAGGAAAAGCACATTGGCTCAATAATTTTTGGTCATTGGAAATATCGCTTGCTATATGAATTTTGGAGAGTGAAATTAGAGAGGTTTATGCATCATCACGTTCAAGTTTCTAACTTTTATGTAACGTATCATGTGATGGCTTCATTGAGGGACTTCATTTTATACGTGTTAAGGATTATTTCAATGAATGATTGAAACAAAAAATCAAATGGTTTTACGACATGCCAACATTTGCTTACATATTTGTTTTGCTTTCCACATCATGGATTCTAATCTCAATTTTGGTCGCATGCATCAGAAAACAAAAACTCCCAGAGTTTTTACATTTAAAATTGTTGAAAACTTTGAGGTATATTCTCGATTGATAAAGGTGGAGAGTTAAATCATAAAATTATGATTTTATATTCTACTCCATCAGGCATTTATAATGGTATATCATATGCTAATGAATGAGAAATTGATGCTCAAAATAAACTACTTGTGAATTATGTTGAGAAAAATTAAAAGCATTAGTCTCACATTGATTGGGAATCAAGAGTGAAACTTTTATATATATATATATATATATATATATATATATAAACTAACTTAATAGTTATTGAATAACTAAACTAATATTCTTCCTTGTGTGTAGTGGGGGTTCAAATCTAAATCCATTAGGGTTAGGGGTGCACCCCCATGATGCGAGTGGTGCAAAATGTTTGGACTGGTTGGGCCTTTTTAGGCTTACGGATATTTTAATCCAATACGTATTTTATTTTTTTCTCAGCATATAATTATACATAATATGTTTTAAAAGGACAAATATCTCATTTTGATTTGATTCCAATCAAATTGATTTTCAATTTGATTTGATTTTATTCAAATTGATTTAAAGGCTCCTTTAATGC